>NQII01003600.1:19822-105176 GCA_002778355.1 Clitarchus hookeri
AACCTGAGTAGAATAAACCTTACTGTACTGTCGGAATAAATCACCATGCAAACGTTGCATCGCCATTTCCGACCTGATACCCCACGTGTCGGTCCGATTAAAAAAAAAAAAACTAGTTCGTATCATAACTAGAGACCGGAATAATTCGCGAGTTCAATGACCTGCAGTCTAGACTCTACAGTCTTCTGTACAAATAGGCCGACATCAACTTTACATTGGTTATCTGCTGTCACAGTGGAAGGCGGCGATTGGGTCAGCGTTATTCAGGAAGTGTCAAATACCGCGTGGGCCAATGGCTAAATTTATATAAACACACATGTTTTGAATTCTAGCTTGTCCCTAAATGAATCCGCAAATTCTTTAGGTCTCTAATCATAACGTACTGGAAACCTCCACATTGTCGGCTTACAGGAAAGCTCGTGGTTTGAAGCGTGCGTGCGACAGGATCGCTCGAGATCAGGGGTTATCAAACTGCGGTCCGCGAGCCACATTCTCTGTGGCCCGCGCTCACCGGCTTCAGTAGATACAAGTCACCAAATTCTTATTTCCAGGGTGTCTGTCACAAAAAATTAAACAGCAATACATAATACGAATTTATTAAAAGTTAAAGTCACTGATGAAACTAGACGATATTTTTCATTATTTTGTCAGTCGGGTGACTTCTGTACATATTTTTGATGTACTACCTCAGCCCGCCATCACCGTATCGAACGAATAAACAAACTAACTTGCCAGACGATTCACGACACTCTGAATTTTAAATGTCGTCGAATTACCTACCTGCTTTTAGTTCAAAAATATTATTATGTCAAGTGTCGTAAGTGCGGCCCGTGGAGGTCTTGGTTTTTCTTAACATGGCCCCCTAAAGTAAAGTGTGAGTACCACTGGGCTAGAAAGTCGGTGCGGAGCAACTGTACCGGGCAACTTGTCGTGCAGCAGTCGCCGGATAGCGACGCAGACGTCGGCCTGAAGCACGGGAAGAAGCGAGGAAAGCAAAGTGGTGGTCGCTGATGAGAGACGGGTTAACCTTTCTACCGCAGCACGTGACTGCATGTGTCAGCGATACCTTGCAGGGAACTAACGTGTGTGGCTCGCCAGAGGTGTTTCAGCGTGTCCGAGGGCTAAAATAGCTAAGGGCGACATGCGTTATCTCATCACGTGCCTCGTCGCCTCTATGCGCGAGGTGACTGAACTGGCGTGGAGATTTTTTTTTTTTACATCGGCAACTCGTCTCTGGAGGCTTTCAGCTGCGAACACATACGATATGAAAGTAAAGAGAAACACTTACGCCGACTGCTTTAAATGCCCTACAAAGATGTTTTCATGCCTAAAAATGATTGTGGAAACGCATTTTTCAGCCATTTTCACTCTAGAAAAGATGCACATTAGCAACAAAAATAAAAACGGTGTGATTTTTTTTATTTGTTGTTTATGTTATTTTATATTGGTAGGGCCAGTGACTTTTCGCGTAAAAATTGGAGCACACAGTAGATTTCAATACTATATACGCACCTCAGCTGTTGTCATACCACCATTGGCTGCTGGTGCCGTGTCCGTCTTTGACCAAGCCACTCAGGACTAAGTAACTCCGACACTGAACCTTCGTGATTCGTGCGCAAACGGTTAACACGGGCCAAAACATTTTTTTAGCCATTCAAAGAAGCTGGACGACCCTACAGTGCTTTGGACTGTATCTTGTCTCGAATTATCTTCGCTAAATATCACTGCCACTATATATTGGTATCATAGGATTTAACGTAATTTCTTGCTTTTTAATTTACCTCGAATTATTGTTCCAAATAAGTATTAATTTTACCACCGCTAATTAATTTCGCATGATCAGTACCTCTGGTATAAAATTCCACGGGTCTGGTAAATAATTACAAACCATAACTATTTAAGTTTTCCATTGACATAAACGTTTGTCCGTTATTGAGACAGAGACCACAATTAAAATTTTAAAAAAATGCTACTCACTTATGTAATTTAGAAAATATTGTCCTCTTACTTCAAATTAGTGTGTGGAAACGAAATTAATATACTCTCTTCTTTCTATCATAGTTATTGAAACTCAATTGAATTAAACTATGTACATTTTTTTAACAGTCAAAACCTTGATTTATCAACTTGTGTCTACAATGATTGTAGAACATGCTGCCATCCCACCAAGGAGTGCAGCCTATGCTTGGTCGGCTTACAAACTGGATCCCTATCGCGGGCAGAACAATGATCTGATCGTGCAAAGTTAACTTGTAATGCCTCCCAATGCATCAAAAAAAATTACCCCAACATGCGTGGGAGTAAACACGTAATTACAATTGAAATAGAAAACTTAAACTTGTCACCGAATCTGGGGTGATTTTTTAAATGCTGTTCCTAGGTGGACGTATTTTATTCACGTGGAACAGTATTTGAGAATTTAAGTTTTTTTTTTTTCGAAACTATGCGCGCCGTTTGACGTTCTAGCCAGGCAGAACCCTAAATAAGGACGTTGTAGTTATTGAGTTTTTAATTTCATCAATAATCGTTTGATTTTGTCACGGAAAATATATATATATGCAACGGATAAATAAGGCTTAGTTATTACTAGGGACCAGGGAATTTCGTTGATACATTCGGCAGCAAGGTAGACTCCACAATGCTATATGCACTCGGGGCTCAGTTGGTTGTTTATTGGCTGTTGCTACAGTTTAACCCAGGACCAGATAGCACGAGATTCGGCCGTCTTTCTCTTACAGGTTAGTTATTGACTGGAATTCGTCCAGGGCGTGTCTTACAAACTGCGATCCAATTGGAAAGGAAGTCAAATGTACACGTGTTTGAAGTCTAGCGTGTCCTCAAGTGAACGCGCGAAATCCGCGGGTCTCTAGTTATTACTAAGTAAAATATTGTCTATACATTTAAGAAACTTCGCAACGTCGAAAACTTGTAACATTATGTATTGTCTGTTCATATTAATCCTTTATACTTGTATGTGAAGCTGGGTCTACCATCTCCTAATGGATGGAAAAAGCCTGCCTGTAACAATACAGAAAAGTGACGGTGCATTGCAGAGCATCCAAATAGCNAATAACAAATGCAATGCAATTCTAGCAACTGGAGATCTAATTCAACACACAGGGACGAGAAATTGAGGATATTTTTCTTGGTTCAACATACGAATGACCTAAAATATGTAGTATTCACCATACATTAGTCACAATGCGCACCAAAGTAAAGTTTTAAGGTGTAGTATTTACACCTACACTGAAACCTATCCTGAAATTAAGTCATCTTTTATACTGCAATCTTAAGTATGTGGTTGTCGTTTGAAAGTCAATCAATAACGGACATGTACAAGATATTGTTGAAGTACTACTACATATTCTTTAGGCTAGGAATAAAACCTTTCGAGAGAAATTGTAATATTGGAATAAATATTTTGGTCGTCCAGTGAAGCAAGTGGCTTGACCTGTTTCCACAAGTGCTACAGTATCATAATGATATGTGATGAACGCGACGCTTGTTAACCGCGGGGTCATCAGACTTAAGAGGCAAGGGACAGAAAATGAGTCACTGCAGAGGAAAATATTTGTTGGATATTTGGCATTACACTTTGACTCCTGCAATATAAAATAAGTGGCTCGTTACTCGAAGTTGTCTTTGTAATTAAATTTTGTAACTAAGCACTTACTGAAGTGATTTAATTACAATGTCTGTTGGCACTAGTGAGCGCCAGTCCTCAAACAGGCGCTCCAGCGCAGGCACACTTCCGGGAAGGGAGGGTGCCTAATTGTTCTCCCCCTTCCCTCTTAGTCATCACTGGCAACAACACTTCAAGGAATGAGACAACGGGGAAACCCAAGTTTCAGACCCGACGAGGGACAGGTGGTGTGAGCAGGGCTCCTGGCAGTGTGTGTGTGATCTCATGTAGCATCTTCGGTGCATGTATCGTGCATAGAGACCTGAAAAATTCGCGAGTTCAACGACCTGCAGGCTGAACTCCACAGTCGTATGTACAAATGTGCCGATGTCAACTGCACATTGGTTGTCTGCTGTCACAGTGGAAGGCGACGATTGGGCCAGCGTTCTCCAGGAGGTGTCAAACATCGTGTGGTCCAATGGCTGAAGTTATATAAACACATGTGTTTTGAATTCTAGCTTGTCCCAAAATGAATCAGCGAATTTTTCAGGTCTCTAATCGTGCAGCATTAAACAGCAGAATGTCGAAATTCGTTGTTTTTACGCACCATTAGAACACGACGTGTATTTTCTTCAAAAATCTCTCTCACGAGCAAATAAATTTGAAGCTCCAACATGTCTTCCCACCTAGTAATAACATTCCAATCCTCGTACCTAAATAAACCAAACTCGTGACGATTTTAACACCAAGTAATAGTCGGCCGTTTACGACACTTATTTTGAAATGACAGCCTTGCTATTTTAAAGTGTTAATATATCACGTTTGAGGACATGTGAAACCTATTTCAACCAAACGCGGTATAGTAGCAGTACCTCAATAAGGTATTCGTTTAACTAACAGTCTTCTTCCGTTGCCGTTGTGAGACAGAACGCCCCCCAAAATATGAAGCTGATGCACACATTTTTACAGTAGATTGCCTTCTAAGTGGTTGCATGTGTTGTGCAGTAAAATAAGTAAATTGTAAAACATTCTCGCCTATTAGACACACATTTTTTTTAATGGTGATATATAAATTTTAATAGGCCTTATATAATATCACTAAAACCATTAAACCTATTTGAATGAAACTTGGTATGCGCCACATGAAACAGTGACCTAAAATATCATAACTCGGAATCTAATAATTGGGTTTTTGCCGAATTTCGAATAGAAAAAAATGCTGTGAAAACATTTAACACGTACAAAATTCTGACAAATGAGACAATTATTGCCAAAACGGTGGCGATTATAATGTATAATGCCAACGTGTTATGTGTCTATAATTCTCGGACTGATACGTACAGATGATCGTATACCGAAAGTACCTTATGAAATAGATACATTTTTATGAACAGTAAATTGCATACGCTATTTGACAGAAAAGTAGGTGCCACCTACCAAATTAAGATAATTAGTTATACCTCAGGAACTATTCGCACGATTTCTGCCAATGCTGGTATTCAAATAATGTTACGCATTCAAATAACATTCCTGCACTTCTGTTAGCTGAGAAATGTATTTTATAAATTAAGGCCAGATAAATATTTTATTTCTAGGCGTTATTCCTCCAGACCCATTAAACATTTCTGAATTAATCTTGTTGTGTTGGCAGAACCCAATCAAAATCTGAGTTTCATGTGAAACTCTTTCATTCGCCACTTTGGCAGATGGTGCCACATAAACAAATTATATACATTTTATCTGAGTTATTATTAAACCGTTTACTACAAAAAAATAGTGTACAAATAGTGTTGTCGAAGTCACCTAAGTTAATAGTAATTATAAGATTTTTTTTTTTTTTAACTTATAAATAATAGCAGCTGGCACCTCTTCTTATTTTTAAAAACCATTAGCCCAGTATTTTACTTCCCTAGCTTCTATGTCTCCAAATTTTAAGCCACAAACTTCTTACTTGGCCAGTGCACAAACACTTGTTAACCTCGTGTTTTCTGTGACATTTTCTGGCGAGCCAGATGGCCATCATGCGAGACAAAAATGAAGTTGCCATATAATATGATACGACCAAATGTGAAAAATGTTACAAATAAAACCGTATACGAATTTGCTCTAAATAAAACTAGCACCGTCATGCGGTGATTGACGTGTTTCAACAGTACCGAACATGAGTAGACATCGCTAAATATGACAGAACAAAATCAAGCTTAATTGACTATGGCTGAACATTAACGAATGTGTTGACTTGGGCTTGAGACGTTCAAATACGAATAAACATGATTAAACGAGACCTAATGGAAAACGTGACCAAACACCGCTAAATGAGATCAATCACGACTGAACATAGACGGGGCCGCGGTGACTGAGTGGTTAGACTGATCGCCTCCCACCAAGGTGAATCGGGTTCAATCCCCTACTGGGTCACACCCGGATTTTCGCAAGTAGGAATCGTGCTGGAATGATGCCGCTGGTTGGCGGGTTATCTCGGGGATCTCCAGTTTCCCTCGCCCTTGATTTCTGGCACTACTCCAATCTCACTTCATTTCACCCTAGTGTTAAGAACCTCGCAAATTTCTGAACTCAACTCAACTGAACATAGCCAAATATACACAATCATAATATAATGGCGCAAAAAATTATGGAAACCAATTAAACTGATGTACCTAAATAAGTCAAAACATGAATTAAAGCAGTAAAAAGTGTCCAATAAATACAAATAAAGATAAATTAGAACAAACGTGATTGAAAACGATAGGAAATGATTTAATGCATCGTGTTAAAGCGGTCGCCTGCCTGCCAGGCGCTCGAAATGCGTTGCAGCGTGGTTGAAAAATGCATTTTGACGAAACTATTAAACGTGCCCCCATCAGGTTTACGTGCGAAAAGAAAGTGCATTCCAGAAGATAACAGAACGGTACTTTTAAGACGTTACGCATATATTTTCGTGCTTTCAAACATAGCTGAAAAAGGGCTTTTTCAGACTGCTGTATCTTAAAATAGACGAGCCGGATGCGTGCGAAACTACGATAGAGGCGTTCATTGGACATGGCTACAGAGTCGCGTCCAATAGGATTACGGAGTCACCGCTTGACGTGACGTCACGTTCAGACTGCACGCCAGTTGAGCTGCCGCACGTAGAGACGATATTGCCTTACATACGCCGGTCGGCGTCAACCGTGGCGCTTCATCGATTCTCGCCTCGAACACACGCACCCGTCACTAGGCGACCGCCTTAAAGCTCAGCTTCACCCCCGTGCGAAGAAATTCTTCGTTTTCGCGTCGTCACTTCCGATTCGTAGTTTACTGACAATGTAACATTATAGAAAAGTTACATCTCAGGAGTTGTTTAATACTTTTGTGCGTAGTTTTAATTCTGTACTATCTGCTTGTTGCAAAAAGTCGGGAACTTATTTTTTTTTAAATATAAATACGTTCTCGACCTTTTACAACGAGCAGATAACACACAATTAAAATCACGCACAAAAATATTGGAACAACTCGTAAATTGTAAATTTTATATAATCGTACATTGTCAGTAATTACTATGAGTCCAAAATTTTGACGTGGAAACGAATAACTTCTGCATAAGGGGTGAAGCCAAGTTTTAAGACTGAATATGATCTAACGTGAGTGAACAGACGGGATGTATTAGAATATATCCAGATACGACCAATTGTTACCAAATGCTGCCGAATAGTACCGAATAATCCCAAAAATCTGCGAAAGTGGCCCATTGTTGCCAAAATACCGAATATGCCCGAGCGTAAACAAATATTCAATAAGTTCAGCAACAATATTTAACACGACCAAAATTACTGTGGTCTTAACCCCTTCGGCCACGCATTAATTTGTAAACCGAAGTGTTGCAATAGTGTAATATTTTTATGACCACTGTACTTGTGCCTTTATTGCATCCAGTGAGCATTAAGCTGCGTGCTCAAAAAAATGTGACGATCAGCTCTTTATAAACGAGAGGCGTATCGTACCTCCTTTTGCCCGGCGAAGTGCAGCAACTCGACGTGGCATGGACCCAACAAGTCGTTGGAAGTCCCCGGCAGACATATTGAGCCGCTACCTCTATAGGCGTCCATTATTACGAAAGTGTTGCCGGTGCGGGAGTTTGTGCGCGAACTGACTTCTCGATTATCTCCCATAAATGCTTTATGGGTTTCATGTCGGGTGATCTTGGTGGCCAAATCATTCGCTGGAATTTTCCAGAATGTTCTTCAAACCAATCGCGTACAGTTGTGGCCTGGCGACATGGTGCATTGTCATCCATAAACATTATTTTAGGACGTTAACACTAAACAGGATTACAGAATTATAACAACATGATTTAACACAATTATAAAAACATGTTTTTTTTTACATTATTATACCATTAGAACATAATTATTGAACAATATTATAACATTTTAACAATGTTGACAAATCAAATTACCGAACGCGAAGACTCTCAAGGCACCTGGATATCGATGCCTCGGTATATACAGTGCTGTCCATAAATATCCTTCATGTGCAACGTGTCTTCGCTTGTGGACGATGTGGCTGAACGGGTTAAAACATATGCCTGTTACTGGCACAAGTTGTTTTCAAATTCTGGTTTTAAGAGAATGTTTTTTTTTCCTAGCAGTGAGTTACCCACGCGACAAGTAGTGCACAAACCCGCAGGGCGTGAAACGTGGGAAGACATCGAGATGGTTTCTCGCGGTCGACGATAGCATCGACGCAGCTTGCGAAACGTCGCCGTGACGCCAGTGAGTTGAGCGAGGTAAACTGACGACCGCGCGGCGTCGTTTGTCTTCGTTCTCGCTCGAACTGAATACCCAAGTACGCGGCAACCAAATAAAGGAGACTGCGAAGGACGCGCTACAACGTGCGGCGCGGTAAAATAAAGCTGTCAGTAACGAAAATAGGAAGACAGCTTTGTTGAGTATTACTGATATCCTTACGGAATTTCATAAATAAAAAAATGTGCGTGACAGTAATTACTCTTCTAAATTTTAACTCAGCGGCATCAGAAATGTATATTATTAAATTTTTTTTTTGCGAACGAGAAATTTCTTCGGAGATATATAAAACACCATTTTACAATTGATTTTTAATTAATTTTTATATTTGGAATATTTTGTAAGTTTTTTTCTATAAAATACATCTAATTAAATTGCCCACTTCTAAATTTGAAGAAAAAAATATTTCCGTGGAATTAATTACATTAACTTAAGTACGATTGTACCTTGTTCCGCTATATATTCTGTCCGAGCAACAAACAAATAAGTACTTGTAAATAGCTACTAATTGTACCGCACACATTGACAGCTTAAGCAGCTCTGAAGTTATAATTAAATCGTGGAATTTTGAGCCTTATTGGCGTAGGTGCTTACACGCCGGCTTGAAGTGCACACAGGTCTTGGTTTCGAATCCCTTGAGGGGGATGGTTGCGCACTCGAAGAAATTCTTCAGAAATTTACCGTACCGGTGCGTACGCTTAGTGAGAAAGCGGGAATGGTCATTTTTTGTCTGCTATACATTCAATGTGGCGTTTCTAAATTTGCTCAGGAAAGAGTCACATGCTTAGGGAAGTTCCCAACTTTGTATAGCGACGACGCTAAACATTCTTATATCTGCAGCTTGGTGTTTGGCCTTTTTTCCATATAGTGTATGTGTAGGGCCAATGACGTTTCGCGTAAAAATCGGAGCACACAGTAGACTTCAATACTATATACACACATCAAGCTGTTGTTATACCTCCATTGGCTGCTGGTGCCGTGTCCATCTTTGACCAAGCCACTCAGGACTAAGTAACTCCGACACTGAACCTTCGTGATTCGTGCGCAAACGGTTAACACGTGCCAGAACATTTTTTTTTAGCCAATCAAAGAAGCTGGACGACCCTACAGTGCTTTGGACTGTATCTTGTCTTGAAATCTTTTTGCGAAATATCACTGCCCCTATATATATATATATATAGGTAGGAACACGCGTTCTTCGCGAAAAGCTTTACGCCGAGGCTAGACTTCAATATCCTATGTGCACGTTTGTAGCCTCTCGTCGGCTATTGGCCGCTTGTCTTTGTGTGAAGAGAGTCTGTTACATGAGTGAGCCAATCAGAATGAGGTTTCTCCGATACTGAACGTCCGTGATTCGCGAGCAGACAGATAAGTCACGTAACAATTCAAAGTGATCAAATCGCGAAAGGGGTTCCGAACTAAAGTGTTTTGAAACACAACTTGTACTGAAATATTTTCGCGGAAAACAGGTTCCCTTATGTATAGGTTAAAAACTTCCTTTACAGTTTACGAAGTTTTCCATAATTTTTGTTTACAGTGTGCGTATCGTTTCAACCCGTTCCGTCACACGTTAATTTCTCCAAAATTTGGATCTGTGATGTACTTGCATCAAGCGCGATTCTTGCGCCCGGTGAACAGCGAACTACTTATTGAGTGTTGGGCTTACATTAGCATTAATCATTCAAAAACAAAACTTACAGAAACTTCAATAAATAATGCCACACCCCCANGTGTTGGGCTTACATTAGCATTAATCATTCAAAAACAAAACTTACAGAAACTTCAATAAATAATGCCACACCCCCACCAGGCAGAGGCTCAAAGTGCTGCACTCCTATTTATTTCTCTCTACAGCACCAGACATAAGTGTCCTTCANCCCCCACCAGGCAGAGGCTCAAAGTGCTGCACTCCTATTTATTTCTCTCTACAGCACCAGACATAAGTGTCCTTCATATACAACATTTCCACGGTCTTTGACACCTACCTGAACTGGCTAAGTAAAAAAGACTGGCCTATAGAAACAAGCGACTATTCAGTTGGGCGAATAAGTAAAAATATATTTAATCAGGAAATAAAACAGACGTTTCCTTTGTAACACTTTGAGTAATATGCTCGAGTCCACCTCGAGTAATGATGGTCAATAAATTTCTCTCCATAAAGAAAAAAAAGTAATGCAGGAATATTTTCAATATTTAGCTTGAACCTTACAAGAACACTCTGTCACTCTAAGAATGAGTTTAGTAACTAAAGCGCGTATGTCACGGTAACATTTTCCACACAAAATCACACTCTTAACCTGAAACAGTGGGAAATTGAGCCGAATCAGTGAAAACAGTGAAATTGAGCTACTGATAATCAGTGCCTGATAACCAATTTTTATGATGGTTGAATTTCACTGACTTATTTGTGATTCCCGCAGAATGTCGAGCATTCCACTGCTATAAGTCACTTGTTCCCAGTTCGTTTGCTTGGTTTGCCAGTCAGGAGTAGCTTAACGCCTGACTTTCAGTGAATGTTATTTCACTTACTGATATCACTGATTGTAGCCTAGTGTACAGGTGGAAGCCACTGCGGAACCTTCTACACGAGCCTGCATGCAATCAGTTATAGATAGAGACCTGAAGAATTCGCGGATTCATTTTGGGACAAGCTAGAATTCAAAACACGTGCGTTTATGTAACTTAAGCCGTTGGTTCACACGGCGTGTGACACCTCCTGGAGAACGGTGTCCAATTGTCGCCTTCCACTGTGACAGCAGACAACCAATGCGCTGTTGATATCGGCATATTTGTACATAAGACTGTAGAGTCCAGCCTGCGGGTCATTGAACTCGCGAATTTTTCAGGTCTCTAGTTATAGAGGGTTCTTTTGAAACAACCTTTCCAACAGCATGCGTTACCGCGCAAGTAAAGGCGAGTACATTTTTTTTTGTGATTTTACTTCTGCGACTGTGGTTCAGGAACAGTCTTCACTCACGACTTCAGCATCAGGCGTTTATGCACAGAGCCTAATAGTTTTGTTTTTATATCTAGGAATTTTGTTTTAAATAAACACGGACTGTTTGCCACTAATGTTCGCACAATGCTGTTTTAGAATCAGTAAACATTTTCGTTATTCCTTCATGTACTGTTTATGAGTGTTTAAATCTCTTACGCTCTTCATCAAAAAAATAATAAACAAAATGACTCCTCCGCCCTCTCTCCGATTGGCAAAAATTTCTACCTAGTAGGGAACTTTCCATTGGTAATTGCTAAAGCCAGTGACTTTTTGCGTAAAAATTGGAGCACACAGTAGAATTCAATACTATATACACACCTCAGCTGTTGTTATACCTTCATTGGCTGCTGGTGCCGTGTCCGTCTTTGACCAAGCCACTCAGGACTTAGTAACTCCGACACTGAACCTTCGTGATTCGTGCGCAAACGGTTAACACGGACCAGAACATTATTTAGCCAATCAAAGAAGCTGGACGACCCTACAGTGCTTTGGACTGTATCTTGTCTCGAAATCTTTTCGCGAAATATCACTGACCCTAGTAATTGCCCACGACCAATCACTAAATCGTCCGTGAAAACGGCCAGCAGTCAGTCAAATCTACCATAGAACCATCCATAGAAACGGGTCATGCAAGCCCTTCATGTATTCGTCCAAGGAATCTTCCACCGTTGCATACACGCTTCAATGAGTAGTTATTTTTATCATTGCCTTAACAAAGACGATAGGTATTTTAATGTTCTAATATGTAACACTAAATTTGAATGGGACACGGTTAACTTGGAAATTCCCTGTCTAAGAACCACCCTATAACTAGAGAACCGGGAATTTCGCTAGTTCACTTGAGGACAAGCTAGACTTCAAACACATGTACATTTGACTTCCTTTCCAATTGGATCGCAGTTTGTAATACACGCCCTGGACGAACTCCAGTCAATAACTAACCTGTAAGAGAAAGACGGCCGGATCTCGTGCTATCTGGTCCTGGGCTAAACTGCAGCAACAGCCAATAAACAACCAACTGAGCCCCGAGTGCATATAGCATTGTGGAGTCTAGCTTTCTGCCGAATGTATCCGCGTGATTTCCGGCTCTCTACCTATAACGAACGTTTTATGGTACAGCGAACTCGTCCGGAATTGTTTTGACCAGTAGTACGATGGTAAGAGGGAATAACGAGTAAGGTTATCAGACGTCTTCATTTACCCGGACATTTCTTCTTTTTGAGACCTTGTAAACTGTCTGGCCGGGTTTTACAAAAAAAAAAAAACCAAATATCCTTTTTTCCAATAATAGTGAAAGACAGCGAAGTTTTATTTTTTGCGGGTTTTTATATGGCCTTAGACGTTTAATAACGGTGCCAACGAACTTCCTGTAGAAAGTGCGAACTTTTTTGGAGAATATTACATTTTTTGTTTGTCTTTATCAACACACATATTATTCCTGGCTGTTTATTTACGTGTCTAAGTTGAGAAGTGCCAAATCTATTCCAAATTTTACTATTATTTGCGTCAAAGAAATACGATCGAAATCGAAATGTATCTGAACCTTAGCTGTGGAGAGTGATTATCTCTCAATTAAAAAAATTGTGTCAAATTGTTATGTACAACTGTGTTTTGTGTGAATAATTCTATGTTACTTGCTTGAAAAATATTCTTTAGCGTCTACGAACGAAACGGAATTGTCTTTAAACTTATTCAGAGTGAACATGATTATCACTTTACCAGGTTGCAAAAAAAAAAACTTGTGTTACGCAATTGAATTCGGCTTAAAATTTGTCATGTAATATATTTTTAACTGACCTGCGACAAAATAAACTAATTTTGTATATTTCAGTTGTAAAATTTTTATGTTCTCTTTCTTCGTGTCATTTTCTAAGAACTTTTTTTTTATCCTGTTACTTGAACGTGTTTTTTGAACACAGCGCACCTGGCAACCCTGATTCTGAGATAACTAGGGTTGGTGACCCTGCGGTACTGGATACAGTCGTCTCACTTCTGTCTCACCTGAATGTCAGTAAACTTTTACAGAGTTCAAACTGTTGGACAGCTTTGCAGTAAAAATACGTTCGTGAAATATGAAAATGCCGTCCTGGGGGTATGTTAGCTGATCTTGTGACAGTCGCATATTCCATATGAGGATGTATACATTTTTCTCGAGTGTGTTGGACAACACAGTAGCGTACTTGACGAACATTTTGAAAGTCTTGTGATCAATTTCGTCGGCTGCACTACGGGCCTTTTAGCCAGCGTGGCCCCCCGTTGTCGTCGCTGGAAATTATTCCTGAAGTTGCACGACACTTACCCCTTACCAAAACCAATTAACACTTAAATTACCATCTTTATTACAGCATGCGCATGTAAGTGGGAAAAAAAATTGTTCAGCTTTCTTTCTATTTTTCTCTCTTCCACTTACACAGGAGCTCCGAACGAAATGGAATATATTCACCCACTGGTTGGACTGAGGTTTGTTTTCCTTCTAACAGGAAATCGCTTGCGCGTGAAATTATTCGTATTCACAAAAGCATATGGGGTTTCGGCGGCGTAACATCGTATAAGGGTGAAATAGCATGGCCGCACGGCTAACTATTCGCTTCAAAAGAAAGACTAGTGCAAAAATAATGTTGATATTATTATTCACAGCGCTGATTACACAGTTTCGCCTACAAGCAGCGAGGCAAACTCTACGCGACTCAGTTCATGTTGCAATTGAGACTTACGTTTTTAACCATAGTTCGAGGAAATTTCAGCTAGCATTCTTTATTTTCCACTCATAGGAATTGGAGAAAATGGAAGTCTTTGTTTCCCAAACTGAACGTATAAAAATAGTTCGTGTTTATGCTGTAATAATATTAGAAGTTGCCGTTTGTAAGCACAGAAGCTGATTAGGACCTTGACAGATGTCGACGAATCGATGGTATTTATTAAGAAACTTTCTAAAAAAAAAATGTTCTGAAGGGTTTGCGAGGTCACTCGGCGATAACCATCCCCAGCAGTGTACCGGGGATAGGTCGAACACACAATGGGCCGCGGTGGCTGAGCGGTTAGACTGCTCGCCTCCCACTATAACAAACCGGGTTCAATCCCCGGCCGGGTCTCACACCGGGTTCCCGCACATGGGAATCGTGCAGGACGATGCCGCTGGTCGGCGGATTTTCTCGGGGATCTCCCGTTTCCCCTGCCCTTTCATTCCGGCGCTGCTCCACACTCACCTCAATCGCCCTCATCGGCTCCCAGGACCTCTATGTTAAGAGCCACCCAAACGGCGTACGTTACAGTACTGCGAACTGGCAGGAAAACTTTTGTAAATGACTGAGCACAGGCGCAAATTTAGTACGCTACGTGAAGAAAATGTAGATTTTCTGGACTGGTTCAAATTTATTTTCACAAGATTATCCGTTCAACCATTAATTTTAATGACATTTAGCCAAATATAGCAATCGTAGCTGTGTTCAATAAACGTAATATTAAAATATATAGAGCTTGGGTTTTGTATAGCTGTAGACATAGTTAATCTAAGTAACAGCTTCTGTGCAGAAATTTGAGACAACTGATTTGCTGGTAACCCACTGATCGGATATCTCGATACAGTCCTGCATTTGCGGCTCATAAAAGTTACAAAAATAAGTTGTGATTTTTTAAAAATATTTCTTTGGCTAAGGAAACGCCGTTCACATACACTGAAGAGCCAAAAAAAACTGGTACCCCTGCCTAATATCGTGTAGGGCACCGGCGAGCACGCAGAAGTGTCGCAAGACGACGTGGCATGGACTCGACTAATGTCGGAAGGTATGCAGGAGGCAATTCAGACCATGAATCCTGCAGGGCTGTCCACAAATCCAATTTGCGCCAATTTGAGAAAGGGTTGCACGTCTGTCACGTTTAATGATTCTCGTCAGTCGTCGCTTGTCGCGTTCTTTCACGATCTTTTTCCGGCCGCAGCGATGTCGAAGATGTGATGTTTTACCGGACTCCCGATATTCACGGTACACTCGTGAAATGGTCGTACGCGAACATCCAAATGTCATCGCTGCCTCGGAGATACTATGTCCCATCTCTCGTGCGCCGACGATAACACCACGTTCAAACTCACTTAAATCTTGATAACCTGCCATTGTGGCAGCAGTAACCGATCTAGCTGCCGACCGCATCGCGTTACTCTGATTGGTTCCATGCCTCTGTTATTTGCATACGCACGCTTATACCAGTTTTTTTTTTTTGCTCTTCGGTGTATTATTGCATGCTTGGCATACACTAGAAAAAAGAACTAACTTTTGTAGGAAATACAAAATTTTTTTAGTAGACAAAAAGCTTGATATTATCTCTTTTGTGAAAATGTATTACGTGATCGTTGTGAGAATAATGTTACTTCCCTCCGAAAGATTCGTGCTCCTCGTCGTTCGTAGCGTGGCGGCCAGAAACAAATAATTGACTCGTTGGATAAAATGTGTTGCTGGGGACTGCGCAATTTTTACAGTAAATGGTGATGAATGTACGCGCTTGATAAGGATTCCCAGGGTGGGCGTTCCCGTTTTCGGCGAACAGCGCAGAGGGTTGACGTCGTCTCACAAAGGAGCGCTGGGCCAGTGTTCCGGGAGGTAGGAGCGAGTTATTAACCGCTGTCAATGGAACGGTCACCAGCNAAGATGTGATGTTTTACCGGACTCCCGATATTCACGGTACACTCGTGAAATGGTCGTACGTGAACATCCAAATGTCATCGCTGCCTCGGAGATACTATGTCCCATCTCTCGTGCACCGACTATAACACCACGTTCAAACTCACTTAAATCTTGATAAGCTGCCATTGTAGCAGCAGTAACCGATCTAGCTGCCGACCGCATCGCGTTACTCTGATTGGTTCCATACCTCTGTTATTTGCATACGTACGCCTATACCAGTTTTTTTTGCTCTTCGGTGTATTATTGTATGCTTGGCATACACTAGAAAAAAAAACTAACTTTTGTAGGAAATGCAAAATTTTTTTAGTAGACAAAAAGCTTGATATTATCTCTTTTGTGAAAATTTATTACGTGATCGTTGTGAGAATAATGGTACTTCCCTCCGAAAGATTCGTGCTCCTCGTCGTTCGTAGCGTGGCGGCCAGAAACAAATAATTGACTCGTGGGATAAAATGTGTTGCTGGGGACTGCGCAATTTTTACAGTAAATGGCGATGAATGTACGCGCTAGATAAGGATTCCCAGGGTGGGCGTTCCCGTTTTCGGCAAACAGCGCAGAGGGTTGACGTCGCCGCACAAAGGAGCGCTGGGCCAGTGTTCCGGGAGGTAGGAGCGAGTTATTAACCGCTGTCAATGGAACGGTCACCAGCACGCCTACGGGTTGGCACGAGGGGGTGGGAAGGGCGTGGAGGGGGCGGGGAAGGAAGACGGATGCAAATTTATACGAATCGTAATTACCTTGTCTTCGCCAGCACGTCATCTCCACTCGGCCTTACCGGGGTTCTTTTTTTTTTCCTTCCCTCGATTGTCTGCGCTGAAAGGCGAAGCTGTTACGTAATCACACAGAGTTGCGTTGAGTTGAGGAGTTTTGAGAGCCAGCGAGGGTGAAGTTAGCTAGAATGGAGCAGCGCCGGAATGCGAGGGCAGGGGGTAAACGGGAGATCCCCGAGAAAACTCCCCGCCGACCAGCGGACGCTTCCGGCACGGTTCCCACTCGCGAAAAAAAAAAAGGGGGTTTAGATATTTAATGGCTGATTCGTCCGGAATATATCCGGACACTCGCGCTTTTATTTGGTAGGCAATTGATGGTTTGCGTCAATCTCAAAGCTGATAAGAATGTGATAGAATGACCCAGCGCTGAACGTAGAAAATTTAAGTGTGAATGGCATGTTGTTTGCCCCTTACGAAATATTTTGACTTGTCTTGGAACTCACTGGGCACGTTTTAATATGTCAATATACTTAAAAATAATATTTTTCCAGAAATTGATCTGGGCAATAATGTGATTGATAAAAAAGTAAATGATGTGGAAAATAATAGCTTTTATGTGGATATGATTCCCAGCAAACATAACCCGTCGGCACAGTGTCGGCGAATTGTCGGCGCATACCGGCATTGTCGGCAACTGTCGTTTATATGCGAGAATATAGCCGTCTGACAACGTCATGTCGTCTTATTATAGGCAGAGTGCTAGCCGAAACGATAAAGACAAAGGACCTGTGAATTATTTAGTATAACAGATGGATATCACCGGAATTATGTCAGCATGATATCTCACAGCCAACCTGTCGCCAATGTTTCAAAGAATATTCTGGGCCGATTCCGATATATCTACTTTATCTTTTCGGAAAGCTAGTCAAATATTATTTATTCTTTTGTTATTATTTTAGTTTTCACGCCACCTATAAAATGTAAACTCACGCTACTATTTTACGAGAATCGAATAGACAGCCACAAATAAAACACATTTACATCTGTTCATTACAAAAGGAAAGGGGTTGCACTATTTTCTCTCACATGGAATCCACGACATAGGGCTTTCAGAATCACGAGTTGTCCTCATTTCGAAAAATACAAGCTTTAAAAAAAAATATTTTTTTTTATTTAAAAAATCGTAACACGTAATGCAGGTAAATATGTACGTATTAACTTAAAAAAATTAAAACTAAATCACAACACGTAATGCAGGCAAATATGAACGTATTAGTTTTAAAAAAATTGCTATATTAAGCGCAAAGATTTATTTGGTATCAGCAATTCCTTTCATTTTTCAGGCATACCGAGATACGAATTTGTATTTTACAGGTATTTAAAGCTACCATTTAGCACCCGATTCTTTGTTGGCAAGTCTGATAATGGTAGGAATATATACCGAATCGGGTCATTATTATTCTCTTCGTAATCCAACGAACGAGTCCTTTCATCCGCTGATGCATATACTAAGAACTATTGTCACCCCCACACACACAGTTATCAATCAGTTTTAAATTGGTCTATTAAGTAGATGGAGGGAGAGGGGTAACTAACCAAATATTCGATCCGCTCACTTCCGCAAATAAGAATAAGAACCTCCTTTCATCAATAAAAGCATTAACCCATGTTCCGACGGAAAAAACCAAAAACATTTTTGCACCTATTATACTTAGGTATTACACATATACATATTATACAAATATATTAAATTAAGGTAAGACAAAATAGGCCGTCCATTACAGAAATATGATAAAAAATATCCCTGTTAACGAATTTAAGATAATACACTTCATAGCCCGAAGAGTGCTACATATTTATATTTCCAAATCGACGCGATATTCCGAGGTGAAAAAAAAAAGCTTACTGTTTTAAGTTTGTATTAATCTTGCACCTTCAGAAGAAACGTCTATTTTTACACACCAATGACCTGAACATTGAAGAAAAAAATTAAAGCCCAGTCCCCTTATATAATTTTTTTTTTTACAAATACACACACAGTACGTGACATGAAATCGGAGCTGAAAACCGATTCTAAAATATTCCCCAGCTCTTTATTAACCTGCAGAGATACATACCCAAGTTTGCAATATTTGAGCCCAGCCATACCAATGTATCATAGACATACGAACGACAGATTTATGAAAGGCCAGAGGCGAGTGCTATCTCGACTATTATCGATGTTCATTTTTGCGACAAACTTCGTGTCCAGGAAGAGTTCTGATAATTGCTAACATAATTGCGCTCTATCAGCCCCTCGTGATGCCACGAAGATATAAAATATCGCATTACGCAAACACATAAACAATAAATTCGTGAAAAAAGTCTAACATTCTCATGTTTACGCACGTGAGATTTTTTTTTACCCTATCAAAATTAAAAATATATCAGGCTGCATGAGAAATTACTTAGGTCAGAAGGCCTGCTGTTATTTCCGAAATTATGAAGATTTGGACATATCGGTCCAGGTTCCCCATCGAAAACAGTACCCCAGGCTCATTTTGCAACGATGACCTCTTCCACGATGTCGCATAAGAGGGGAACCGCGGCGATGCAGTGGCTAGAGCTCTCATTTCCCATCACGAGTACGCGCACAGCATCCTTTCTTTTTGTTGACACGTTTTCGCACAGGAGATCCACCTGAACACCAGCCCGTTCTTCACTCGACCTCTTCGCACCAACACGACGAGACAAGTTCGATTCCCGGCAGGGTCGTTCCCAGATTTTCGCTCTTTCATTCCTCAAAAACATTCCTCCAAAACTATCCTTAGTCCTTAAAAACATTCCTCATTCCTCGGAAGCATTCCTCATTCCTCAAAAATGTTCCTCAAAAACATTCCTTATGCCTCAAAAACATTCCTCATTCCTAAAAACATCCCTTCCTTAGTTCGTTTATTTGTCAAACAAAACTCAGCCGACTTAAACCGCCCAAGAAAGACATTATACTTCAGATTGAACCAGATTACCCCTACCACAATTTCTAGCTCAATTTTTACTTAAAACAGACTCTTCCATTCGATTTCATACACGACTGAAATAATAAGTTTCTCATAAAAGCAGTGGGGTAAGGTTCAAGATATTTAAAATGCACAACTAAGATCACATATATGTATTATCATACTTTTTGCATCCGTTCAATCTAAGCATTTCTCTGATTTTAGCAGATGATGGAAAGTACATAATGGCTTCATTCGATGTAGACCCTTTCCTTAAGTTCTTTGGTGATTGAAGATATCTCCTTACTGTGCAAGGCAATCAAATGTCTGAGTCTATCAACAAGTTCATTGAGGTCTTCAGGAAATATGTAGTCGGTGTTCTTGTCGTCTTACGCATTCTTCACGTCACGTTTTTCATCAAAGACGGTGAGGAGATGTGTTTGGTCTAAAAAAATCGCTACTGTTTTCACCATCAACACAGTCTTCATTATTGTATCCATGGCCCTTATATTTTTCGCAACTCTTCGAGCCGGAACGCCATCTTATAAACGCTGAAGAAATTTAGGAAAAATCACTCAGATATGACTCACTATAACCTTTTTTATTTACGGAATATTCTTGTAACACACAGCGAGCAGCGTCGCTTCGATTGTGATTAGCAGAGGTATTGACGGGGAGCATGTCTTGCAAAAATAGCCACTCATGAACCTTGATATGTGTCGACTCAGGGAATAATCGTTGAAATACTACTGCCGTCGATACTCAGCACGATGGAAAAACATCACTTTAAATACTTACGAAAAAAATCTAATATGAAACCTTACTGTCGGTTATGACAGAGATCACGATCATATCATGAATACATGATTGTAAATATGCATCAAATCGGATTTTAACCATGTTTATTACGTTCAGGCACATCCTCGTGTTTGTTAATAATGCCTTGCGCCCTAGGGTGAAAACGAGCTCATGCTTACACACGTAAAAGTTCTCAACATCGCACCTCAGTCCTTCACCAGAGATAAAGTAATTCTTTATTCCATTAAAATGACGGCAGCAATAAATGCAAGCCTTATTCCCGATGCACAAATATTTGCAAACTGTTCTGTGAACACTTCTATAATCACCCTCCCAGAGAACCACGAAACGTGGCGGTGGAGATCAGGCAACCTTTCTTTAATGATCATTTGGCACCGACACAGGACCGGACACGCTCAATACTTCACACCATCCTCTCGACAACAGTTGCACAGCCACCAGAGCGCACGCCTCCCGTCAAGGCGAGCTTGGTTCGATTCCCGGCGGGGGTCGCACCTGTATTTTCGCGCATGTGGGAAACGTGATTGATGCCGTTGCCGACAGTATCACCTTGGATGGACTTGGCGATGTCCGGCCGATTTTCTCGAGACACTTGAACTTCTTCACCGACTTAAACGTCGTCACCCATTCCAGCTGCTAAGCTCTCTCTCAACTCAAAACACACTGTGTCCTCTGAAAAAAAATGTACTGGTGTAGGTGGGCTGCCCACCACGATGTTATCGTGCTTTAAAAAAAATTCTTAATACCAAAGTTAATCAACGCACATCACGGACGAAGAGTAACCGACGCCGCGTGGAAAAATGTTCATTTTCTTGAGTCAGCTGTCGGAAACGCAGTTCAACCCAGCAGTTTTCCAGTGGAAGATATCGATGTTCTGGGAATGGTTCGGCCGAGAATGTCAGCTCATCACTCAGAATGGAGGAGCGGTCGTCCACAGGAAGATTTTTCCAATTTAATTAATCGAGAAGAGTATTATAAATATATATTTTTAAGACCAAACTTAGAAGCACCCTGAGAAAACCTTTATACTTTGTTCGCCCCAGTAAGGGTCCCGGGGAAAATATTTCACCCGCAGATACCATCGATATATATATATATATATATATATATATATAAATAAAAAATAGTAACATGTAGTAAGAATATACATAATTATAATTATACATATACTTAATTAACATATTAAATTTTACGTATATATATATTNCATGTAGTAAGAATATACATAATTATAATTATACATATACTTAATTAACATATTAAATTTTACGTATATATATATTATAAATTCCTGTAAGCTTATTATATGGTAATATATTAATATATGTCTAAGGCATATTATAATATTATATAAATATAAATTATTGCGTAG
This sequence comes from Clitarchus hookeri, assembly GCA_002778355.1. Lineage (NCBI taxonomy): Eukaryota > Metazoa > Arthropoda > Insecta > Phasmatodea > Phasmatidae > Clitarchus > Clitarchus hookeri. The sequence continues at coordinate 41,779 of NQII01003600.1, forward strand.
GCGACGGTATCTACGGGTTTAATATTTCCCCCGGGGCTCTTGCTGGTGCGAACAGAGTATAAGGGTTTTCTCAGGGTACTCCTACGTTTGATCTTTTAAAAAATATGCGTAATACTTTTCTCGATTAATTAAATGGGTAAAATCTTCCCGTGGACGACCGTTTCTTCATTATTAAAAAATGAATATTGGCAAACAGACGACCGTGCTACGGAGTTGATGTATTCAATTTGCCTGTCAGTGCATAAGCACGTGGGCATCCCTCGGCAGTGGAAGTGATGCGGGGTGTATCGACATTCCTCACAGGGGTGCATCGCCATATTAATTTCGAGAGGGTGGGGGGGAGCAAGATAAAGATCCCTAACACCAGTCCTGCTGTTATATTATTAAAACAATTAATCTGGGCCTATTGCCTTTTAAAATTGGTTTCACTATATATCGATTCATCAAGGGAAATTTCTTCTGACATGATGCTGTTCACGATGATATAGGATGGTTGTTTGTGGGCAAGCGAGCACTTCTGGAAGCCCTGCCTAGTATCTACTTTGCCCATCTTGTATCCTACCGCAATGTGTAAATCGTAGACGAACTCACTCACTTTACTCTTGCGCCGTCCAAATGAAACAGTGGAGTGGTTAAGTACGTAAATAAACCTGTCACTAATATGCAAATGCGTATTCTAATGTGTATAAAACAAGTAACACTAACATCTGTGGCCGTATATTTAAACATTACTCTTGCAGTAAGTCATGTGCTAAGAACTACTTTCATTGACATGCTGCCAACTTAACTAGCAGTCTGCATACCAAGTGTACTCGAACGTACATGTAAATTATTGCCAGATATATTTTTTCAAGGTTTGCTCCGAAAATGCTTACTTTTCCGTGAGCAGCCAGTATTATATAATGTTTCAACCCTTCATTTGTTATTGTATCTTATAAGAGTTGACGAGTGAAGAGATTCTGGCGACTCTTAACAAATGGGGATCTTGAGAGCTGATTGATGGCGAAGCGAGGTGAGAATGGAGCAGCACAGGAATGCAAGTCACGTATGATTTAAAACTGTTAATCACTGGCACTTCATTACCGCGAAATTTTTTTCCCCGGAAATCTTTCTTCTTTGAAAACTGACTTGCAAGTACAGTATTTTCAATATTTTCAGGATGTAGTAATTTGTAAGCATGTAAAAAATAATACCCCATTATGTTAAACTGTTATATTTAAATAGGCACAAAAATGTCTGGCAAATGATTTTGAGAAAACTACTTTATATCCAATTTGCCACTTCAGGTTCGCCTTAGCGCAGCCAAACTTGAAATGCAGGAATTAGCAACAATCCCAAATTTCTTATGCACGTATCCACAAAACATCAGCGTTTAAACGTATGAAGATTATTTTAATGTAACATTCGAAGAACCTACTTGGTTATTCGCTCGTACTTTACACATGCTGGTTATTAATTAGTTCGTGGACGTAAATAAAGGGTAAACAAGGTGCGTTAATTTTCTGTATACCGAAGGTTGTTTGCAACGATGTGAAGCTCCGGGGTACCGTCTCGGTCGCGAACGTCACGCGGTGTAATGATGGTAACGGCTTGCGTTAGTCAGGTTAACGGCCGGTCCGGGAGGACAGGAACAAGGGTTTCTAATACGGAAATCGAACGGTCGTGCGAGTTGATTACGTCATTGTGAGCGCCTGTGGAGGGGGAACAGGCAGACTCAACCCGGGACTGCGCCGCTGGCTTCAACCGACTGCCCTGCACTCGTACTTCGGAGACGCAAGGCGCATACACGTCAACCTGCAAACGAGACACCGGCCGAGGGAAGGTCACGGCAGGGGTTTTGCCCGCCTGCAGCTGTCTTGCGCGTCCGATGTCTCGAAACGCGCAATCTGTAAGGACGACCTTCGCTCTCGTCGCCTCTACGCGCCAAGGCGCTCGACTGTAGAGCGTCCGTCTCACTCTTAGATTGCAGTGGGCGGTGTAACAGACATTCGCTCTCTCTCTTTTTCCAATACACGATTTCTGTAGTTAACGCTGTTCTTATTCCTTCGTGCACTGTTGCCTGATAAGTTACCTTTTTTTTAACAATCTACGTGGCGTGCGCGCAGTCTGTGTATGATATTACTAGAGAACCGGGAATTTCGCGAGTTCACTTGAGGACAAGCTAGACTTCAAACACATGTACATTTGACTTCCTTTCCAATTGGATCGCAGTTTGTAAGACACGCCCTGGACGAACTTCAGTCAATAACTAACCTGTAAGAGAGAGACGGCGGAATCTCGTGCTATCTGGTCCTGGGTTAAACTGGAGCAACAGCCAATAAACAACCAACTGAGCCCCGAGTGCATATAGCACTGTGGAGTCTAGCTTGCTGCCGAATGTATCCGCGAAATTTCCGGGTCTCTAGATATTACACGCTTTATTTTTGAGTGTGCTGTCTGCTATTTGAAATAAACACATTTGTAAAAGCCTTATTTAAAAACTCTGCAGGCACAATCAATTACTTAACTTCGCAGTACTTAGGAATACGGAGAAGTGAAGCAGCCGCGTGGGCCGTGTTTACAAACAACGCAACAAACGTAAGAACGCAGCGACGCAACGCAAGAAAATTACGATCGTTTATAAACATCGCACGACGCAAGACGTCGCCAACATTGTAAAATTAAAATACCAAACAAGTACAAAAAATGTACTTCCATAATGCTTTTAAATGATCATGTTTTTTTTTTTTTTTCAAACATCTTTGTTCAGTATTAATATTTTTTTTTAATTTTGAGCTTTGTGAAGTTACTGGTATATAGTTTTTAAATGCGTTAATATCTAATTTCTAAGAACGCAAGTAAATTTTCTCAATAAGATGGCGATGCTAACATATTTAAATACGTAATTATACTCTTTAGTTATGATTCAACGCATAATTCTAGGCATAAATTCATTGTACAAGCAAATAATATAATAGTAATTTAAAATCGTAGCCTTCTGTACGAGTGTGAAACGATTTTGCAATCGATCACGGCCGAGTTGGAAGGCTCAAAACGCAAGCCAAAACGCAAGAAGTTTATAAACTGCAGCTTTGAAATACGTACGCTCGACTGTTTACGTCTTTGCGTTTCTCGCGTGCTTGCGTTTATTCCGTAGTTTATCAAATCCCGGCCTTATTCCGCTGACTCCAGCCGCACACGCCAGCAAAATGGCGTCACTGGCCAACAAAATGTTGCACCGCCGTTTCGTCGCTTGGCCCCTGGTAACTTACTCGCCTGCCGGCAACCCGGGCAATAGCGAACCTTCGGCAGTAGGCAGCAGCCAATCAGACACAAAGCCTGTTCTCAGCTCCTCGCGCAGCCTATCCCAGAACGGGTACTGCCACGCCATTTCGTCTCTTTGTACGACTGAACTATAGATTTTTTTCTAATTTAAACCAGGGGCAGCGGTGGCTTAGTGTCCAGGGCGCTCGCCTCCCACCACGGCGATCCGAGTTCGATCCCCGGCGGGTTCACTCCCCGGACTTTCGTATGTGGGAATCGTGCTGGACGATGCCGCTTGCCGGCGGGTTTTCTCGGAGTACTCCATTCTAGGGTCTCATTTCATGTCATGCCCGGGGGTGACGGTCACCTACGGGTCTCAGCTGGAAGGTGGGAGGGTCACTCGGAGGGTGTTACCTTGCCCTGGGTGCACTCCCCACACGTCATTATTATTATTTTATTTAAAGTGAAACCACAGCTATTCGGTGTCGTACAGTTACACAACACACACAGCCGTATTTAATGGAGGGGTTTTAGGGTTTCACGCCATCCCCCTATCGACCTAGTGACATTCCACATTTATACCATTTCACGCTAAATACTCACACAAACGATACTGCAGTGAAAATTAGTTACCATCTTTATAGTGAAACAATATAAATGTTGGGATTTTCGACGTGCAAGAGCGCACTGATTTAATTAAATTCGACCAGAGAAATTTTCTCTCCAGCGAAAAATAACATTATTAATATAAGTATTTTAAATAATGTTTTATGGGAAGTTACGTGATATAAAAAAAAAGGTATAAACATGTTTTGTTAAAAAAAAATGTAATTCTTGATTAAATAATGCACGTCATAATCTTAACCTACCATTGTCTATTTTAAAACAATGTTTCCAGATGTACCCACTTAATAATATTTTTTAAATTAAGTTCAAACCTCTCACTTTGCGAAGCTTGACCTACGGCCCTCACCGCACAACAACAAAAGGGTTTATTGGCGCACTGGGTGTGCTTGTGTTATTTAAAGTAGCTCCCTAGTAACACGTATCGCCGGCAGTTAAGCTGTAGAGCAAGGCGAGTTCCCAGACAAACGACCAGGTGGAAACCACAATCAAATTACATCGACTCGCTTTCATTACCTCACCCTCGCCCTAGGTTATGTTCGGAAGTATTATTAACATTTGGTCTTTTCTGTGTTCTCGACTGTTTAATATCCTCTATCTGTTATATTTGTTGTAGTGGTACTCAATATATGTAATTTAGTTTATAAAATTATTAGTTTTCACTAACTACTTTTATATAACGTAATTGTTTTTATTGTCTATGTGTGCAGTCTTTTTGTGTCTGCATATCTATGGAATTGTTGTTAGATATGTTTTTATTCTTGGCTTATAAATACAAAGTACTTGAGGAATCATAAGTAGTTATAAGTTTCAATAAATGTAGTGCTAGTTTGTAATAACATTTTAACAAAAATTTTTTTGTCACTCGTGTGAAAGTTTACCACCTCGATTGCTCTGAAACCTGTCAGGTAGTCCTCGGAGTAAAGGATCGCTTGTTGTTTAGAGTGGATTAACGGGCCCAAGGGACATTGACTCAAAGGGTGCGAGTAACGCCTTTGCTATTGTAATTTATGCGGGAGCAATGGTCGTTACCGGGACAAAAAAAAAAAGATCAATGAAGCTTTAGTGGGGGCTGGACAACACAAAAGTAACGAAGCTTAAAATGTAACACATTATGTATGGATTTGGCCTTCGTCAGGTAGTTTGTAATGATGGTTACAATTATGCTGCGTTTTAGATTATATGCGAATTTTACGTTTCCGTAATGACGTGAGCAGCACAATGGTTACTCAATGGAATATAATTCGTATCTGCATTTTAATTTCATTTTTAAAATCTTCCGTTTGCGAATCATGACTTTAATTTTTTTGTATAGTTTAGAGTTGCTGTTAGTATTTTACTCTTTTCAAGAAGCTGTTTATTTTATTTTCGCGTCCTTTTCAGCCTACTTGCTCAAGGAACAATAGACTTACGACATCACTTTCCTGTCGACGTTAGTACGCTTGTGCGCCCCACCCAAGGAACTTTTGACCGCGGGAACCGAATTCCATCGAACAAGGCACACACACAGTATTTATAAAAATAGTAACGAAATTATACTTTAGAAGTTTTCAACAATGCCGGGTGTTTGTTTTCAAAATGGCGACGATGAAATATTTTAGGGGTGTATGTCATCCCTCGGGGAACCATTCAACGTTGTTAAACCGAAATGTTGTGTTTTGACAGTCCATCATACGGGCATTTAATTTAGAAATTTATATCGTTGCTGTTCCATGGTAGGGGATAGCACAACAGGAAAAAAAATAAAGCTTTTACGTTATCACAAGGCTATAAATTAATTTGATAAAGAAGTAGTAATTTTGTAGAAAATATAATAAGTTAACAGTATTATTTAAATTAGTAATGCAAAGTGAAAACAAATGTTTTCTTTTAGAAATTAAATTTTCAAATAAATGCGATCACTTCTTGTAGGGGCCACGGTGGCTGAACGGTTAGACTGCTCGCCTCCCACCAATGCAAACCGGGTTAAAACCCCGGCCGGGCCACTCCATATTGTCGCAAAAGGAAGTAGTGCCGGACGATGCCGCTGGTCGGCGGGTTTTCTCGGGGATCTCCCGTTTCCCCCGCCCTTGCATTCTGACGCCGCTCCATTCTCACCCCGTTTCAGCCTCATTGGTTCTCAAGACCTCGCTGTTAAGAGCCGCTCAAATCTCTTAACTCAACTCAACTCTTGATAGGCAGGAGAAAAATTAAAATTGCACAGTGGGTAGTTTAATCGATGGGCTTTCATCGCGTGCAATAAAATCCCACTGCTGCAGATCTCATTTGCACAGGAAAGTGTAACGACGGGAGCGAATGCCTTGCTCGTACGAGCGATGGTGCGCTGGGTGCGCTTGTTATTGTCGCCCTTATCGCTGTTCCTCAAACTCGGGGGAAAAAAAAAAACATTCGGCCCGTACACTATGAAGGTTGGCCCTGGTCCAGAGAAATGTTAACACTTTGAGTGCCGTACAGATTTACCGACAAAAAAAAACAGTGCCAGAAGTAAGTCACATATGTGCACGACTGCACGACCACTGGATCTGTTGGTCTCTCTACTCCTCCCCATTTACAACCGTGCTGCTGGTTTGCACGTCACCGCACACACTTGCTACACTGTACATAGTTCGTTACTGGCCGGCTCTCGACCAATAAAATGCCGAGTTTAAAGTCTCCCACTCAAACGTTCTTTCCTGCGTATGACAATGCACTATTCATCATGTATATTTAAGTAATGTGCACTTACAATGTTAATGATATAATATTACGTTGCAGATAACCTTATGAACACCGCTGGTGAAGTAATACTTCATCGCCAGTGTCTTCAAACAATGCAGATGTCGTGTTGTCGCAGCAAACGCCGTACTACGCAGTTAAATTTAGCGACGTAATACGTAATATTACTAGGGCCAGTGACTTTTCGCGTGAAAATCGGAGCACACGGTAGACTTCAATACTGTATACACACACTTCAGCTGTTGTTATACCGCCATTGGCTGCTGGCGCCGCGTCCGTATTTGACCAAGCCACTCAGGACTAAGTAACTCCGACAATGAGCCTTCGTGATTCGAGCGCAAACGGTCAACATTTTTTTTTAGCCAATCAAAGAAGCTGGACGACCCTACAGTGCTTTGGACTGTATCTTGTCTCGAAATCTTTTCAAGAAATATCACCGCTCCTAAATATTAAGTCTGCAGCACCCAGAGTGCCAAGTTTTTGCACGTGGCCTTGGAAAGATCAGAAATAATGTGTGTTGGTGAGGGGGAAGGGGGGAAGGAACTTGCCACCGCGCACCTTCCGCCCCAAGACGAGCCTTGTGTTTGGAGTGACGCCACGGCCAGCGCAGATCTCCCCGTGCCCTCGCACAAGTCCCATCGCGGTTTCCACAATCACCGCTCGTATTAACGCAGTCGCCGAACATTTCACATGCAAATTCTGTTGCCTTGTGCCGCTGCTGCACTTACCACAGGGTGGCCCAAACGTCGTTACTCCCAAGTTCCACCGCAGTTCAAATAATTGGAATTGTTCTCAGTTTTCAGAAGACCAGCGCAATCAACTACACTGCAAAAAAAAAATTTCTCGTAAACTTCCTAAACTGTAATGGAAGTTTTTAACCCATGCGTTGTATGGAAACACTACCACATGTTGGACTGCAAATATAGTAATGCCGAGCGTCGTTACTGTTTAAGGTCGGGGACTTTCCTACACATTTGACTGTTTCGTGAGCCAATGTAGGCGCGCCACCATGGATGTACGGGAACATAGTTCACCATTCGCACTTTCTCACTATTCGTGTACATTTATCTGGTAATTTTAAGAATAATTTCCTAGGGTGTACAGTACTGAAGAACCGCTAGAGGAAGGTTCTTGGACTCGTGAAATATTTCTGCAATATTTAGCTAAGAATCCTTTGCCGGATCAAACTGTTTTCACATGGGAACGGTGCTCCTCTTCTGAAGAACTTTGTGTCCAGGACATGGACCCGGACAACCGACCAGCTCCAAGAAGCTGACGTCGCGAGCTTCCGACCGAGCGGCGTGGCGATGGGGTTAACTTTCGGTCTCGCACTCCGGAGGATCTGGGTTCGAATCCCGGTCTGGCCATCCTGATTGCGATTTTCCATTGTTTCCTGAGATAATTTCACGCGAATGCTGGGATGTTTCCTTGGTACAGGCTATGGCCGATTCTTTCCCCGTCACTGTTTCTCTGAGCAACAGGCTCCGTCTCTAATGACCTCGCTGTCGATGACTCGTTAAACCCTCCCTACTTACCTGCCTACATTCCTACCTTCCTACCAGCCTACCTGCCTGCCTGCCTGCTTACCTGCCTACCTGCCTACCTGCCGACCTTCTAGGTCAGTAACTTCGTTCTGATAAGTGGATAATGGTGAAAACAAATTTCCGACGCCCTTGAAAGAATGTCTCAGAAAAGAATAACTTTAAGTGAAAAGTATTTTTGATAGTTTTGACACTCGTGTTGTAAAGCCTCAAATAACCGTTACTTATTCCTGTCCCCGTCATCTCAGTTTATTTTTGCAATGCTTATCCTAACGTAATATTCTCTTATTATATTTATTATTTGTTTGTGGCATGTATATTTTATTTACTCCAGCTGTAATTCATAACATTAATTGCAAGTTGCTTTAACATCAGAAATCTTATTTTTATGTAATTATGTTTGTAAGTCTTTCTGTTTTGATTCACAAAGTTAATGTTACGTGGGTCGCTTTGCATAAAGGAATTTGTTTATCGGTTGCTATGGTAACGCAAGACGTACGTGTAAAATGTGATGTAGTCGTCTCGTGATTGGCGCGATGTTTAAAGGCGTCGTTTTAGTATGCAGTTTTTAAGGCTTTTTAGCCATCTCGATTTTTCAGTCAGGCAGGCGATGACCTAGTGGGTTGTCGTCATTAGTGATATTTTAATTGGTTGGATAATTGGCCGAGTCCCGTACAGGAGTGCAGACTGCCGATAGGGCGAAGACGCGCGGCATCCGAAGAGGAATATTTTAAGGCTGCACGCGCTACCAACGCGGATTATTTTTAAAGCCAATTTTGAGATACCGCGATTGCGTGTGGTACGGCAAAGAGACTAGTGACGCACCTAAGGCTCTGAAGCCTAGTGAGGGAAGACTAAGACCCACGACCAGCGGAACCAGCTGTAGAAGACCTCAAGAGATGCTGCAGTAATCGAGATGTATTTTATGTTAAGTATCATGAATTTTCGACACAGAGACTACGCCCATAAAACAAAAGAAATTAAGCTGGCTTACGTTACGCCATCTTGGATCGTAAGTTAGTTAAAGTAGCTCTACCGCCTACGGAGCCCCTGAGCTGGGTTCTCGTGTTCTCCCAACTGAGTTGGTGTGATGAAATCGTTTATTAACTTAATTTACATATTTTGAAATAATTTAAAGGGACTGAAGGAACTAAGTTACGTTTTGAATTGCAAATAATAGATACGTACAAGAGGACTACACTCATAGGTACGGCCACACTAAGCAAAGTAAATATTGAAAATTTAAAAAAAAGAGCTGGTACATGATACTTAGTATTTTCCTAGATATTCACTTGGTTCATAAAGTTTCAACAAAAATATTTAATATCCAATTAAATCACATTGATTTCCACTCAATTCTCTGTGAGTATTCTTTTTATCAGTAGCTAGTGGTAGTTTTGATGTATATCTTCCTAGTGTCTTTTGTATGTTATTGGTAGCCTACGGAGATTGGCTGCTGCAAGTGTTCCGGAGCTGCAGATATCTTTGGTAAGATTCAATCTGTGGTGTACTTGTGTGTGGTGTTTTCTGTATAATACACACACAAATTTTGCAATGTGCGCAACTGAACACAATGTCGTACTCAGTAGAGGAGAATGGAAAAGTGTGGGCAGTTCTTACCAACGAGGTCTTGGCAACCGAAGGAAGGTGGAACGCGGTGGGAATGGAGCAGCGCCGGAATACAAGGGTGGTTGAAAAGGGATATCCCCGACAAAACCACTACACCACCGCTCTCCTCCCCCCCCCCCCCNTTAGGAAGAGAAAGACTAGACATTTATTGCTTTTTAATGTTTCCACTATACGATGAATGGTTAATTCGACAGCCTTGGGAGGAGAGTTACAAATTAAACCTCAAGATAGAACTAAAAACAGCACCAGGGGCCGCGGTGGCTGAGTGGTTAACCTGCTCGCCTCCCACCAAGGCGAACCGGGTTCAATCCCGGCCGGGTCACTCCCGGATTTTCGCACGTGGGAACCGTGCCGGACGATGCCGTGTGGGCGGCGGGTTTTCTCGGGGATCTCCCGTTTCCCCCGCTCTTTCATTCCCCCTCTCTTTCATTCCGACGCTGCTCCATACTCACCTCAATCACCCTCATCGGCTATCAAGACCTTGCTGTTAAGAGCCGCCCAAATCTATTCACTCACTTACAAACAGCACCCACATGCATGCCGGTCCGGGACTGAACCCAGGACCCCAACGACAACAAAGGCTGCAAATGCAGACAATTGCACCTCAGAACTAGGCCCTTGCTTGTTGGTACTGCGGTCTTCCGCCAAAGGATACCTCACCGTGAGAACACAGTTTTGTGTCGTCTGTTCTTCAGTTGTGGTATAGGCTGTTCAGGGTAAACTGAGTACTTTTGCAATCTCTGCTCAAGATCTACTTGTATCTACTTCCGCATTATGCGAAATTAACACTGTCATGGCCCTCAATCATTTTATTCATGCGCCGGTCGAGTTAAATTGTGAAATTATTTGAAAAGTAAAGATTTTCCAAATCTGCTCAGTTTTACACTTAGATGCATTAAAAAAAACAGAAAGCGAAATAGATGGTTGCCTAACACTTTTTAACTGACTTTAAAACTTGGAACTTCTTTCTCTCCATCGTCATCAACTTTGCTGGGCACATGTCACTCAGCGCGCCCGTTAAAAATATATGGAAGTAGGAACAGTGACTTTTATTCAAAGGTTGATTTCAAAAGTGCTTACTCACTTTATCGCGAACAGCCTTTAGTTAGGCGTTTCACTAAATTGCATTGAAACTACAACAAGCAATAAACAACTGTGTGTAGCAAATTAGCTAAGGCACTTTTAGGTAACCATCATTCTGTGTTCCTTTAAAATCTTAAAACTTAATAATACTACACAAGCTTTTTTATAAAAATGCCTTTACAATAACACAAGTTCTTGAACATGCAAAAATCGAAAAATGTTTATATAGAAGTCTCATTACTTCACTCTGCTGGAGAACTGTAGACTACAAAACACCTATCTTTCGATATTTCACCATGTAACTCAAATACCCTTCTGCGTTCTTTATCTTCGCATGTTTACCCTGCTTCTGTGAATATAGAAAGTGTCTCCATCGTGGCAGAATATCAATAAATCATAATTTCTATCGATCGCAATATTTCAACCAGTGGCGAGTCATACATCCTTACTTTTAATGTTTAAAAGTTTCCTTGCACTGTTAGAAATTTCTGTAGATTTACGGAAACGTTTACTGATATGTAGAGTTAATTTACGGGAAGGCACTCCGCGATGACGAACGACGGGAATGAGCTCCGTAAATAAACGGAAGCTCTTCGTATTTTTATGGCTTCGACTTTAAGACGCGAACAATGCCGATGATACCTGAAGTGTGTGGAATCCCATCTTCGCGACCCTACTTCGGGTATAACAGTAGCAGGCGAGTGGCAAACCACTCGCGGAGTGCCAATTATTTGATTCTTTTTCAAATTCCGCTACAGGACAAAACCGCCCGTGTTCACAGTGAAACACGCACACAAGGAAAATATAAAACTATTTTTTTCGTAACCTCGTTGTATAAACCTCAAATAAAACCAAATTGCTAGCGCTCTATCACGACTTGAAACTAAGAGGCGCGTTCGTCACTTTCTTGTAAAATCCATATTTACGAAATACAGTACTTCGCGTAAACGTGTGGTAGGTGAGTGGTTCGAGTTATTGAATGTAAATTTTTCGATTCGTTTTAAAATCCCACTACAGGACAAAATATTTAAACTTCGTTAATTTCTCTGATATACACAATGAAATACACTACGAAAAAAAAAACCTTTCCTCTTACCCCTGTTTGTAAACCTGAAATAAAAAAACAAACTCGGAAACACTCTTAACATGTCTAGAAACTACGAGAAGTACATCATTGACCTGAATAATATATTTACAACATTACTGTTTGTAAAAGTTTGGCACGCGAGTGAATGAGGAGTTGGGCTGTAAATTTTTTTTTTTTTCCACGAGTTTAAATCCCGCTAACGGACAAAATTTTACAACTGTCTTATAACCATTTTTATATACACAGTGAAACACCCACATAACGAAAGTAATAATTTTTTTGTTGCCCCTTTTATAAATAGCAGATTAAAAAAAACATAATTGTTCTTTTATGGACAGTTTTCGTTAGTTAGCGGAGATTTATGTGAAAATTACGGAGATAACGTTATTGAAAAAAACGAAAAGTCCGTAATTGCAGGAAGATGTCTGGATAATTTGTAACTGGTTCTTTACGTAATATTACGGATATTATTTTTCTANATATTACGGATATTATTGTTCTAGCAATTTGAATCTCCCTCAAGATAGCGTACTTGCTTCGCTTTGTATATCACGAATTATTATAGGCATGAGTGGATTTACAAATTCACAAGTTGTGTTAGTCTAGAGCGACTCACTGCCACTCGCTTAAAACTATGACAGCATTGCTTACCTAGTGAAACTTACACTAGACACGCAACAATTAGAGATCTGCAAAATTCACGTCATAATTTAGCGACAGGATAAACTACACTGATTTGTACATAAGTGAGCGCAGCCGGTGGTTTCATCGGCCGTTAACCTTTAAGCGAAGTCGCCCACCTGTTTGACTTCGTTAAAGAAGATTGGCCAGGTCGCCATTGAAGTAAAGTTATTGGCTCAATATTCTCGTGAGGCGTGCCAGACGCACTGCCCTGCCCGCCTATGGCAGCACTCGGTCAAATGCGCAATAGCTTGGAGTTCATCCTGGAGCTCAATAAGAACGCGGATTTTACACCCGCGAATTTCGCGAGTTCACTTAAGGACAAGATAGACTTCAAACACATGTACATTTGACTTCCTCTCCAATTGGATCGCAGTTTGTAAGACACGCCCTGAACGAATTCCAGTCAATAAGTAATATGAGAGAGAAAGACGGCCGAATCTCGTGCTATCTGGTCCTGGGTTAAACTGGAGCAACAGCCAATAAAAAACCAACTGAGCCCCGAGTGTATATAGCATTGTGGAGTCTAGCTTGCTGCCGAATGTATCCGCGAAATTTCCGGGTCTCCAGCAATAATATATAGTTAGGGGGCAGCGATATTTCGCGAAAAAAATTCCGAGATAAGATACAGTCCAAAGCACTGTAGGGTAGTCCAGCTTCTTTGATTGGCTAAATAATGTTCTGGCCCGTGTTAACCGTTTGCGCACGAATCACGAAGGTTCAGTGTCGGAGTTACTTAGTCCCGAGTGGCTTGGTCTAAGACGGACACGGTACCAGCAGCCNGCGATATTTCGCGAAAAAATTCCGAGACAAGATACAGTCCAAAGCACTGTAGGGTAGTCCAGCTTCTTTGATTGGCTAAATAATGTTCTGGCCCGTGTTAACCGTTTGCGCACGAATCACGAAGGTTCAGTGTCGGAGTTACTTAGTCCCGAGTGGCTTGGTCTAAGACGGACACGGTACCAGCAGCCAATGGAGATATAACAACAGCTGAGGTGTGTATACAGTATTGAAGTGTACTGTGTGCTCCGATTTTTACGCGAAAAGTCACTGGCCCTGTATACAGTTATTGAAATAAGACTGCATTGAATAACGTCAATATCCTCAGCATTTGCTGCAAGAAAGATAGGCAATCGTACATGAAACTTTGGACTGGATAAACACGTTAATTAACAGTAAAGACTAATAGGCTTCGTTTATAGCTGTTATTGAGTTGCTGTGTGCAGCAACAGCTGTCAAAATGTGCGTGATGAGATACAGCATAGTCATCTGCCCGTATAGAGCGTATTTACGGAACGTGATATATACACGTGTGTCTCTACTAGCCGTGAAAGTAGACGCTAAAAGTCTATCGATCTCCATCTATCTCGACTGGAATGCATAGTGCATTAACAGTGAATCGAACTAGACGTGTTGAGACGTGGAGGTTGGCCAGAGAACGTGTGTGGACGAACGTAAATCTGCTTGCCAGCAGGCGTTCGATGCGAACAGCGCCATCGGACTGGCGAACACGACAATAAAACCAATCGACACTCCTGCACAACATTTCTTCCTCTGCTGTTTAAATGGGATGGAATATGGGGCAGATAGTTTCTTCAGAAGTTAAAGTTGGCTTTGAAAAAATGTATTTAGTTTAAACAATAGCAGTAAAATATGAAAGAAAAATCTGTAAGGACTCTATATTCATTATGCTTTGGTCAGAGGTTAGACAGCTTTTATATTACCGCGAAACACTAATTTCATGCTTTAGTATCTGTTTGCAATAATTCCTGGTGTTCAGTTTTGATTCTTGAACCATAACTACTTTACGTTAATATGGTCCTTGACCTTCGATGCTCATGCTTGGGTAACGCAGTTGGTGACCATTTGATTGGCGTATACATCCCATTGTTTATTACTGTACCGACAAATATAAACATGAAAGTCGTAATATGCATGTGCAATTTTAACTTAACTATTATGTTAGTTACTTAGTTACAGAACGCGGTATTTCAGTGGTAAACTACTAATCTCGCCATGGGGAGGCCTCGGGTTCGATTCCCGGACCCTCCGAGCGAATACAGGGATTGTTCCTTACTTCAGGTCATTGCCGATCAACTCCCCGTTCCTGCTTCTCTGAACAATTCGCACTGTTTCTAATGACATCTCCATCGACGAGATGATAAACCCTACTTTCCTACATGCTGTAGTTCTCACATAGGAAATTGTATGTGTGGAAATAATTCTGGAAACTTAGTTTATGTTTGCTGTTAGCAGAAACATCACCAGCAAATAGCTCATCTTCTTTGTAACAATACAAATAATAAACTTATTACAATCAAGTATATTTATATGTGAATTTTCCTGTCTTTAACTGTGTTCGAATACTTCAGCTAACTACATGTTGTTATGTGCTGTAGAGTTTCAGGGTGGGATATGTAATTCGTTATTGTATCAGCAACGTAAATACGATCGGTTTTATGTACTCCAACCTAGCTTTTAATGCCTTTCGTCATTCTGTTCCACAAATGTGTTTTAAATATTCTGGCGTACTCGTATATAATTTAATTCCTAATTTTCCCGGAAAAAAAGGCTTTTCTTGTTAAAGAGTTTTCTTGTGAATAAAATGTTTGCATTTCGTAAACAGGTATTGATATCGCGTGGATCCGGAATCTGCCATAATCATCGTTGACATTATACGGTGTATAATTTGTGGAAGAGAAAATGAATAAGTCAGTGGAATGCATAAGATGCTGGCTATGAATTTCCGGGTTTTCAATAACCTTATTGCTCTACCATGAGAAAAATTCAAAATTGGCGGATTTTAAATATGATGCACCTAATTCATGGTGTAGCACAGCAAGGTATTGTACATCCCTCTAAAAGTTTAATCAGTTTGTAGCAAAGCTTTAAATAGGCGTAATAGAAACTGTTGTTAGATATATGAAAAAAAAAATTGAATTTATTTTATTTGGCGTTTTGAGTGGCTCTGAACAGCGATAAGGTCTTGGAAACACACCAGTATTCGTCTGGAGTGATTTCGAGAAACCATATAAAGCCAATACCAGGACGACCAGACCGGGAATATAACCCGGTCCCTCATAGATGCGAAGCCAGAGGTTTGCCACTGTACTCGCTCGGTACCGCAGTCGTAAACCAACGATGGAAACATTTTGTGGCTATTTTCTGACGTAGGAACAATTAAAAATATACAATGTGGTCAAACTTATGTGTAAACCCATTCCTGTTGTTTCATTGAGAAGGACTTTAATTGGAGCTGAGATAGGCATTAAATATAGCGCTCACTGAAAATAAAAAGAGTAATAGTGGAATAAGATTGTTTAATATTGCAAATAAAGGCTGTGTGAATAAATTAAAAATGAAATGTATTTCTTTATTTTTACTAAGACTTCCACCTCTCACAAGCTCGACCTCACGAGCTCGAATACGCCCTCCTGGCGTTTTGTAACAAAACGTAATTTACTTTTATTACGTGTTGTTGTGGGTATAGTCAGGAATTAGCAAACAATCTCGTTTGGAATGTTTCTAATTTGCCAGGAGACGGTTGGCATTGTTACTGACTGAGTCCGTCTGCGTTTCTCATCAAAATCACCACTGATTTAATTAAAGGGTTTGTAATTTGGCTTGTCGTCTTTGAGATTCCCAGCGTAGATCATTATCTCTACTAACCACTCTTTTTTTATCCGTCCTGGCGAAGACATCAAGGATTCCTTTTACTGCTTTGTTCCAGGCTCTCTCTCTCTCTCTCTCTCTCTCTCTCTCTCTCTCTTTCTCTCTCTGTGCGTATATGCGCGCGCACACAACAGATTTAAAGGATAGCTTCTTTACGTGGTAGTGCATACGATACAGAAATCCTTGCTCAAAGCACACGGGAGGCTTGCAATAGTACATATCCTTTGTGGTCAACAATGGAAGAGCTACGGAAAAAGCTCTAGGGCAAAAAGAGAGGCAGTTCTGAAGTAGCTCGATGAATATTTTTCTCATTAACATCCCCTTCCAGATGCATACCACACATGTGTTCGAATTCACCAGGCAAGGGCCATTACACTCCATTCGCGGTTACTTCTAACTTCCCAGAAGCCCTGCTAAAATTCTTCTTCCAGGATATTCCTCCGCCACATAAAAACAAAGGTTATAATATTCCACCAGAGGGCCAACCCACCACATTCGTGCGCACTCAGTTTAATAATATTTTGCATAAGAACTATATATTACTGGGCATTACCAACACACCTATTGTCTCTTTTTTTAGGTCATATTTGTTGCAAATGATATATTATAATTTATAGGTAAAATATAAGTTGACGTGTGGCGTATATAGGAAGTGTTGGAAGTGGCGCTGTCACTAACCCCCTCCCCCCCCCTGCCCGCTTAAACCATGTAGGGCCTTTTGGACGACAAGTGTCGCCCATTCACGCATACCGAGGTCAAGCCGAGATGTAGTACCACGTGCAGGCCATTACACGGGTCGCTGCAGCTCGGGGCTCCTCCTCCCACTCCCCAGCAAGCCCAGTGAAATTTGTAAACGCCGAGAAATGACGAGATAGTCTGGCGTATTTCCACCCGAAGTCAAGAACACGGCAGAGAAAACAGCTGACAAGCTTGAAATGGTGCAACGATCACTCCTCCCCACCCCCTACGTATCACAAACCCTGGGGCAACTGGGGCACGCACTGAGGAAAGAGAGCTGACACGGNAAAGGAAAGCTGACAGGGTAAGTTTCAAGGTTCAGGCCAGCCCCTCCCCTCCCAACCATCAAGAACCATGGTGCATGTATGAAGTACACTGTGGACTGTGGCTTCCTCCCACCTCCCTCACCCAATAAGGGAGACACGTGTATGAACTCTTGGAGAGAGAGGCAAGAGAGGATATAAGCGAATTTAAGAGAGAATAGGGGAGGGTTCAGTTCGTTATCACCACACAGCGAGTTCAGTTGGACAGTTTTGATCACCATGCCGAGAGAGTCCGTTGGTCAGTCATATCGGGGCAGTCGGAAGTTGCGATACTCCGCGCCGAGAGAGTAAGTCAGTGCAACAGTTACCAAGGTCGGGATATCGGAACCCGGCCACGCCCATCAGCTGCATTAGTCAGTCGCAAAATTAAGGGGTCAGCCATATCGGGACACAAAATGCGGGGCGCTGGGCAGAAGCAGTTAGACAGTTACCAGAGTCACGTCGGAGGAGTAGTATCGCCATGCTGAGACGCGAGTCAGTCAGTCAGTACAGCATCAGTCAGTCAGTTACCAGTCAGTCATTTACAATAATGCACCGAGAAGGCAGAGTCGAGTGGTGAGCTCTAACGAGGAGCGCCATGTTGAGCAATTGTAATTAGTCCAGTGCAACCACGCGCCGAGGGCCAGGATGGGGGCACGCCAAGGGCCACCTCGCTGGACGTGGTAGGGAAGTAAGCAGTCAGTTACTACCCTATGCCGAGAACTGAGCGAGTGGTGAGCTTCAACGAGAAGCGCCACGTCGAGAGGAAGTCAGCTGAGTGCAACACACCAACAACAGCCAGACAGAGGGCCTATAACAGGGCCATCCAGCTTACCAGATCTCGTCAACTTCTGGAACGTATCCAGGCCATGCAACTCACCAGATCTCAACTGCCGGAACCACCACCCTGCAACAAGTGCAGATAAGAAACAATGGTGTCACCCTGGGACCTTTCCTGCCACCTAATGCCCCCACAGCGTCGGAAACGTTAGCCAGAATGTTGTAACAAGCCCTCCAGGCCAGAACTCGCAGGTCGTTAAAGTATGGGTAAATTCCCGTTAAATAAAGCTGTTCAAAACCAAGATGTAATGAAGTATTAATTTATATACCCTCAACCTTCAAGGCACCCTATAGTCTGTGACATATAACATTAACCGTAGACCCTACGAACCATTCTGCACACCACAGGCGGGGAGTAGCGTCAAAGTTAGAGTTAAATTTAACCACAAATAAGGTACTTTTATGTTAACACAAGTATTAAATGATTGTGATAGTTGATATATTTAGGAAACTACCAAACACTTCATACATGGGGTGTTTTTTCAAAGGTTTGATTCAGAAGTGTGAAGAAACCGCGAATAGACTATACCTGACTTCGTGCCCTAAGAAAGTGAATCGGGGATGTGAAGTCGCTCTCCGAATTTGCAGTAAGGGCACATATGCAACCAAGAATGTCCTCTTTCTGTTAAGGGCAAATACCACAACCCTTTTCGAATGCATGATCGATTCTCGAGGTTCAACTGTCCAAAGTATTTAATTTTTTAGTGTTTGTTTATTTTTCGTACATTTCGTTTTGGAGTCCGCGCATGCAGCAAAGATATATCATGGCTGAATAACTAGCAGCTAATGTGTAGATTGTTGTATTTCAGGAAAGCTGAGAAAGAAAATTTGAAATATCGTTCTCAAGCCAAATGACTATATTACTTGTCAATGTAACATTTCATAATTTTTCACATTTTAGTTCTGACACCAACTTCATGACACTATGCGTCTTACTTTCTCAGAAAAGTCGCTAGAGCAGTAATCTAAAAAAAAAAAAATGTTCGTTACTTCAATATTATTTTTTTAACACTGCGTTAAATACTGCGGAATACACTACTGTTTTACCATCAAAGTAAGTTGTTAAATCAGCACGTTTCTTACCAAATGAGTTTTTAAATAGCGGAAGCACACACAGTTGTTTCATTGTGCTTAATATACCAAGAAACTGTTTTTACAAAAAAAAAATTTGATTTGTCATGTTTGGCATGCTTTCTTTTCTTGAACGATTAGAGTTCAAGCAATTTTTGTAAGAAGTAGTCATTACGCAAAAGTTATTAAACTGAGTGAGTATGAATTCGGTGCGTGGCAGTTTCGGCGTAGTCATCTAGACTTGGTTAAGCTTTTGTTTGCACCAGCCGGAGGAATATCCTGAAAGTCGGAAGTATATGCGAATGGACCTACACACTCGTCCGTGGTTCATCCGATACTCGTACAAGAAGCTTGTGTGCGCCAAGGAGCATGTTGGACGGCGATCAAGCAGGGTACTCGTCTCTAACGCAGTGGACCAGAACTCCCTGCTGTACTCTACTCGTGCACGCGCTTTTCCGTCGCGTCTCGAATGACGCTCGTGGCGTCGAGATATAACGTTCGACGCCGCGGGCGCGATATTGCTTCGCTCGGGCTATCGATACGCCCACGCTTAGCGTCAGGTTCATCCGTTAAGTGGAAGTGAAGAAGGCAGCAACTTTCTACAGAAATTGCTCGAATGCATTTTGTCCGTGAGGGTTTTTCTCTAGACACGTTAGTATTTCAAGAGCCCGTGTCCCCTGCAATATTGAATTTATTGTTTTTATTTCTTTCTGATTCCAATTTCGGATGATTTATTAAAAATGTGATAATGGAATCTTACCTAATTACCTCGCCCATCATTGCGGATATGATGTATGAACTAACTAACGCATATTTATGCAANTAATGGAATCTTACCTAATTACCTCGCCCATCATTGCGGATATGATGTATGAACTAACTAACGCATATTTATGCAACAATTAACTTAATTCAAAAATGTATACATTGATTAATTAATCACCTTTTAATGACAACCAGGGAACGTCTATTAAAATCATTTACAAATATTTGCACAGAACAATGAAATGTAATGCTTCTATAATGAAACATTTTCAGTAATGGCCTTGATTCTCCTGTTATTAAATTAAAACGAATTATTTCTCTAAAAGGGGGGATAAAGCCTCTTAGGGACAATGGAAAAGTATCGCAGTGAGCGAATTCTCGAAACTAAAATCAATAAATAAAAAGCTTAATATATTTTGGAGGGGGGGGGTTAGATTTATTAACAAGATATCTGGATGCGTATAATTATCGTGCGCAGAAATAGATAAGAGTCTATAATTATCTCTTTAATTTTAAATTTCTGCAAAAAAATTAGGAATATAAACTACAAAATCAGTAAATATGCCAGAACAATGGTCATAAATTAATAAAATAATGTTATATACGATTCTATAATATTTAAATTTATATATCATAAGAAATATTTTTGGAACTAAATTTTTAAACAGGAAATTTTATCAAAATTAAATTCAGTTACAATTACGAATGGGATTTTGTTTTATTTTGTTTGTTATATAGTTATATGTAATACAATTTTATAGATTTTAAAACAGTTATTCCTGCAAATGTGCTGGTTTTGTGGTTTATCTAAGTTATTATTTTTAAAAACTGTCAAGAATTGTTTTATTTGAATTCGGTACATTGTATAAACTGTTGCTGTATGTGATGGAAAACGCCATTTAAATTGCTATAGTAAATATATAAATTTCATTCCTCGAACATAAACACCTTTTCCCAATGCAAAATACAGACATGGACAGAATTATTCGTAAGTTACAATCACAAATACAAAGAGAAATATAATATTTTGTGTGCTCCAGGAACAAACAAGGATAGTTGCTCCTCACAGACACAAATTAAATAAATCCTTCTAACATGTAGATACATTATCGTCATAGATTAAATGTCCTTTATTAAATAAAGACTGGAGGCATTTTAAGCCGTACGAAACTTTTCGTATACTAACACAAAATCGCACATCCAAAACAAAACTAAAGCTGCTTTCATTTTTCCAGTACTTCAAATGTTCATGAATGGCCTCTTTCATTCGTTTGGAATTAGAATGCGCATTCTTACTGGTTGTGTCCCCGCTGACGTGATGCCAGTCTTGCAACAGCGTGTTCCTTCAATTGCTGTTTACCGGATACGTAATGTTTCCTTGCCATTTTCTATATCTCACTCCACAGATTCTCAATCTGATTGAGATCATGAGAATTTGTCGGAGTTTCCAGGGTGTACGNATTTTCTATATCTCACTCCACAGATTCTCAATCTGATTGAGATCATGAGAATTTGTCGGAGTTTCCAGGGTGTACGGAGTGTTGTAAATTAACCCGGGGTCGGATCATTTCTGTCGCATGTTTCGGATCGTTATCTTTCTGGAAGTAGTAATCGGTTCCTAGACGCAGTATCTCAATGATTTTCTTTAAGTTACATAAAAGTAGGGCCAGTGACTTTTCGCGTAAAAATCTGAGCACACNTCAATGATTTTCTTTAAGTTACATAAAAGTAGGGCCAGTGACTTTTCGCGTAAAAATCTGAGCACACGGTAGACTTGAATACTATATACACACCTCAGCTGTTGTTATACCTCCATTGNATCGGTTCCTAGACGCAGTATCTCAATGATTTTCTTTAAGTTACATAAAAGTAGGGCCAGTGACTTTTCGCGTAAAAATCTGAGCACACGGTAGACTTGAATACTATATACACACCTCAGCTGTTGTTATACCTCCATTGGCTGCTGGGGCCGTGTCCGTCTTTGGCCAAGCCACTCAGGACTAAGTAACTCCGACACTGAACCTTCGTGATTCGTGCGCAAACTGTTAACACGGGCCAGAACATTTTTTAGCCAATCAAAGGAGCTGGACGACCCTACAGTGCTTTGGACAGTGTCTTGTCTCGAAATCTTTTCGCGAAATATCACTGCCCCTACATATAAGTATTCCCATAAAGCCATATCTGTCCATGTTTCCCTCTATATAAAACTAGTTGCCCCACATCGTAAAACATCAGACCATTAATTAACCACCGCTATGCTTAAACAGTACTTTGCAGATCCTGAATGTCAGTTCTATTTGAGCTTCCTTCACATCAAATGCGGCCATCGTTTTTGTAAAATGTTGAACTTACTCTCATCCGTGAGCAAAACTGTGTCCCAGAAGTTTTAATCATTTTATACGTAATCTTTAGCCAGTGCTCGCCTCTTTTGATTCGCCTTTCTTGTGTGT
The DNA here is from genome assembly GCA_002778355.1 of Clitarchus hookeri. Classification (NCBI taxonomy): domain Eukaryota; kingdom Metazoa; phylum Arthropoda; class Insecta; order Phasmatodea; family Phasmatidae; genus Clitarchus; species Clitarchus hookeri. Next base: position 64,220 of record NQII01003600.1, read on the forward strand.
GGCCTCTTCCTGTGTACCCTGTCTCCGCGTCCTGCACGACTGAGATATCATCTTATAGTTCTCGCTTGGTGTTGCTTATTTCCTCTGCTGTTCTCGCACATAAGAAAGCATTGCAGAAGACGTAACGTCAACACCTTTCTCGATCAATCTCACCACCAGCCCTGTTTCCCTGTCGGCCAGTTTCCGTGGACGATCCAATCTTGGTCTCTTTATTCAAGTTTCTGATCCTTTTAAATCGCTGGATCGCACTTCACCTAGTCAAACGACTTCGTACAACAATGTTTGCAGTTTCAGAATATGATTTATTTTCACAACATAGCAAAACGATTGCGTGTCTCGTTTTCACAGTAGTTTCTTTCGTCTTGTGGCTCATTTCAACGTTCAGTAGCCAACAAATCACACCGTACAACACGTTTGAAATGCAGTATGCAGCTGTAAGCGACGGAATGCTTCAGGGAGTTAGCCTTTACGCTGTTTCTGTATTAAAAAAACCAACTGTACGAATACTTTTGTCTGGCTTAAATTTCCTGTATTGGAAAAATATTTGTTCTTTATTTCATATAGAACGTTATACCCATGATAGTATTACGTCTACGTATTTATGTAATTTATTACATTTCTATCTGTGAGGCGAAATAACGCTTGTTTGTTCCTGAAGTACACAAAATACATTGTTTATTTTTGTACTGGTGACTGTAGAAATTCTTTTCTCCATGCATGTGTATTTTCATTTTAAACAAACGCTCAAGGGAAACTTATTGCAATGGTTTATTTCAAATTTCAGTACATAATTTTCAGTTAATTTTCCCAAAGTTTGGACAAATTTATTTATATTTTTACTTTTGGGGGGGGGGGTGGTAGCTTCTCCAGTTCACCCGGTGCGTACGCCCCTGCAGCGAAACCTTTTTGGGACATAAATACAACAAGAAGTTTAAAAAAAACGCCACGGGAGGGAGTAGGGGGGGGGGACAGTGATTTACTGCATTCCACCAGGAAATTCTTTACTTGTATCATTGCTCACGGGCGAACCTGGCAGTTGTCGAACGTGCTTTTGTGCCGGGTGCAAACAAACATGCTGAAAAAAAAAAATGAAATAAAAAAGCAATCGATTCAACGTCGCCCCATTTAACGCGGCGTGAGCAAGCGAGTCGCGTTGGCCGGGGGTTTGGGGAGGCCCCGCTATGGCGGTCATATTTCACAGATCGACGGCGCGAGTGGGGTTCTTGAAGCCAGCGCTGCTCGCCCCGAGCAGATAAGCCTACACCAGCACTCGGCCTTCTCTGCAGAGATTTACCAGCATCCAGACAGAGCAGACCCGCCGACATATTTACTGTCCCCGATCGTTCGCCAAGTAATCGCTGCCGTCACGACCGCGATATTCTCCGCAGTTACTCAAACATTTTACACGCTATTTTGTTACATCGTGTGGAAGCATTTAAATGTTCTCTTTTTTTTTTGTGATAGTTTACTAATATTACGTACAACTATGTTTGACGATTCAATTGTGAATTTGGTGGATGTAGATGCGTACATACGCACATTCGGGACAGGCAATCAACAGAAACTTGGAAAAATAAAACTACGCCAGTTTCAATGTATTTTATTTATTCTTCTTTTCAAAAATAATCAAGCCAGCTAGCCGTAAACAACCTATAGCTAGGCAGTTTACAACCCGCCGGTTACAGATGGCTGGAAACGTAACAGCCACTTCGTTACAAAGCTGGCAGCAGCAGCACGAGGGAAGACATTATCACACACAGTANTGGCTGGAAACGTAACAGCCACTTCGTTACAAAGCTGGCAGCAGCAGCACGAGGGAAGACATTATCACACACAGTTTGTGGCGTAATGTCTGATCCCCAGTTATAACGTAGGAACGCGTTCCTTTGAACAAATATCATCGAGTTGAGTTGAGGGATTTTGGGTGGCTCTTAACGAGGTCGTGATAGTCGATGAGGGCGGAATGAGGTGGGAATGGTGCAGCGCCGGAATGCAAGGGCGGGGGAACGGGAGATCCCCGAGAAACCCCGCCGACCAGCGGCATCGTCTGGTCACGATTTCCACTTGCGAAAATCCGAGAGTGATCCGGCCGGGGATTGAACCTGTTTCGCCATGGTGAGAGGCGAGCAGTCAACCCGCTCAGCCACCGCGGCCCCTAACGAATATCATTGTTTTCCGCAAAGCATTAGAGACTCTTATGTCACGTGACACATTTATAGGACAGATTTCAATTTAGTATTTACACTTCGGTAAAATCTGCCCTATAAAATTAATCTGTATGTTCGTGCAATGGCAGTGGAGTTGAGATGTTTGGCCAGCTGAGAGCCTATGAGGGTGAAGCGAGATGAGTATGGAGTGGTGCCGGAATGCAAGGGTGGGGTAAACGGAAGATTCTCGAGAAAACCCGCTGACCAGAGGCATCGTCCGACACGATTCCCACGTGCGAAAATTCGGGAGCGACGCCGCAAGGACTCGAACCCATTTCCCCTTGGTGGCAGGCGAGCGCTCTAACCACTACGCCGCTATGGCTGTGCCTTGTATAATAGCAATTTATGAGTAAGGGTGTTTGACTTTTAAGGCAATATAACAACAAAACCCTGCGTANTGCCTTGTATAATAGCAATTTATGAGTAAGGGTGTTTGACTTTTAAGGCAATATAACAACAAAACCCTGCGTAATCATTTGTGAGGGGCAAAGACTTTTACATATATTTACGTGCATATTCCTCACAATTATAAATATTTCCTAAACTATCAAGTGCGCAGCAGAGACAAAGAAGCGAAAAGTGAAGACGAGACCACAGAAATGCGTGTGCCGCCTAGGGTACCAAATAAAGTACACAGAAACTCTGTTCCAAAGAGGTACATCGGCAGCGAAAGCAATAAAATGACTACCGCTGTAATTCACAAATAAAAGCATGAAACNTGGCTGGAAACGTAACAGCCACTTCGTTACAAAGCTGGCAGCAGCAGCACGAGGGAAGACATTATCACACACAGTATGTGGCGTAATGTCTGATCTCCAGTCATCACGTAGAAACGCGTTCCTTTGAACAAATATCATCGAGTTGAGTTGAGGGATTTTGGGCGGCTCTTAACGAGGTCATGATAGTCGATGAGGGCGGAATGAGGTGGGAATGGTGCAGCGCCGGAATGCAAGGGCGGGGGAAACGGGAGATCCCCGAGAAACCCTGCCGACCAGTGGCATCGTCTGGTCACGATTTTCGCTTGCGAAAATCCGAGAGTGACCCGGCCGGGGATTGAACCCGGTTCGCCATGGTAAGAGGCGAGCAGTCAACCCGCTCAGCCACCGCGGCCCCTAACAAATATCATTGTTTTCCACAATGCGTTAGAGACGTCACGTGACACATTTAGAGGACAGAGTTCAATTTAGTATTTACACTTTGGTAAAATCTGCCCTATAAAATAAATCTGTATGTACGTGCTGGCAGTGGAAGTGGAGATGTTTGGCCAGCTGAGAGCCTATGAGGGTGAAGCGAGATGAGTATGGAGTGGTGCCGGAATGCAAGGGTGGGGTAAACGGAAGATTCTCGAGAAAACCCGCTGACCAGAGGCATCGTCCGGCACGATTCCCACGTGCGAAAATTCGGGAGCGACGCCGCAAGGACTCGAACCCGTTTCGCCTTGGTGGCAGGCGAGCGCTCTAACCACTACGCCGCTATGGCTGTGCCTTGTATAATAGCAATTTATGAGTAAGGGTGTTTGACTTTTGAAGGCACTATAACAACAAAACCCTGCGTAATCATTTGTGAGGGGCAAAGACTTTTACATATATTTACGTGCATATTCCTCACAATTATAAATATTTCCTAAACCATCAAGTGCGCAGCAGAGACCACAGAAATGCGTCTGCCGCCTAGGGTACCAAATAAAGTACACAGAAACCCTGTTCCAAAGAGGTACATCGGCAGCGAAAGCAATAAAATGACTACCGCTGTAATTCACAAATAAAAGCATGAAACTGTGAACGTGATCGTGCCGTCATATTTAAGTAACGTAAAAAAAATGACCTGATCGTAATCATCAAAACCCAGACAACAGTTATTTAAGCAAGAACCATTCAAATTAATTTGTCCAGATTATTAAGTTCCAAATCATCCAAATACCGTTGCCGACCTCCCGTGGTGCAGTCGGTTGGTGCGCCGCCGGTCTGGGGTGGGAGAGGTTCTGGGTTCGAATCCCAGGTAAGGAATGGTCGTTAGTTTAAGTGAGGTCATAAGTAAGTTTGTAAGCCGTCCTCTGATAAGCCTTCAGGAATAACAGCCGGGGGACGTTAATAAGCCATATACGCCCTGGCAACGAGTCACACAGGCCTTAGATGCGTCCCTGGGGAACCGCCCGCCTGCCTGCCTGCCTGCCTGCCTGCTTCTACCCAAGTCCACAATTCATCATTATCATCTGCCGGAGGAGAATTATGGGTAAGTTACCGAGTGATCATATCCCAGTCATGTTCAATAGGTGACATATGGGGGCGAACATGCAGACCACATGAAGTGGTAACTGCTTTCCATCGGAGACAGCCTGGGCATTTCTAACTACATGTAGGTGGGAGTTGTCTTCTTCACATATGGCTCCAGGAGCGTGTTAAAGGACGGGTAACGCTTCAACCTTCACAACGTTCCCAGGGGCCGCTATGGTGTGGCGGGTAGAGCGCCAACCTTCCACCAAGGCGAACCCAGGTTCGATTCCCGGCGGGACCGCTCCTGAATTTTCGCAAGCGGGAACCGTGCCAGGACGATGCTGTTGGCCAGAGGATTTTCATCTTTCCCCCGCTCTTGTATTCCGACGCTGATATATATCCACCTCGCTCCACAATCGTCGACTCTCAAAACCATGATGTTAAGAGCCGCCTCTACATCTCCGCTCCTCTCTTCACAACGTCCCTAATGTAGCGGACGCTGTTGAGGTTACCCGCAGTTTCATAGCAGCCGATGATACCCGATTTCTCCCCAAACCATCATGTCCATCGTTCGTGCGGCATGATGCTGGACAATGCATTCTGGAAGACGGTGCTCACCTTGGTATCGTCGAATTCGTATGCGTCCTTCGTTGTTGTTCCAGGTTGAAGATGGATTCGTCCGAAAACACGACATGTTGCCGGCCTGCACGTCAGCGGGCGTGTCCGTGAGACCATTGCAGACAGAGGTGTCGATGGCTTGGGCTGAAGGCAATCCTCCGCCAACCAACGCACGCACTCAAGTCTTCCGCACCGTCGGACCGTGGGAGCAGACCATGCCAGACCCATCGCAGTGTCCCGACGTTCTGTTAACACTCGACACGAAGCTGAGCGGCCCGTCCCCGCCACGCGGATGAGGCGTGTGTCATCCGGAGGTGTCGCATTTCGTGGGTCCAGTCCCGTGTTCGCGACTCGTCCATTTCTCTTCAGTCCACTGGCTTCCACACTCTCATCACTTGCCGTGGCATCGTGCCCCGTGTGTGCAGCGATGTCGCGGCGTGAATATCTTCCTTCGTGCAAGACGATCATTCGGCCCCCATTCTAACCCCGCGACGTGCTTGGAAGGTGGCCTTTTACGTCGGCATGGCGGACCAACCCCAGTAGAAACATTTCTAGCTCACCGGTGATGGACGGCTATACTTGTCTGAATCTCTGCATGTCCTTTATTTATACGCAAATTTACCCATTTGAGTATCATACCTAGCTCTTGTGAGCTTCGTTTCATTTACATGTTTCATGTTTCATGTTTCACGTTTCACGTTTCACGTTTCACGTTTCATGTTTCATCTTTCATGTTTCACGTTACATGTTTCACGTTTCATGTTTCACGTTTCATGTTTCATGTTTCCTTCGCGGCGTTGCATTTGTCACCAACATGGTCAGCAGTTTGAAAGTGCTACAGTGAATTGAACAAATCTTTCAATGGAAACGAAATGATATTTTAAAAAAAGTCATGCCACTACATTTGTGCACAGTTTCGTGTATCCCATTGTCTGCGAGTCTTACAGCTGCCCAACATAAGAAAAAAATATCTGTCCCACTATGATGCCGTGTAAAACAGTTCAAAGTTACCTAGATTTTCAACTCGGGGTTCCACTCGGGCTCCTGCAAAAAAAAATGTATTTTCGTCGTGGAATTCTAACGTTCTCCATCGTCATAAGTGCGCAAGACTCTGGCGACATGTGGGCGCGAATGTTGCAGACAGAATGAGAGAGCGATTTGAAAAGGTTTCGGGTGGCGGGGAGGGGGCGGTTGCAGGAGTTGTATCGGGGGGATATGGCGTATCGAGGGGTGTCGATACATCGCCATTTCACCACGGCGCTTCTCGCCGCCTAGGCGCAGGGTAATAGCGCCTAGANTATCGAGGGGTGTCGATACATCGCCATTTCACCACGGCGCTTCTCGCCGCCTAGGCGCAGGGTAATAGCGCCTAGAACATACCACGCGTGACGGAGTCAGTGTTTCATTCCCTCGTCGGTGTGGAGAGAATGTGACGCGGCTGCATGCACAGTGGCAATGTTTAGTACTTTTCACTGAGAGCTCGCTGATGCTGAGCGAAACTTTAGGTACTTTCAGCAAAGAGTTTGTTGGGAAGAAGTTGCTCAATTATTTACAACGCTATGAGTTGAATTTTATATTATCACAGCTCATTGGTAATAGGTAGGGCCGGTGAATTTTTGCGTAAAAATCGGAGCACACAGTAGACTAAAATACCATATACACACCTCAGCTCTTGTAGTACCTCAATTGGCTGCTGGTGCCGTGTCCGTCTTTGACCAAGCCACTCAGGACTAAATAACTCCGACACTGAACCTCCGTGATTTGTGCACAAACTGTTAACACTGGCCAGAACATTTTTTGGCCAATCAAAGAAGTTGGATGACCCTACAGTGCTTTTGACTGTATCTTGTCTCGAAATCTTTTCGCGAAATATCACTGCCCCTAGTAATAGGAATAAACACAATTCAGTATCTTAACATTTACAACAAATTTAAGTCTGCACCTTTGCTTGTCAATACAAATCATTCTAGGCTATTCACGGTAAAGTCAGCACTTTTTGAAGCCCTCTAATTTGGAATCGTTTTCAATAAGTGTATTTTATTGTAGCATTTGACGTTAAATTTCAAGTCCGCAGAATTATATACACTGTGTTTATTACTTACATGGCAATATTTATTTTAAAAAGTGGTGGAAGGATGCAAAATGGCTGATAAGGAAAAGGTAATAAGGGCCTTAAAAGTGTTCCATTTACATTGGACAGCCTACATCTCTACAGGTTAAGGAGCCGCGGTGGTGTAGTGGTCAGACTACTCGCCTCCCACCTAGGCGGAGCGGGTTCAATTTCCCGGCGGGGTCGCTCCCGAATTTTCGTATGTGGGAATCGTGCTGGGCGATGCTGCTGGTCGGCGGATTTTCTCGGGGATCTCCCATTTCCACTGCCCTTGCATTCCGGCGTTGCTCCATGCTTACCTAGCTTCGCCCTCACCGGCTCTCAAGATCCCGATGTTAAGAGCCACCAATATGTCTTTGCTCACTCACTTACTTTACATCTCCATAGAAATAAGATGTAAATTCTATTATAATTATTTTGTAGCGTTACGCAACGTAATCTTGGCAAGAAATTTCCAAAACTGATATTGTAAATATTATATTTATTTCGCTTGGTGTCTCGAGCTTGAGAAATAAAGTGGATGGAGGCAGCGGCGCATGACCGTCTACTCCCATTATCAATATCTGTCACTCACCAGCTGCACGATAAATAATAAGGCAACGTACATTTGTCCATTTGACGTGCCGCAGAGGCTACACTTCCTTGTCAGCGGAAATCACCGTATTATACGTACTGATTTCCGGTTATACAGGGTGATTCTAAAATCATGGGACAAACATTGAGGGGTGGTAGAGNCAAGAAATTTCCAAAACTGATATTGTAAATATTATATTTATTTCGCTTGGTGTCTCGAGCTTGAGAAATAAAGTGAATGGAGGCAGCGGCGTATGACCGTCTACTCCCATTATCAATATCTGTCACTCACCAGCTGCACGATAAATAATAAGGCAACGTACATTTGTCCATTTGACGTGCCGCAGAGGCTACACTTCCTTGTCAGCGGAAATCGCCGTATTATACGTACTGATTTCCGGTTATACAGGGTGATTCTAAAATCATGGGACAAACATTGAGGGGTGGTAGAGCTTACTAAAACAAACAGTTATTGCATAGGAATATATGGGCGGAAGTGACGCGTTGAGGCACAAACACAAAAACATAACACATTAACGGAAACATAAAATGTTCATTAGCAGCATACTTAACGAGTGATTCCGTACAGAAAATGTTAAAACAGTTGCTGGAAATGCATCCACCAACAGTCACGCATGCTTGGCGACCTCTACATATGGCGTGATTGGCTGACAATGGTGGCGTGCGTGAAATACCCGGCGTATTTGAATCTGTTCGCCAATCACTCCACCCACGCTACCAAACTTGCATTACTGTCGGTGGTAGCAATTATGAGCAATTATTATAAACATAGATTTAAAAAGGCATTTAGCGGCGACGTTGTAAATAAACAATGTGTTGCATTTCATGTGTTATTTTTGTGCTTGTACCTCAACGCATCACTTCCGCCCATGTATTCCTATACAATAACTGTTTGTTTTAGTGAGCTCTACCACCCCTCAATGTTTGTCCCATGATTTTAGAATCATCCTGTATATAGTCATATGGCTCAGGTAACAGCTGAAGCCAAAAAAGCAGATTGCTTTGATGTGCTTCGTGCCTCTTAAAAGAAAAATGGTGCTCGAAAACCGTATATTTCTATAATTTTTGTCACAACTTGTTTTACAGAGGATTATCCGAAATTGTTGGCTCGACAAGACGTAAATAATAATTTTGAACACCTTTCTACATTGTTACAAATTCACTGCGCCCGTTATTTTCGAAGCACCGATTGAAGATAAGAAAAAAAAGTTATTTTTTCCATCAGCGCCCGATAACAATGAAGGCAGTGAATATCTAACAACGTAAAAAGGTGTTGGAAAATTATTATTTACGTCTTTTCGAGTCAAAAATTTCGACGAACCCTTTGGAAAACGACTTATATAGAAAATCTGGTAAATATACTGTTTTCATGCACCATTTACCCTTAAGGCCATTAGTGTATGCTATATTAATTTTTTTTAATTAGTGCAATTTTTTGCATTAGATTCATTTGTACATTTAAAGAAGTGTTATGAGTGTTTAAAAAAAGGTTTAAAACCTATTTTTATTAATTATATTACAGATTTTGTCAACAACAAATTGAATACGTTAAAATGATATATTTTCGTGACAATTAAAGGGCTTTATAATGGTAATGGCTTTATAATGGTAATGGCTTGAACTATATAAAACCTTATGTTTAAATGCATTTGTTGGATTTAATAAAAAATAATTTTTTTACATCTCTCTTAAAATATTGGCATATTGTTGTCTTGTGGTTATAGTTACTGTAAAAAAATGCATAAACTGTAAAGCGATATTTTAAATTTCGTTAGCTTTTCATTAGGTTATGACGTGAAACAAAACATGTGATCGGTAATGGACGTTACGATAGTGTATGTGAACTCAGTTTTTTTTTACGATTGTCTTGTGAATGTGCGTGGAACCAAGCTTTTGAACTGCCTGCACACATTCTGAGCTCTAGTATGCCTGTGTACACCTACTTCAGCGATTACATCATTAAAATATAACATGATTCCGACCTGTGATCGTTTCCATAGCCCTCTAAAGGGAGACGGTATGGCAGAGGCACCACCTCTACATAACAATCGCATCCTCAATTTTTTCTTGTGGTGCTCGAAATGAAAATCTGAAATTCTTCTGCTTACACTTTGGGTGTATAAAACGCTTGCTCCGCGAGTTATTTCGTAGGCCCAGTGGTCCGTTTCGTTGGTGTTACAGCAATCAACGAGAGTGGTCGGTAGGTTTCGTGCCCCAGAGGTCGTGCGTAGGTGGGCTTAAATCCTCAAAGTAGCTATTCCAGTAAACCCAACACTCGTTTTCAAATTGGTGGGAGTAAAATAACAGCAAAAAAAATTCGTTGCCTAACACGCTCTGGAATAGGAGGTCCGGCATAAAGTAATATACAGATACAAACGAACAGTTGTTATATAGAAATGTTTTACTGGGAAACTAACAGCAAGCCATTAGAATGACGGTAATAACCGCAAGGTTCTTGCCAACCTGGAGCACTTTTCCGCGTCTGCGTCAGAGAAGCGCAGGAGCGATAAGGGCTACACTGCCACGCGTATCAAGGGCGCCATCGCCTCTAAGCGCAAGGCTCTGAACTGGCGTGCAGTGTTCTCGTCGTTCTGTGTGTACCTATCGGACTTTCAGCTGTTACTATTGTTATTTTATTTGCGGAAAGTCTGTAGGAGGGTTCAATGCAGAGCTCTTGAGTTGTTTTGTATGCATTTGACGCGTGCATTTTGAGCGATAAAGTGCTTCGGGAAAACGGCGTTTGTAGCGTGCGCGACGCCTTGAAAGCGCATTGTGTGTATTCTTCCGCTGCATTTAAAATTAACATCACCGTGGGCTTCGTCACTTTACTCAAGCGACGGTCTAGAGAAACTGTGAAATTATTAGAAAAGTAGGCATTTTACAATCTTGCTTACTCTGACACTTGCATGCATTAAAGATAAAAAGGAAACGAAAAAAAAAAAATAATAATTTTAGTATTCATAAATGTTTGACTAACACTTTCAATCCAACCTGAAGACACGGAACTACTTTCCCTTCGTCGTCACCACGCGCATGAGCATGCCAGTCGGTGTGCCCGTGTGCATGCGAGTTGGAGCAGCGACATTTTCCAATGGTTGATTTCAAATGTGTTCAGGCAACCTACGTGTAGGATTACCCTTTGTTCGTTTGTCTTTACTTGGCGAGTAAATCAACTAGAGATGCACTCAATCATATAAAATAACTAGCTGTGCCCGCGGCTCCGTTCGCGTGGACTACAAAATTATTGTTTAGGTTTTTTTTTTTTAATAAAGTGGAATTTTACGTAATTCTAATTATAAAATAATTAATCATTAGACAAATATTTTTAATTTAAATGTAATTTTATTTTTTTACATTTTAATATTTTGCATGAAGTCGTTTGTCGATTATTTTATTTTTCTAATCTAAAAAAGCTTATTAGTATTTCTCTTTTATAGGTAGATATATGCTGCCGCGGAATTTATTTCAGGTCTTTTTATTCTACACAGTTCTTTATTACGTGATATTGTTCCATATTTAACGGTTTAGACAGCGTATGTTACTTTACGTAACGAAATATATACTAAAACCTGGCCAGAGAGCACAGCTATGAATTTAAAAAAAAAAACACGCAAATCGGATACGTGTTCTCGAGTGACAAGCGCACTAACGGAAGGACAGAGAGACGTTGAGTTTTATAATACGCAAAGCTTATTAACAGAACGGTGTGCGCAAAAAGGAAATAAAATGCTGCATGTAGGTTGTCCAACACTCTGAAATTATCATTTCGGAAACGTTCTCAGTGTCCTGTTACTGTTCACGGCCAGATAAAGCCGTGAAATTTGACTAACGTCTACATGTATGTCCCGGGCANTTATTAACAGAACGGTGTGCGCAAAAAGGAAATAAAATGCTGCATGTAGGTTGTCCAACACTCTGAAATTATCATTACGGAAACGTTCTCAGTGTCCTGTTACTGTTCACGGCCAGATAAAACCGTGAAATTTGACTAACGTCTACATGTATGTCCCGGGCACTCCTGAAGCGCTAAATTGCGCTGTCACTGTGTACAGTGTAGTTGTGGGTGTGTGTGTGGCAGTACTGCTGGTGGGAGGAGGGGGAAGCACCCCTGCTGGCGGGGAAGCACCCCGCCTGGCGGGGGCGGCCCTCAGCGGGCGTGCACAGTGCCTATCAGCCCGCCCAGCTCCGCGCAGACGTTATCACCGAGGCTACTCACTGCTACCCGCGGCCTCGTATCACCGTCGGCGACCATAACTCACCTGCCGGTCGGCCTTTCTCCGTACGCCAGGCCGCCATAGTCCCTCCGCGGTTACTTCCAACTTTCTTCAAGCCCTGCTGAATTTCTACTTCCAGGATATACCTCTGCACCACGCAAGCAAAGCTTAACTAAGTCTAGGGAATTACACCACAAAGGGACAACGCACAACATTCGTGCGCAATCACTTCAATAATATTGTGCATAAGAACTATTTCTTAGTGGGCATTACCAGCACACCTATATACTACCTGATTTTATTAATATTACTTAGTTTTAAATTAAATATTATAATTTAACAATATATAAGGAAAAGTTCAATTTAAACAAAAATATTTTATTTTATGTTAGCAGAAGTAAAAAATGAATATCATACATTTTATATTTAGGAAACAACCAAACACGTCTATATGGCTTGATTTTCAAATTTTTTATTCAATAAGTGTGAAGAAACCGCGAATAGACCATAAGGTTTATTATACTAACGTTGGGAAGCTCGGTGTTAGTAGGGGCCGCGGTTGTGTAGTGGCTAGAACGCTCGCCTCTCATCAAGGACAACCGGGTTTCAATTCCCGGCGGGACCGCCCCCCGGATTTTCGTACGAGGGAATCGTGCCAGACGATGTCGCTGGTCGACGGGTTTTCTCGGGGATCTCCCGTCCCCCCCCCTTGCATTTCGGCGCTGCTCCATACTCACCTCGATTCACCCTCATCAGCTCTCAAAACACCGTTGTTAACGGCCGTCAAAATTTTCCCCACTACAATCCACTCAACGTTAACACCACAGAAACACCATATGCAGAATTTAAGGCCGATGCAATCATATTTTTTAATCTGGTTGCGAAGTCTATTAAGTATTTCGTTTAAAATGTATTCTGCACCTTGATCCCTCGGAAGAGACACAAACGGGACAACACTACTTATTTAAATTTAGTTTAGTTGTATTTTTTTTCTGCCCCAAGTGCCTGAACAGAAAGTGACGGCCGCCAGAGAAACTTCGCACTTATCGCCAGTATACGAGATTATATACTTTACAACATAGGACGGTAGTTTTTGTGACCATCATAACGATTTACGAGATAATAAGTCGTTTTTCGCACCTGCGTAAGTAAGTATTACAGCTAAGCGCACTGTTCATTTTCATGGTGTACTTAACCAGTTTCCACAGTTTCCATCTGTGTGCTGCAACTTATAACAAAAAAAACTCCATAACAAACACGAGTACTTGACATCTCTTTCCTTGGCGGACGCATAGCTTGAACATTAACTGCGTAAACAGCATCTATAATCATGCTGAAATATGAACACAAAAAAATCTGGACGTGTCTACGTCGGGCAAGGCCGTGGGTTTTACATGAATATGCCTGCTTGGCGGGTATTTTTTATTTCGAACATGGAAATGAAGTGAAAATGAGATGGACACGCGGCTTTTAATGGTTGAATCGTCAGATATAGACGAGATATTTCGTTTGGTACCAACATAAACGACGAGATATTTCGTTTGGTACCAATATAAACGCACCAGCACGCCGGAGTCACGAGATGTACCGCCTAGAAATTTTCCCCCACGCCATAAATCGCGTACGCCCGCGCCTCGTGCGTGCGTGCGTGCGTGCGTGGCGCCAACTCGAGGTGATTTTCGCATCGTAGTCGTATACGAAATCGAGCGAGACACATTTATTTCGATCTTGTTATTAATATCAAAGTTACATTGAAGAGCCAAAAAAGCTGGTACACCTGCCTAATATTGTATAGGNAGGGTTGCACGTCTGTCACGTTTAATGATTCTCGTCAGTCGTCGTTTATCCCGTTCTTTCACGATCTTTTTCCGGCAGTAGCGATGTCGAAGATGTGATGTTTTACCGGATTCCCGATATTCACGGTGCACTCGTGAAATGGTCGTACGCGAGCATCCAAAAGTTATCGCTACCTTGGAGATGCTATGCCCCATCTCTCGCGCGCCGACTATAACACCACGTTCAAACTCACTGAAATCTTGATAAGCTGCCATTGTAGCAGCAGTAACCGATCTAGCTGCCGACCGTATCGCGTTACTCTGATTGGTTCCATACCTCTGTTATTTGCATACGCACGCCTTTACCAGTTTTTTTGGCTCATCAGTATATAATGTCGGAATGGATCGCTCTTAAAACGTTACATCGCCGTGTCTGTCCTGCTATAGGTTTTTCACCATAAAGTAAGCACCTTTGAAAGCCCTGCTTAAGAACTACTTGCATGCACATTGTGTATTCTTCCGCCGTACGTAAACTTAACATTGCCATGGGTCTGTTCGCTTTATTCATGCGTTTTGGTCAGGCGAAAAGGTGAAAGTATTGCAAAAATATATAGTTTACTATTTCGTTCGTTCTTACACTGACATGCATTTAAAAAACATAAAAGATAATAAATAAATAATTCCAATATTCACAAATGTGTATCTAACACTTTTAATTGAACGTTTTGACATGGAAATTCTTAACCTTCGTCGTTAACAAATTTACTAGGCTCAAGACACTCAATGTGCCCATTAAAATATATACAGGTAGGTGCAGTGACATTTTTTGAAGGTTGATTCCAAAAGTGCTTAGTCGATCTGATTTTAAGTAGGTATTAATATAAAAAATACAAGAACTTGATTTACGTTCTGGTTGTCTTTTACCGATAGTCATCCCCATCCCCCACTCCTCGAACATCAGTCTTGGCAAGCGGTTAGATGTAAATGCAAATGCACCCCGCCAACGCTGTTTCAGTCGCTCGCACGACTCACTTAACGGCGGCGCCGATGTCACATCGACTCGAACGTGTCGACCCTTCACCTTGGCGAGACGCAGCAGGCGATGTACAGCGAGCCGCGCACAAACGGAGCATCTCGGGCCAGTACCAAGGTTACACTGCCAGACACAGTGTTTGAGCAGTCGCCTCCAGATGGAAGGCAGTAAAGCCCCTCGCAGAAGAGAAAAAAAGTTATTTTGGAAGGGGGGATAATTGACGGAAATGCTCAACCCAGAAATTATTTTCAAAATAACGATCGCTAATTGCATCATATTCCTATAAAGTTTAATTACCATCTGTTAAGTTTTGGAAAATGTTTTGGGGGAAGGGGGGCATTTATAGACTACACCTTCTGATCTTATGAGCCTCTCTTTACAATGAGAGGTAACAAAAATGCCGGAGAAATATGTATTAACATACCCCAATTAGAAATGTAATAAAAATTTTTTTTTAAATTATAACCAAGTATGATATGAATTTAAATTAAATTAAATTCTTATTGAAGTAAACAAAAAATAGTAAATATATAGTTTATTATTATTTAATAGTGTCAGTAACAACTAATTAAAAAATGAAGTGTAGAACTGAAAAATCAATTATTCCGAGTATTATTTATTAATATGAAATTTTTTTCAACTAGCATAGATATCAATTTATATTTAACTGTTGCAAAAATATACAAAATTTTAAAAATTTTGTTAATTTGAATTTTACTAAAATAAGAGAAAATGTACTACATAAAAATGTTATATCAGAACAGCATTTAAAATTTTGTCACTTTTAATTCTTACGTTACAGAGAAATAAAACTAACACATTCTGGTCCAAAAAATGTTTATAATGCAAGCGTTATTTTTCATAAATTGATAAATATTAAAACAGATTTTTCTGACTAGTAAAATACAATACAAATCGCTGAAAAATATACTTGATTTAATTAAATTGTGTTTAGATAATACGAAATTTCAAATGCCTTTCTAAAAAGGTAAATGTACACAGGCAAAGAGTATACATTAAATATATATGTTTTTTAGCTTCTTAATGAAACAAAACAACTTACTTATCATTTAAATATTCAATTATGGATATGAAGAGAAACATTTACAAAAATAAAATAACACAGAATTTGGAAAGAACTTACTGTCCTTTGCAAATATCGCTCCATTGTTTTTTTTTTGTTTAGGTGGTAATCCGGGTTTTCGATGCTCCGGATTATTGACGTCCGGAATATCGACACTCAATAGTGCCTTTATTATGGATGTATACTAACAAACTTATATTATTTGTCAAGACATATAAGAAAAATTAAGTAGTATTACGAACTTACGCATAGTAAGCTTGCTATTTATATGCAATATTAATAAAAACAATTTTTTGAGTAACACAATTCGCAGTAAAGAAAATATTAAATAGTTAAAATATTTAGATAAAAATACATAAACACCTGAAAATTTTAGTAACACAGTTTTTCATGTATATTAACGAATATTTTATTGAACACGAAGTTGACAAGGATAGTATAAATGAAGTACAGAAAATAAAATTTACGAGAAATGAATACTTAGAAAATCATTTCGTTCCATGAAGAAATATTTTTCGATCAAAATTTTAAATGTGATTTATTATCATATTAATAGAATATTGGTATCAATTTATATTATTAAAATAAATTTTTCTCTTATTATTTTATATGTTTCTAAACTCATAAATTATTATATAATTTTTGGTTTGAAATTTAAGGAATTTCTCATTTATATTATATTCTTGCATCTAAAGTAAAACAAATTTAACAGCAAATTTTTAATAACAATTTGAAATATTCCCCCATCTTATCAAAACTTTCTTTTGTTAACTGTTTTAAAAGAGAGTTAAATATAAGACAGTTTATATAACTTTATGAATACATCCAATAGACTAGCAATTGTACATAATTAATTAAAATCATAATTCCACTACCTACTTTCGATTTTTTTGTTTTTTCACTTTTGATTTTTTTACTGAAAACTTTAAACTGAATACACTTTAATGTGAAGATAATTAATCAGAAAAAAATAGTACCCCATAAAATGTAAACTGAAAATTGTGATGTAAAAATAAAAGAGTAGTTTATTTTAAAACTATTTGCTTCAACATTAGTAACATATCATAATATTTGTTCTTTCTATTTTAAATTTAACTTTTAATTTTCATTAAATTTACATACTTTTTTAAAAGTTTTTTTTCCTACAATACTCTGTTTATGATTTTACTTTATCATTTATGTGTTTCTGTTCATATCCCATACATTATGTTTACTATAATTTAGTACCAAAACATTTCTAGTACAAAACTTTTTTATTTCCATAAACTTCAAATGTGAAGAAAAAATGTATTTTTGATAATGTTACTGCTTTTGACTACTTTATAAAACTTTTTTTTCATGTTGAAAAATGTTATCAGCTGTAAGTATGGCACAATTCTTACAATATTTTATTTGCTATTTATTTTTAAGATATAAACTGTTTAGGAACTGTTTCATTAAAGACATTTCAGACTTATAATATTGTTGGAAAATTCATAAAGATATTGATTCTGTTTATAATGTGATTTTGTTTAAAAATGATTAATATGCTTATGAAGTATATGACTTTAATGCTCTATCTACATAACATTATGTTAGAGACTAAAATAATACGTATGAATTACCATGTCTTAAAAACTTAATAAAATTGTTAACATGGAAGAGTAAAATTTTTTTTTGAAAATATAAAAAAAAATCTGACACTACTTAAAGTTAATATTTATATAATGAGTATATCCCAAGGTCACAGTGTAAAAATACACTATTTTCAATTACTCAATTTAAAAAAAAAGTTTTTTCAAGACAAATTAGTAGTATTCGATGTGAAATAATGTTCGTTTATAATAAATAGATTTTTAAGGGCTCTTCAATCACATCAAAAATAATTTGTTCGAAATGCATAACTTTATTTAAATATATTTTTTTATTTTTACATTTTGTTATTTATTTTGCTCAGACTGTTATATTTATATAATTTTAAAATAGTTTTATTTCGTCACATCAAGGAAAGTAAGTAAAAAAAAACAGAATTGTATTGTGGCCTCACAAACATCAGAAATACCATAAAATATTTTTAAATAAAAATATTGATTCACAAATTAAAAATTTACAAAAGAAATCATTTTATAACACAAACCATATTAAAATTAATAAAACATTTTAAAAATTACATTTTTAAGTTGTTTGTATATTTTGAATTTAGCACGTAAAATATTTATCATTTTAAAAGTACTTTAAAAACGAATTTCTTAAGATTTCAACGCATTGAAACGAAATAAACAAAGATGCATTTTAATTTCTTACTAACATAAAATTGTGTCAGGTTTCCTGCAGAAGTATATAATTTATTCAAAAATTTTGTTGTCACAAACAAATGAATAAAACAATTTACAAAAGTTTTTATCATAATAATATTCAGAAAATATTATTTATAATTAAAATAATTGTTTACTTCAATTTTTTAATTGGGGGGGGGGGAGGATATAAGTTAAATATCTTCCGACCTTTCATAAATTAAAATTTGTTTTAAAGTTATGAAAAAAAAATAATAATTTTGGTGTGTTAGAAACGCCAAACGTGTACCTCCTTTCAGCTTTAACTCCCAGCCCTGATAAATCCCTAGAGTGATATCTGGTGTAGTCTATTCGTGGTATCTTCACATTTTTTAAATAAAATCTTAGAAAAATCACCCCATGTATGACGTGCTTAGTGACACATTTCCAAAATATGCCATGTATCACAAGCGTTTTGCACCTTTGTTCACATAAAAGTATCTAATTTTCCGTTAAATTGTAGCTTTACCTGTATTTTATTTTTAACTTCTAATGTCTTCCTTTATTATTAACATCAGTAAAAACTGCGAGAAAACATGTATGTTTGGTTGCGCCTAGTAAGAAATACTTCTCATGCAAAATACTGTTACAAACGAGAGCGTACGAATTCGATGCGTTCTCCTCTGGCGTCAGCTTCTAGACTTAGTCAAGCTTAGTTTGCTTGAGGCGGAGGAATATCCTGGAAGCAGAACTTTAGTAGGGCTTCAGAAAAGGTGTGAAGTGACCGTGAATGGATTATAACTACGTGGCGTGTAGCGAACGAAAGCGGCGGTGTTGCCGTAGCTTCCTGCGAGAAGTTGCTCCTCTCTCGTAGAGTACAGCGGGGTGTCGTCCTGCGGCAAGGCCGGATATTTCACAAGTTTATATCGTAGACGATGTTTTCCAGGTCTACAGCTGTGTAATTTTTCCTGAGTGTGTAGCAAAGACGCGCAGATTTTTATAACATTTTACTAGATTCAACGTTTATATAACTTGGGGCTTGGTAATATTTTTTTCCTGCCTGCCAGTGACAGCAGTGTTTCAGATTGTGTAGTGGGACTATTGTTTTGCCAAATTTGTAACACAATCATTTACTCCAGAGTCTTTGACCGCCAATAGACTGAAAAGAAGAAATATCACAGGGTTTTCAAAACTTCTCATTTTACCATGAACAACCTATAACATAATTTGCGTTATATATGTTTTAACCATATCGGGATTGTGAATGTAAACGGGATGTGAACGACTATAACAATTTTGTCTTGGCCTGAAGTGGAAGTCAATTATTAATTTCATAAAATAATTGTAGTACCGTTATGAGAGGTAAATGATATGCACTATATATTTACTGTATATAGCTTCGCATTATTTCTAATTCACAAAATATGAACCATTTCGTGGTCAAAATTCACACCCGCAATACAAGAGCTAAAGGGTTTGGGTGAAGCAGATAAATAAAACTGGATATCTCCACATGTAAAATAAACGTTTTTGATACTAAATACATAAATTATGACAAACAGATAAAAATGCCGTGACCCAAATGCAAAACTATGGGCACCACTGGAGTTGATCGGCTGCACGAAAACTCATTATGTACCATTAAAATATTCTATTTCTCGCGAACTCGAATTTTTGAACGTCATCCACAGCTCTCCTTTGTTTGAAAAAAAAAAAAAAAAAAAAAAAAAAAAAAAAAAAAAAAAAAAAAAAAANTATTCTGAAATACAGTAAAACAAATAAACTGGCCTTCATTTTACACATGACCAATTGTATTGCAAATACGATGTTGACCAGAGCAGTGAAAGTACTGCACCCGGTACACAAACCGGATTGGTGTATCACATATAATTTTCTGTTATTCACATACAACATACGCAATGTTGATGGACAAGTCAGGTTATTTAATAAACGGCCGAATTTCCTGCATAACACAGTCACACCAACGCACTCGGCAAGTGACGTAATGCAACCCCGATAATTAAAGTAGGTACTAGAGGTTGTTCACTGTTGAGTGGGCAATTTTTAAGGCCGTGCTTTAAAGTTCCTTTCGGATTATTTATATATTTTCGCTAATTGTTAATATAAAATTTACCACGTGACGAATGAACACAGTGTATAAATTTTATAGCTGTCAAAATCGAACTTCTGAAGTCGCAATAAAATATAGTTTCTTGGTTATTATACCGGCCGGGGGGAAGCCTTAAAAAGAGATCACTTGACCATGAACAGCGTAATAAGTAAGTTCCTTATATACATTTTATTAAAACAATATAAACTTAAAGAAAATATATCTGTTTAACATCGCACAGTAATTCGGAAAATGTAAACTAGCTAATGATTTAATAACGACTGTGGGGTTCGAAAGTCGACCGACACACTTGGTGAGCCAGAACAATCGAAGACGAGGCTCGTGATTAATGAAAAATCAACTCTACGTTGGTTTCGACTCTTGAAGTAAAAAAAAAACATCTTAAAACGAGAATCATCGATTTGAACTTAATTGTTATTTTTCGCTCCGAAAGATAAATTTCTTCAAAATAAATTTAACTGGAATTGGCTGGACTTGGAAACTAAACTACAGCCGTAAACACCCAAGCGCGCGGATTAGGGGTTTTTATATTCTTTCTTGACGAGCTTGAGAAAGTTCAACCACCTCCTCTCGTGGCGAAGAGAGATTTGAGCTTCCATGGAAGCAGCAGACAGCACAGCGAGAAAGGTAATTTATGTGTAGTCTGTTTGCGGTATCTTCGCCCTTCTTGAATAAGACCTTTGAATAATCACCCCGTGTGTGACGTGTTTTGTTTTTTTCTAAATACGTCGTCTACCACTAGCGTTTTAACCCTTCAATTTACATAAATGTACCTTACTTTCGGTTAAATTTAAAATTTTACATGTATTTCATTTATAAATTATATTTCATTTGTAATTAATAAGAATAAGAACAGTGAGAAAATAAGTTAGTTAATGCCTGGCGAGAAGTAGTCACCACGAAAATTACCGTTCAACTGAGTGCGCACAAATGCANGAAAATAAGTTAGTTAATGCCTGGCGAGAAGTAGTCACCACGAAAATTACCGTTCAACTGAGTGCGCACAAATGCGGTGCGTTGTATGTCCCGTGTAAAATAACGTAGACTTTGTTCATCTTCGTTTGCACGAGGCGGAGGAATTAGTTTGGACGTAGAACGTTAGCAGGACTTCAGAAAAGTTTGATGTAACCGTGAGTGGACTATAAAGTGCTGAATTTAGATAAGAATCAAGACTTATGTGTACGTGTACGTAAAGTTACGAACCGTAATTATCCAGACTCGAAACACTTCTCCTTTGAGAAGGTGCCTACATCATGCCTATCATATAAAATTAAGCGTGTGTCACGATCGCAAACGTGAATTCACATTCAGGGAAGCATAACTTTGAGTACGTCTTGCAGGGCGTTCAGGGAGAGAATTTCCCCACGCAACGGGGAATAAACAAGTTCGGAAAACATTAACAAAAATGGGTAGCGAAATGTGACTTATTTCGTGAACGAAACAAATGCCATCCGGATATTCTGCTGTGGTTATTGCACGCGATATTTCTCCGCGAGCGTCCAGTAGAAATAGCTGAGTAATTTAAACATAAACGGAAAACCTTTTTTATTGTTACGTTTTTCGTCACTAGAGAATTTATACGCAATGTAAATAAGATGCGGTTCTGTGGCTTTGTGGCATTATTTCTCGGAGTTTGTGTCTGGACTCTAGAACTTTCTGCAGTTAACGAGAATTCTGATGCTAACGTGCGAGAACGCCACAACAAACCGATACCGAGCAACGAAATTCGATATGAAAACCTTCCTCGAGAATTAGTTCTCTCCCTGTGTTGAACGGAAGTTAGTGGCATTGCTGAAGAGAACGAGACGAGGAAGCATTTGCTTCTAAAGTTTCTTTAAAAACTTACCCCTGTCTCAAGGCTACGAGAGCTTTGTTGCCGAGAGTCTTCCACCCGTGTATTTTTTTACCGGTGTACTGAAAAAGGTTGTCTTTGTTATTTTTTTTTTTTCGAGTGTCGTGTATGCGAATTACTTGTATGCAAATGTCTAGTTGCCTAGTGTCTTCCATCGAAAAGTAAAGAATGGGCGGAGTAGTATTCTGTACGTGAGACAGAAAATTAAAACTTAGTATTTTCGATTAATAAAATCTCTTAATATTACGTATGTTTCAGTATAATGCAAAATAACATTATTCTTCTCAGTGTTGTGAAGTTTATGTAGTCTTATTTCGTTTAGCCAATATTTTCCAAAACAAAAATTTATCAAAGCACCAATATGTAATGTAATATTGTAGAGTACTTAATAATTTCTTTTTTCACGTGATACTATTTATGTAACCCCTAATGTTAAGTATCAATAATAATACGTGTGTATGGGCTTTCCACGGTTGATTGGAAACTTTTTAATTCAACTTTTGAAAAATGTCACTGCCCCTACTGGCATATATTTTAACCTGCACGCTGTTTGGTAAGTGCCCAGTTAAGTTGGTAACGACGTAGAGAAAATAGTTCCATGTCTTGACGTCGAACTGAATGTGTTAGATAAACATTTGTGATTACTNTTATTGCACGCGATATTTCTCCGCGAGCGTCCAGTAGAAATAGCTGAGTAATTTAAACATAAACGGAAAACCTTTATTATTGTTACGTTTTTCGTCACTAGAGAATTTATACGCAATGTAAATAAGATGAGGTTCTGTGGCTTTGTGGCATTATTTCTCGGAGTTTGTGTCTGGACTCTAGAACTTTCTGCAGTTAACGAGAATTCTGATGCTAACGTGCGAGAACGCCACAACAAACCGATACCGAGCAACGAAATTCGATATGAAAACCTTCCTCGAGAATTAGTTCTCTCCCTGTGTTGAACGGAAGTTAGTGGCATTGCTGAAGAGAACGAGACGAGGAAGCATTTGCTTCTAAAGTTTCTTTAAAAACTTACCCCTGTCTCAAGGCTACGAGAGCTTTGTTGCCGAGAGTCTTCCACCCGTGTATTTTTTTACCGGTGTACTGAAAAAGGTTGTCTTTGTTATTTTTTTTTTTTCGAGTGTCGTGTATGCGAATTACTTGTATGCAAATGTCTAGTTGCCTAGTGTCTTCCATCGGAAAGTAAAGAATGGGCGGAGTAGTATTCTGTACGTGAGACAGAAAATTAAAACTTAGTATTTTCGATTAATAAAATCTCTTAATATAACGTATGTTACAGTATAATGCAAAATAACATTATTCTTCTCAGTGTTGTGAAGTTTATGTAGTCTTATTTCGTTTAGCCAATATTTTCCAAAACAAAAATTTCTNGTTTAGCCAATATTTTCCAAAACAAAAATTTCTCAAAGCACCAATATGTAATGTAATATTGTAGAGTACTTAATAATTTCTTTTTTCACGTGATACTATTTATGTAACCCCTAATGTTAAGTATCAATAATAATACGTGTGTATGGGCTTTCCACGGTTGATTGGGAACTTTTTAATTCAACCTTTGAAAAATGTCACTGCCCCTACTGGCATATATTTTAACTTGCACGCTGTTTGGTAAGTGCCCAGTTAAATTGGTAACGACGTAGAGAAAATAGTTCCATGTCTTGACGTCGAACTGAATGTGTTAGATAAACATTTGTGATTACTNTTGGTAACGACGTAGAGAAAATAGTTCCATGTCTTGACGTCGAACTGAATGTGTTAGATAAACATTTGTGATTACTGAATCTATTTATTTTCCATTGTGTTTCTTAAATCAATGTAAGTGAACTTATTAGAAATTTAGTAAGTTTTTTACTTTTTTTTTAAAAATAGTTTTACAGTTTTACTTATCTGACGCCTGAGTAAAGTGATCAGATTCAAGGTCATGTTACTTTTACGTATGGTGGAAGAATGCACAACGTGCAAATATATCGATCCTAGACAGGTCTCTAAAGAGTGCTGAGTTTACCGTGAACAAACTATAGGAGATAGAATTGAAGCTAGCACAGACAGATCTATACAATATACTGTCAAATGTTTTGAATCTCCGAGTTAATATGTTCAGAGAAAGGACATTCTTACACCACGCATACTTCAATGAACTCGAAAAAGAAATGGTGGCTGTGTCAGGGACACGGCCATTGGTTTTACGCGAGCACTTGTGCGTTTACGGGTAATATTTACTCCAGGATACAGGAATGAAATAAAAGTATCGAAATTAATACTTGATTTTAATGATTTGGATATCCATATCCGAACGATCTCTTTCGTTTGTTATCAAATTCAGCGCGCCAACGGATTCGGATTCGCGAGATATAACGCCTGGAAAATTTTCGTCGCCGCCTGAGATTGGCGCCGGTCGTCGCGGGCCCCCACCCAGGCCTCGCGCTTGCGTGGCGCCAACTCAAGGTCACGCTCGCCTCGTGGTCGTACACGCGATCGAGCAGTCACACATTTATCTCACACTTGCTGTCAGTCGTAACGTTAAAGCACTGGAGTAAATAAATTCCGCGGTAGCGTATATCTACCTATAACAGAGAAATACTAATAAGCTTTTTTAGATTAGAAAAATAAAATAATCGACAAATGACTTCATGCAAAATATTGAAATGTAATAAATAAAATTACGTTTAAATTATAAATATTTGTCTAATAATTATTTATTTCATAATTAACACTACGTAAAATTACACTTTATTAAAAAGAAACCTAAGCAATAATTTTTGTAGTCCACGCGGGCACAGCTAGTTATTTTATATGACCTAGTGCATCTCTACATGATTTATTCGCCAAGCAAACAAACACGAAGAAAGGGTAATCCTACACGTAGGTTGCCTGAACACGTTTTAGCAAACGCCACGTCACCGTGTTCGTCCTGACCCGTATGTCGGCCTGGTTCTGAAGACTGAATCGCGTCAAAACCTTGGTGTTCGCTGTGAAGATCAACTCGGCAGTGGACGCTGTACCCNCTGGTTCTGAAGACTGAATCGCGTCAAAACCTTGGTGTTCGCTGTGAAGATCAACTCGGCAGTGGACGCTGTACCCTGCGAGATCTTCACGAAGACACGGGAATATGTGAAAAAAACATTACGTATATGCAACTACTTTTGATATTGTGATTTACGATGTTGGTAGTCAGCAAGTGTGCAGATATATATGTTACTACTCCAAAACTTGTCGTCGTTGTAGTGCAATTTGACGTAAATAATTAGAGCCACGGTGGCAGAGAGTCTAACTGGCAAGCCTTTCGCCATTTTCTAATTTCAGTTTTAACATTTCATGATATACTAAGATTAGGGAAGTTGCGGAGAGTTTTATGTCAGATTATATATTGTAGAACAAATTGTTTATATTTTTAAAAGCACTCTGATTTAATTTTCGTGTACATTTTTTTTAAATTTAATTTTTATTTGTGTTGCCGATGAAGACTTTGTTTGTACATTACATTATGGAAAATACCTTCGTTAATAAAATTTTAAAAAGTTAATTTTATTATTTTATTTTACATTATACTTTTCGATAAAAATCGGGCTTTCATCAAGAAATATTTACGGAAGAAATGCTGGTAGTATATTTCTTTAGGTAGCATGGCCTTTGCGACGGAAATCCGGTAAACAATCAATGGATTATAATTTGTTTCGACTACCTCTTGAGATTTTTTCAAATTAAGTTGTGAGACATTAATACCGTCTCCTAATTGCTCACATTAGCCGTTGAATGAAATGGGAATGCCTGTCATAATGATACCTTGCAATTAGGAGGATTCGTGACAGCTGCTGAACTTGTAAAAAGTAAACTTTTCCAACTTGTGCAACGGTGTGCACAATACTGCTAGGAAATTCTCTTAGTGTTCAATAGATATCAATTTTTAATTGATGTTCATATTGGAAGAATCAGCTTCGCCGGCTCGTCGTTTCGCTGCCTTCGCACACCTGGCTCTTAAGTCCGTGGAATCCTCCAAACTCTATATTGTGGGCTCGGAGGCCCGTCGTGGCTTAAGTAGTCTTGCTGGTCAGATCTAGAAGGTTCCCCGCACACCGAGTCTCACTGTGAGAGGCAAGGGCGATGGTCAGAACATTATTTCAACGGTAACCCCAGAAATTCAATCCACTCAAGGACGGGAGCGTGCGAGTCTCGATGAGCTTATTGCGGTGGTAACGGATGTGTGAGATCGTGAAGAGATTTGGGAGGCTCTTAACATAGAGGTCTTGAGAGCCGGCGAGGGTGAAGCGAGGTGAGTATGGAGCAGCGCTGGAATGAAAGAGCGGGGGAAACGGGAGGTCCCCTGAGAAAAACCCGTCGACCAGCGGCATTGTCCGGCACGAATATCACTTGTGAAGACCAGGAGTGGACCGGCTGGGGATTGAACCCGGTTCGACTTGGTGCGAGGTGAGTTGCTTAACCGCCCAGCCTCCGTGGCTCCGCGGTGGCGACGGCATGCCATTGTAAATCTCCGCACACTCCTCGGGTTATCACTCTGTCCTTGGCACACTGACTCGCTGGCTCAAGCGTGAAGCAATGCACAGCAGCAACATGTAACAGTACTGCTAGGACATTTTCGTAATAACAATCAATAAAAATTATTTTAATTTATGTTTTGATAATAATAATAATTAGGTTGTTCGATTTCCTTCTTTAAATTATTTTTATTAACGATAGAAATAGCTGTTTTGGTATTCAAGCATATTAATTAATTTATTTTCATAAAGTCCGATTCGATTATATTTCGTATTTGGTTCACAGGAGGATGGCAGCAGTCGTAATAAAATAGTTTATCCCTTAACCCTCAATTGTGGTCGCTGTAATTTTCAAGAAGAGGCTATTAGCTTATTACGGAGGTATTGCACGCCTTACAGGAGGGTATCGAGAAATATATAAAATAAGGGAGCAGCACGATGCAAGGCCGAGAAGTAGGGGCGGAGAGAGAAACTGACAGGTCTTGTAGCGTTCCTGTCCTGGCTCGTGACATCCGTAGTTCGTCGCCGAGCACAAGTAGAGATGTCTTCTGAGTGAGCTAGTGAGTTACCTTCGCCCGGGGTCTACACGTACCAGCCTGAACTGCGCTGGGTAACGCAAACACTCGTCGGAAGGAACCAGACGTCTTATCACTTCGCCGTCAGCCCTGGCGGAAGGTCAAAGAAGGGATCGTTAACTTCCCCGATAGCGAACTTTCCCTATCGCACAGACCCGGCGGGTGACCGAACCAGTGTGGGGTAACTTCTTCAATCGATATCGCGAACTGAGCGATTTCCGATAGCGCCAGAGAACCCCGACGCCGAGAGATTAACAGGCAGAGGATATGCCACATGCCAAGTAATTGTCAGCTGTTAAAGGCGAAGGTGAGATCTCTGGAGAATAAGACCGCGGAGTGCGAACCAGCGAGTTTCACAAGTATGCGACTCCCACTCTCGTTTGCCGTCAAAGACAGCGGAGCATGTTAGGACAAAGAACACGGTTTGCCTAGGTTGAAGAAACTGGCGTTGAATATTAATAATTTTCAATGCGTACTTTGTCATCGTCTGTGTGTCCTTCCAACATATGTAACATTTACATTTCTATGAGCCTGATGATTTTATTCTGCGTCAATAAAGTGAAAAATTGAAACTTTTAGGAACCTGAATAGGCAACCTTAATATCGATACGTACTCTGATATTTATTAAGAAAATGCATTAACTTTATAACTCATAATTTTATATATAACGTCATGGCAAAGAGTTATTTTCCTGAATTCTCTGTCTATTTAACTGGGAGCAAGTATGCTAGTGAGTATGGTAGCAGGTAATACTTATAGAAATATATTATTTATTTTGAAAATACATTTCCACCTGAGCATGCCAAGAGAAAAATTGCAAATTAGACAAAATCGAAGGTNATATTATTTATTTTGAAAATACATTTCCACCTGAGCATGCCAAGAGAAAAATTGCAAATTAGACAAAATCGAAGGTAACCTTGAAAACGGGATAGGATAAGAAAAAAATCAACGGGTTCGTCAGGGATTTGAACCCGGGACCTCTCGCACCCTAAGCTGAACCGTGAATAAAAATCAAGAGTAAAATATAATTGTACTTGTCACTTTCCGTGATTCAAACGTCACCTGCTTAAAGTTGTCCGTGAGTTTATTCTGCAGTCAGTCAAGTTCTGAATGCACGTGAGTTTGATCGAAGTTACTCACTTCGATTATACAACATGAGGTATACGTTTAGCTATTATCGTTTGCGTGTTTCCATAAGTTGCGCTGTATCTGTGCGTTGCGCACATTGCAACGTGTTGTACAACCGCGATAGTTCTGCCGGAACTGAACAAGGAAACTTGGTTTCGATTCTTGCTGTGCTAAACACACAATCGATGAGATTGTCGACTGTATTCGAGCAGTCACTCGAAATAGTTTCCACTTATTTGGAGTAGTGTGCAGTAAAAATCCGCACAGGATGTGCATGGGGATTTAACATGCGGGATAATCACAGCGTAAGGAGATGCCGTGCGGAAATGGGCATTTACGCGCACCCTGGATTGGGAGTAATACCCAACTAAGAGATGTTCTGATATGAGATTTNCGTGCGGAAATGGGCATTTACGCGCACCCTGGATTGGGAGTAATACCCAACTAAGAGATGTTCTGATATGAGATTTGAAGATGTCTGTGATCCTGGCCAGAGTGAGGGGAAAAAAAATGGCCGTGGGATCAGTTGGGGCGGTGGTTGTAATGAAGACGAGAATGAAAAATGGGGTAGTCTGAGGAANAAAAAAATGGCCGTGGGATCAGTTGGGGCGGTGGTTGTAATGAAGACGAGAATGAAAAATGGGGTAGTCTGAGGAAAAAAAACCCTCATTTTGTGATAGCATCAGCACACGCTCAAAATTATAGTCCAATTGTTTGATAACTCCGTTGCACATCGAGGCGTCGTTTCAGACCTGGGGATTCAACAATCGTGATTTTCCAAATGAAATGAAAACAAAACTTAGTACTTCTATAGCCTGTCTAAAAATATATGTTTCCAAAAAATGATTTCTTATAATAGTAGAAACATTTAATTAAAGATTGCCTTAACTAACAATTGTATATAATTGTTTTTGTCATTAATAAGTGCAGCATACGAATTGTTAGGTGAAATTATAAAAACAAGCAGTAATCCTACTTCAAAAAGCCATGAAAATATTAAAAAATAATAAATTATCTCATTCCATTGCATAAGTTTTATTAAAACAGGTAAATGTTTTTTCTTAGTAAAAAGTCATAAACTGAAATGAAACTAACGTAGAAATTTTTTTATAGTTACTGTTATTTATATACAATAAAACTTCACATACAATGCGTGAGTAGAGTCTACAGTATGTTTGATCAACTTTCATTGGTTTACTGATGTACTGGTCGTTTTCACCAGAGAAAATTATTTTAAGTCCACGGTTTATAGAATAATATTCACGATATATGGTTGTGACAGACAACTTAAAAGCAAATTGTCTGTGTAACAATGGACCAAATGCACGGCTCATTCCTTTTTTCCTGCCTTTGGTGTTCAATCAGGCTACTTTAGATTATTGTTTGGCGTTATTCATTATGCAATATTTTATTAATTTATGTATTAGTTATGAAATTTATTTTAATTTTTTAGGTATTCTATTTTTATTTAATGGCTTGGTTGATTTTATAGTATTACTTGTCGTGCATACTTTACAAGTTGGTTCTACAGTCAAACCCAGTAGTTTTGACCGNGGGCGCTGTACCTTTTGGCGTCTCGGTGTTAGTGCTCGCTAATGGTCATTTTACACGGTATTAGATCCTGTAATAACTCGTGCAATCTCTGCATAGCAGCTGTCATGAGAGCTAGTTTCGCAGACATCTGGGCATTTTGCCATCTGGCGCGGCCAGATGTCACAACAGTTATAGTAGTAGATAAAACTTATCGTTTCTTTTTTGCCGCAGGTTCTTTATAAGATTTGATAGTTTATCAATAAAATTGCAGTTTCAGAGCATGGTGCACTGCCCATGACCACTACTTGAAACGAGATGATTATGAAGCCAAAAAAANTAAAATTGCAGTTTCAGAGCATGGTGCACTGCCCATGACCACTACTTGAAACGAGATGATTATGAAGCCAAAAAAGGATGCTCCAAACTTTATCATGTCTACAGTTATCTTCTGTGACATTAAACACAGCAAACTTAAATAATCAATCACGGATGGCGTGCAAAATAATTTAATACAAGCGGTTATCAGCTTAAATAAATATTACGTATTTTATACGAGCTAGTAATGTTCTGCTGTAACAGCGTTGGGGAAGAGTTCTGGCATGAGGCTGTTGTAGTGATGTTTTGTGATTATCAGCTCGGANTAAAATTGCAGTTTCAGAGCATGGTGCACTGCCCATGACCACTACTTGAAACGAGATGATTATGAAGCCAAAAAAAGGATGCTCCAAACTTTATCATGTCCACAGTTATCTTCTGTGACATTAAACACAGCAAACTTAAATAATCAATCACGGATGGCGTGCAAAATAATTTAATACAAGTGGTTATCAGCTTAAATAAATATTGCATATTTTATACGAGCTAGTAACGTTCTGCTGTAACAGCGTTGGGGAAGAGTTCTGGCATGAGGCTGTTGTAGTGATGTTTTGTGATTATCAGCTCGGACTTAATCATTTAATTTACTTTTGTAAACGGAATATAATTAAAAGCCAAGATCAAAGTAAGTTATTAGAAGTAATCCACATACACTTTTAAAAAAATACTTCTAAGTTTTCGACGCGGCAAAGAAAACCATTTCTTTGAGATTGTTTTGTTTACAGTAACACAATACTGCTTTTATTCAAAGATGGGTTTACAGATACACAGTTTTGCTGTCACAAAACGTCTTCTTTGTACGTTTTGGTTTTATAGCAATGAAATAAACGTTCTTTGAGCTGCTTTCGTTCAAAGCAAAGAAATACTTCGTACCAAACGTAACGGTGTGGCGATATTGAAAGTTTTCTATAGCACACGGGAGTTGCGGGTTTGAGTCTCGCAATCATTCGAGTTATTTATTTAGTAAATACAGTTTAGAAAGATTTTTAAATTTCTTCTTGTACGATAGTCACGGATGTTTCTCAAAGCACAGCTTTTCTTTACAATGCAACTTCCATTTTCGCGAAGACATCTGATGAACTACTGTAACGACAATGCAAGGCTATCATTAGTCATTATTATGCAGATCAAAGAACAGTTATGTTGTGGCAAGCCTACTTTGCAGAGGTTCATAGTCGAACACATTTTTCCTTTGCGGAAACAATTCATGTTTTTCAACAAAGAAATTTTTTTTTACAGTGTATCGCAAGTGCGTGGAAAAGTACTCTCGTGCCTTCAAAGCTGATAATACAAAACGTGGGCGTCGACATGGCTCAACTTTAAAGCTTGAAGAGGAGGGGGGAAGGAAGGGAAGAGGTAAATAATTTCATTTCGTTATACCCAGGTAAAAATGTAAAAGCATGGCATAGACTCGTAAAAGATAAATATGTATTAAGCGAAAAATTTAATTTCTTGACAACACGAAAAAAAATTATTTTGCACAATTTCTGCGAAGTATTTATAACCAGATAACGAAAATTATTTATTCGAAGAAGTCAGCACTTTATTTACCTTGTCAAACAGGCTCACAAGTCGTAAAGCTAACTTATCATTTTTAATGCATGTGCTTATCCATTTTAAATTAGAAACGACACTCAGTAACCTCACTCGTGTCCTGTTACTTAAATACTGCCTGACAGACTGACACGTTCACGGTGTTCAGTAGACAAAAAAAAATTAGTCTGGAGATTTGCTGAAGGTTGCTTACCGTAAAATAAGAGTGAGGAGGAAATACTGTAGTAGAGACAAGCACAGATGATTTTCAGGAANCACAAAACGTCTTCTTTGTACGTTTTGGTTTTATAGCAATGAAATAAACGTTCTTTGAGCTGCTTTCGTTCAAAGCAAAGAAATACTTCGTACCAAACGTAACGGTGTGGCGATATTGAAAGTTTTCTATAGCACACGGGAGTTGCGGGTTTGAGTCTCGCAATCATTCTAGTTATTTATTTAGTAAATACAGTTTAGAAAGATTTTTAAATTTCTTCTTGTACGATAGTCACGGATGTTTCTCAAAGCACAGCTTTTCTTTACAATGCAACTTCCATTTTCGCGAAGACATCTGATGAACTACTGTAACGACAATGCAAGGCTATCATTAGTCATTATTATGCAGATCAAAGAACAGTTATGTTGTGGCAAGCCTACTTTGCAGAGGTTCATAGTCGAACACATTTTTCCTTTGCGGAAACAATTCATGTTTTTCAACAAAGAAATTTTTTTTTACAGTGTATCGCAAGTGCGTGGAAAAGTACTCTCGTGCCTTCAAAGCTGATAATACAAAACGTGGGCGTCGACATGGCTCAACTTTAAAGCTTGAAGAGGAGGGGGGAAGGAAGGGAAGAGGTAAATAATTTCATTTCGTTATACCGAGGTAAAAATGTAAAAGCATGGCATAGACTCGTAAAAGATAAATATGTATTAAGCGAAAAATTTAATTTCTTGACAACACGAAAAAAAATTATTTTGCACAATTTCTGCGAAGTATTTATAACCAGATAACGAAAATTATTTATTCGAAGAATTCAGCACTTTATTTACCTTGTCAAACAGGCTCACAAGTCGTAAAGCTAACTTATCATTTTTAATGCATGTGCTTATCCATTTTAAATTAGAAACGACAGTCAGTAACCTCACTCGTGTCCTGTTACTTAAATACTGCCTGACAGACTGACATGTACACGGTGTTCAGTAGACAAAAAAAAATTAGTCTGGAGATTTGTCTGAAGGTTGCTTACCGTAAAATAAGAGTGAGGAGGAAATACTGTAGTAGAGACAAGCACAGATGATTTTCAGGAANCTGAAGGTTGCTTACCGTAAAATAAGAGTGAGGAGGAAATACTGTAGTAGAGACAAGCACAGATGATTTTCAGGAATCAGGATGTAGAAGCAGTGTTTTTGAAAATTTATTGATTTGAGCGATGATCTCAAGCTGAATCCCTATAAGAAGGGACAAAACAAATTTATTTTCACCTCACCTCTCTCAGCCAAAGGCCATCTAAGGTTTTTGATTATTAATCTTCAATTCATTATAATCATTCTTTGCTACTTCCCTTCTTGTTCTTCTTCTTAATCTTTTTTCTTATAAATTCTTCTTCTTTAATTATTATATCTTCTCATCTACTTCTTTTGACCAGTTAATCTATTAACCACCTTTACTTCTTCTTATTCTTCATTTAGATATTTTCTTTAAAGTTTTAAAGTTTTCTTCTTCTTTTTCCTTTCTTTTTCCTTAATTCCACACGTTCCTGTTCTTCTTCTTCATCTTTTTCTTTCTTATAGATTCTTCATCTTCTTNTTTCCTTAATTCCACACGTTCCTGTTCTTCTTCTTCATCTTTTTCTTTCTTATAGATTCTTCATCTTCTTTTTATCATCACCAAAAATATTTCGCATTTTAAGCTACCTTTATACTATACTCCAATGTCGTTTGTGTTTTCAAGACTCAGCAATCTGTTCATTGGCGCCAGAGTCATTGTTCATTGACGTCCCGAGTGACGTCAGACCAGGTGGCCCGAGATTCGCTGCTTGTTTCCTTGCAGGTCCGTCATTGGCCCAGTGTTCACCTGGGCGCGTCTAATAAACTGTCTTTCAACTGTAAGCATTACAGAAAATTTAAATGTGTCTGGAGTGTACCCTGTACTAAGATGAATGGCAAATTATTCCAATCGCTACCTATTGCTGCACTGGGCATCGNTGTGTCTGGAGTGTACCCTGTACTAAGATGAATGGAAAATTATTCCAATCGCTACCTATTGCTGCACTGGGCATCATTTTTAACTGCAACAAATAGTGGGATTATTATGTAGCGTACTCTCCGTACTCGACAATGTGCGTATGTGCTGGAACNTTTTTAACTGCAACAAATAGTGGGATTATTATGTAGCGTACTCTCCGTACTCGACAATGTGCGTATGTGCTGGAACGCCTGTTTCACTTAGACAAAGCAGTTCCAACGGACGAAATACCTCTTTCTTTGTGGCCAGACATATATTAAGTGGCCCCAGGAAAATACTTTGTTGAGTAAATTAAACTTGAAAGCCACTAAATCAATTTTGTTCGTTTAACAAAATACACGTTTGAATAAAAATAAAATCTTCGTGTCGGGCCGAAAAATTAAGACTGCCAAAAAAATAGTCAATTGAATAACCTGTATATATATGCTTGGCCACTCATTTGATTACTTTCGTTTGAAAATACAGCACGAGAGTTATTTGTACTTTTAGTGACGATTAGAATAGTAATAGTGGTTCTTTGCACATCTAGTGAAGCTTAGTAGTGGTATANTTATTTGTACTTTTAGTGACGATTAGAATAGTAATAGTGGTTCTTTGCACATCTAGTGAAGCTTAGTAGTGGTATCAAATTTATTAAAACAAGTTCAATAGGGGAATCAAAAGTAAAGCTGTAAAGATGAAATATTTATTCACATACGTTGTCCCGCATTTGAATTGTATGCCTTTAAAAACATTCCTTTTTTATCAGTAGTCACTTTATCTGAGGTTGGTAGAGCGCAAGTCTTGAACACAAATGATCCGGGTTTGAATCTCCGTCGTGCTTTCGTTTTATTTTATAATAATCCANTAGAGCGCAAGTCTTGAACACAAATGATCCGGGTTTGAATCTCCGTCGTGCTTTCGTTTTATTTTATAATAATCCAAACAATTTAATGTACGTAAAGCCAAAGAAATGTTTATTTGCATCAACCAAATCTTACAGTTTGGACAATCAAATATGAAAATCAAAATAATTTGGATTCAACAACCACAAAATTTCATTGCTCCTATACAGACAAATAATTTGGTTTCACCTAAAAACTTTGTTTTATTAAACAAAATATTTTTATCAGTGTATTATATTCATAGCTAACCTCTGTTTCGTAACTGATTATTAATCTGGTCGAGACGGCAAAAGGGGAGTTGAGTTGAGTTGAGAGATTTTGGTGGCTCTTAACAACAAGGTCTTGAGAGTCGATGAAGGTGAAATGAGGTGAGCATGGAGCAGCGCCGGAATGAAAGGGCGCGGGGGAACGGGATATCCCCTAGAATACCCGCCGACCAGCAGCAACGTCCGGCACGATTCTCGCAGGCGAAAATCTTGGAGTGACCCGGCTGGGGATTGAACCCGGTTCGCCTTGGTGGGGGGCAAGCAGTCTAACCGCTCAGCCACCGCGGCACCGGCAAAAGCGGAGTGTAACNAAGGATGAAACGAATGTGAATATGAGTCAATCTTCAAACTTCCTACGTGGAATAATTTCCAAATTTTTGTATAGTTATTTTTTGATGTTTTAACTTCTACAAATAACTAGGATGTTGTGAAATTTCCTCTCATTTTAAAAATCTTCTCGTATTTGAGATTTTTTTTCTTGAGTTTTTAAAATTTGCTGGTCCTCCAAAATTTTTCATTATTTTATACTAGTACGGAATACTGTTCAACCAGTGGATATTAATTTTAAATTCCCTTTCTNTCCAAAATTTTTCATTATTTTATACTAGTACGGAATACTGTTCAACCAGTGGATATTAATTTTAAATTCCCTTTCTTTGAATGTGAAAATTTTAGATCCCGTCATGGCATGTCAAAATTACAAAGTTAGTATTTGTTAAACGTTCAAATAAAATAAACGAAAAATATTTACAGAAGATTTAAAGGATGTTACTGAATGATAATGTGTTAATCCGTTTAAAGGCATGCTTAGACAAATGTACGTTACAAGAAATCGTAGACTGCTACAAANCGTTTAAAGGCATGCTTAGACAAATGTACGTTACAAGAAATCGTAGACTGCTACAAATCAAAACTATGCAAACGTTTTCTTATTTCGAGCAATTCGTAAAAATTGGAACACATTTCATAGCGTGATTTCAAATATTTTTTGAGGTAACTCACTGTATCTTATTTCAACGTGAATCATCTCATTTTGGTAAATGAGTTAGTTTTTATTATATGTACGCCTAAATACACTANGTATCTTATTTCAACGTGAATCATCTCATTTTGGTAAATGAGTTAGTTTTTATTATATGTACGCCTAAATACACTAAATCTGTAATTCTGACATGAAATTGTGCAAAAAATATGTGGTCTAAAATGTTTTTATGCGAAGACAGATCACTTGCAAGCAGTATTTACAAGTTGAATAGTATTTTGCACAAATATAAATTAATGAATTTGTCATTACCGGCAACCTTAAACAGTTGATATAGATTGCACATGTTATGTACCTACTTTGAGTTCGTGCACAATGGGCAGNATTACCGGCAACCTTAAACAGTTGATATAGATTGCACATGTTATGTACCTACTTTGAGTTCGTGCACAATGGGCAGTAGTAAGGGTGTTATATTTTACTTACTTTGTCAATTACTGTTAGGTTCGTTTCGTCCAGAACAGAATTTTAATGCGNTAGTAAGGGTGTTATATTTTACTTACTTTGTCAATTACTGTTAGGTTCGTTTCGTCCAGAACAGAATTTTAATGCGTTTGAAACACCTCAGTATCGAACTCCTCTTCATTTTTATATTCAGCTCACGTTTTAATTGATTTGCATTCAATTCGCGCATTTGTGACGTAATGAAATTCCATTTCATCATGTGCGTGCCGAGTTTCTGAAAAAAACTAGGAATGAATAATTTCGCAGCGACTTTGGCTAACAACGTGCCAAGAACCACAATATAAATATATGATCAGTGAAGATTAAAAACCTCATATGTCAATTTTTTTGGCCATTTTGTGTTGTTCATGCAAAAAAAAAAATTATTAACACAAATATTCTGCGGTGATATTGTAAACACAAATGACCTTGGTTGTTTATACTTTTCAGTATCGCACAAAATTGTTACTAAACTTTTATGTCAGCACGAAATGTGACGAATAACCTGGCCTGGCCTTGAAGTTTTAACGTAACCCATCAATTTTAAAGCAATAAAACTATTAATCAACAATTTAAAGATTGTCAGCAGTTGCTACAAATTTTTTTGCTTTTCCCTTTTTGTTTTTTTTACACTCTGTAAACCTTCATATTTTGTTATAAAATGTTTTGCATATTCATCGAAGTAGTTTACGAGTAGTTAAAACAATAAGGGCGTGGATGTGCGGGGACGCAGTCTTGGGTTTTACACGAGGATATAATTAAAGTAACGAAATGGATACTCGACTTTCATGGTTTAGATCCAAAGATTTTGACGAGATCTTTCTGTCACACGCGGTTCACTTTCTCGTACAAGATAGTGTACACGTTTCTTGTTCAAGCCAACTTGCATCGTGTGACTGACCGACTCGTTTGCGAGCGGCTTCGAATGCAAGCTAGTTAGATTCATTTAGAGACGGTTCTATTTCTCGTTCACCTTCTTGTGCAAGCAGTTCGTTTACATTTGCGGTTTACACGTTAGCGCAGTTCCCTTACATTTCTTTATACTTACTGGTGTTGTTAATTATAGAGTATAAATATTTTAATTCCGTATTAATGATCTGTTAGGTTTGTGGAATATTTGTGCGTTGCGGTGGAAATGAGCGGCTGGCGTGCTGCAACATTCAAGTAATACCACTGTATGCACATGGGACTTGAATACAAGAGGGTGTTCACCTTCTCGTTCACAGAATATGGCCGTGTATATCAGGCTTTAGACACCGAGATCAGCGCGCGAGCAGTAAGGAGTCGCGAGAAACTACACCCGGAAATTTTCGCCCGCGCCTAAAACTACCGCTGGTCACCGCGGGGGCGCTCAACCGCGTCTTGCGCATGCGCGGCGCAAACTCAAGGTCATGCTCGCATTGAAGTCGTACACCCCAACGAACGTAATAGTCCATTCGCGGATTTTTCACACTTATTGATTCGATCACACCTTTGGCAAATCACTTTCATGTAGGGGTCGCGGTGGCTGAGCGGTTAGACTGCTCGCCTCCCACCAAGACGAGNTTGCTTCCCACCAAGGCTAAACCGGGTTTGATTCCTGGCGGGGCCACCCCCCGGATTTTCGCATGTGGGAATCGTGCCGGACGATGCCGTTGGTTGGCGTGTTTTCTCCAAGATCTCCCGTTTCCCCCGCCCCTTCATTCCGGCGCTGCTCCGTACTCACCTCAATCACCCTCACCGTCTCTCAATGCCTCGCTATTGAGACCAGCCCATATATGTTCACTCACGTAATGTATGCCGTGCTTAACAGTTTCTTAAATACAGCACGCATCACAAGCGTTTTATACTTGTGTTAACATAAAAATATCTCACTCTTGGTTATATTAAACTTTACTTTTGTTTTATCTATAAGTTACAATATCTCATTTGTAATTAATATGAATAAAAACAGGAAGAAAATAGGTGTGTTGGTAGTGTCCAATAATAAATGGTTCCTATTGAAAATAATATTTCACTGAGTGCGCACGAATCCGGTGCGTTGTACATTTGGTGTAATTCTCTAGACTCGGATAAGTGAGTGAGTGAGTGAAAATATTTGTGCGGCTCTTAATATCGAGGTCTTGAGAGCCGATGAGGGTGATTGAGATGAGTATGGAGCAGCACTGGAATGAAAGGGCGGAGGAAATGGAAAATCCCTGAGAACACCCGCCGACCAACGGCATCGTCCGGCACGATTCCCACTAGCGAAAATATGGCAGTGACCCAGCCGGGGATTGATACCCGTTCGCCTTGGTGCAAGGTGAGCAGTCTAACCGCCCAGCCACCGTGATCCCTAGACTCGGCTGAGCTTTGATTGCACGAGGTGGAGGAATATCCTGGAAGTACACTGAAGAGCCAAAAAAAACTGGTATAGGCGTGCGTATGCAAATAACAGCGGTTTGGAACCAATCCGAGTAACGCGATGCGGTCGGCAGGTAGATCGGGTACTGCTGCTACAATGGCAGGTTATCAAGATTTAAGTGAGTTTGAACGTGGTGTTACAGTCGGCGCACGAGAGATGGGACATAGCATCTCCGAGGTAGCGATAACATTAGGATGTTCGCGTACGACCATTTCACGAGTGTACCGTGAATATCTGGAATCCGGTACAACATCACATCTTCGACATCGCTGCGGCCGGAAAAAGATCGCGAAAGAACGGGACAAACGACGACTGACGAGAATCATTAATCGTGACAGACGTGCAACCCTTTATCAAATTGGCGCAGATTGGATTTGTGGTCTTCCGTGCAGGATTCATGATGTGAATGGCCTCTTGCATACCTTCAGACATAAGTCTAGTCCATATCACGTCGTCTTGCGGCACTTCTGCGTACTCGGGGGGCCCTACACGATATTAGGCAGGTGTACCACTTTTTTTTGGCTCTTCAGTGTACAACTTTAGCAGGGCTTCAGAAAATGTGGAAGTAACCGTGAACCGCATATACCAGNGCGGCGGAAGCAGACAGGCACGTAGGTTACGAGATAATGGTGGCAATACTGGACGCGTTAACTGTGAGCGCGCGGAGGGTGTCGGGCGGTGATGAATCTCCTTGACTAATGGCTTGTTCGTGCAACTCTGGCGAACAGCTGTCTGCTGTGTGCTGCAAGCGAAGTGATGGCGCCCCGGCACGCACACGACAGGACTGCCACCCTTTTAGTCAGTGTTGCCAACCTAAATACCTAATCACGCTGAAGTTAACATGGCGCTCGTTATGTTAACTTTGCGTTATATTTGAGTGAAATTTTTTTAACATCGTAAATATTAATGGGCATAATTAACATTCACTTATTAATTAATTAGTCACGCACTGTTACTTAGACACGTAAGAGAATTAACTCAAGTTTCGCGGGGCAGTGGTGGTATAGTGGTTAGACTACTCGCCTCCCACCTAGGCGAAGCGGGTTCGATTCCCGGCGGGGTCACTTCCGGATTTTCGCATGTGGGAATCGTTCCGGACGATGCCGCTGGTCGGCGGGTTTTCTCGGGGATATCCCCTTTGCCCCTTTCCGGCGCTGCTCTATACTCACATCGCTTCACCCCCATCGGCTCTCGAGACCGCCCGAATCTCTTCACTCGCTTTACTCAAGTTTCGGTCAAGGCATNCCATAGGCTCTCGAGACCGCCCGAATCTCTTCACTCGCTTTAATCAAGTTTCGGTCAAGGCATTGCGAATATATTGCGCTACCATACTGTGAGAACCTACTCTCTGAGAAATAAACAGAGGGACGTTTCTATTAGAAAAAAAAAAACAGAGGATAAGTGAAAAAAAATGTATACCTAGTCGGACATTGCGAATAGCGCACGATAAAGAAACTACGTATACATCCACGAAACTATGCAAGTAGCGAGAGTACGGGCTGGTATGCACGTGATCCCATGTTGGGGCTTTTGCATTTGACCGCACACCCGACAGTGGCTCTGCAAGCACACACCTGCGGTCGTAGGCACTGGCGTGTAGTCNGCTTTTGCATTTGACCGCACACCCGACAGTGGCTCTGCAAGCACACACCTGCGGTCGTAGGCACTGGCGTGTAGTCGAAGACACATTAACGCGAGGACAACACCAGACAAGCGTACAGAGAGAAGAAGAATGCTGGGTAGATGCCATGGACGTCGCCTTACGCAAATGACGGACTTCGAGAGGGGACTCGTAATCGGGCTAAACAACGCAGTGTGGCCTTATCGTCGTACAGCTCACCTTGTGGATCGTTCAGACCATACTGCCCGATGCTGTTGGGACCAGTGAATACGTGAAGGCACCCACACAACACGGAGAACCGGCTCAGGACGGACGACGTCGACTACCAGTCGAGAGGATCGA
>NQII01003600.1:105233-126268 GCA_002778355.1 Clitarchus hookeri
TTTCTGGCCGGGATTCCAGGTGCGATATTCCCGCAGTTCAACGCGTGATCGCACCCGACGCAGGTGGCTCAGGACTGCCTCCGCCGTGTCCAAACACCACCATGGCCTGCCAGCTCCCCTGACATGTTCCCAATCGAACACGTGTGTTGGCCAGCTGGAACGCCAACTGCCGCCGTGCCACAGTATCCGGGAATATTAACACACCGTCCAACAATATGCGGGTTCGTCTGCCTCAGTACAACATCCGGCGTCTGCTGGACTCCATGCCAGACTGTGTTGCAGCGTGTATAACAAGGCTAGGGGGGGGGGGATGATTCGTACTACTGGAGACTACCGGAAGGCGTACTCAAGACCTATACGTAATCTGTCCTGCTGCTCTGTTTCTGTGAGCACGTGTCTTGCTTTCCTACCTTCTATAAAGTTTCAGTACCACCCTATGCATCTTTCTGTGTGCGCTATTTTTATCGTCCGGTAGTGTAGTTCACGGTAAAGTGAACACTTTCGAGGCCCTATCAGCCATTTGTTTATGCTTCCGCCACTTTTTAAAATAAATATTGCCATGTAAGTGGTAAACACAATGTTTATAGGTATTTCACCGTACTCAAAAGTTAACGTCTAAGACTACAATAAAAAATATTTATTGACTATAATTCCAAATGCGAGGGCTTCAAAAAGTGCTCACTTTACCGTGAATAACCTATACAAAGGTATTTTAAGTGCACCCGAACAGCGACAGGGTCTTGGGTGTGGAAAACTACACATTGAGGAACGGGGAAGGAATCGGACAGTGCGTTTGTTTAGGATCCACCCCAACATTTGTCTGGAATGATTTCGGAAAACACTGGTAAACCAAAATCAGGGAATGAAACTCAGGTCCTCTAAAATGCTATTTCGCCTCATTCGGTACCGCTGCGAAACCTTGCATATGTATGTTACGCAGAAATAGTCACTAAGTCGAACCTCTATTTGGCTGTATTTTGACATTCGGCTACACCCATTCTGATACTAGCCATGGGACCTCAAATTAGGCTACACGTAGCCGGATTCGACTACGGTTGGCAACACTGCTGCTCCACACCGAGAGAAAAATTTGTTCCAGCCAACAAAATACTTGTTTGTATATGGACACACACAACTACAACAAAACCTTTTGTTGAGTAAATAAAACTAGAAAACAAAATTNAATACTTGTTTGTATATGGACACACACAACTACAACAAAACCTTTTGTTGAGTAAATAAAACTAGAAAACAAAATGTATTTTGTTCATCAAAAAAGACATGCTTGAATAAACATAACCTCTTGTGTTGGGCCAAAAAAAATTATAACTGTCAACAAAATATTCAGTTGAATCAACCGTAGGTTTTGCTGATAAAGTACTAATAAAATTAGTTTAACAGGAAATTAAAAAGTAAAGGTGTAAAACTTGAAATATTAAATTACGTGCGTTGTGCGGTATTTAAGTGCATGTATTAAAACCATTCCGTTTATCGCCAGTATTCACGTTGGCTGAGGTCGCTNGATCGCCAGTATTCACGTTGGCTGAGGTCGCTAGGGCGTAGCGCTCTGCCGCGAGTGAGCCGGGTTCGACACTCCGCCGTGCCTTCACTGTTCTTTTACAACAACAGAAACTGTTTAACGTACGTGGAGACAAACAAGGCTTCAGTTACTTCAAGCAAGTCTTGAAGTATGGGGCTACAAAATAATATCGAAATANGTACGTGGAGACAAACAAGGCTTCAGTTACTTCAAGCAAGTCTTGAAGTATGGGGCTACAAAATAATATCGAAATAATCTGGTTTCAGAGACAAGATATTTTATTTCCCCCTATACAGGCGATTAAATTTGTTCGCACCCGACGAACTTGGTTTTATTCGACAAACGCTCCTCCGAGTGACGGTCACCCCGGCACTGCGCAGGCGCGACAGGAAGCGCGGAGGTCCTCGAGGCACCATTCTGCCCCGCGGGGCACAGCGCCATATGGGCTGACGAACTTTCGGGAAAAAAACTCATCGAGGACACGTGCCTCGGACCCGGCCGCAACGCCGCGTCTCTCTCTGCTTGCTTTAGGAGGAAATCATTTCGAGCGAAGTTTCAGCGGAGATGGGAGAAAGCGAGCGGGATAATAGCGGCCCCCGTCTGAGAACCGGAGCAAACACGTGCGTCCGATGTTTCCCGCAGTGGACGGACGAAAAAAACTGCCGTCAGCTGGTTGAATGTTGAAAGAATGGCAGCTATCACAAAATAGGTGTTATATTCCTTCAGGAACTGAATATTTCCGTTTCCAATTCAAATAGAGTATTGCTCTGAGCTCCAGGATAAAATGCTGTG
The DNA here is from genome assembly GCA_002778355.1 of Clitarchus hookeri. Taxonomy (NCBI): domain Eukaryota; kingdom Metazoa; phylum Arthropoda; class Insecta; order Phasmatodea; family Phasmatidae; genus Clitarchus; species Clitarchus hookeri. The sequence goes on from NQII01003600.1 coordinate 107,566, forward strand.
AAAGTTGATTTCTTGTGCAAAACGAGTAACAATTCGTAGTAGTTATAACTGGTAGAAGTAAGCTTCAATTTGAAAATCTATGAATTAAAAATCTTGTTTAGTAGCAATTAGTTTGAAGCAACAATTTCATAAATATAACGGTGATTTCTGCCCATTAGATGCTAGGCAACCACGCTATTTCAACCTTGTGTCTTTTTTTTAACATTATTTTATCTTACCCGCACATTCCAACCTTAGCCTATTCTAGCNCGCTATTTCAACCTTGTGTCTTTTTTTTAACATTATTTTATCTTACCCGCACATTCCAACCTTAGCCTATTCTAGCACAATAAAATGAGGATGTCTTTACTTTGTCTTGCATTAAATTGTGGTTATATTTCGGCAAACAACTTTTCCTAAATCTTGTAACAGTAGCTATATTTACCGAGGCACTCCCTACAGGATATGATATTTAGTCTTCACTAACTGNCGCTATTTCAACCTTGTGTCTTTTTTTTAACATTATTTTATCTTACCCGCACATTCCAACCTTAGCCTATTCTAGTACAATAAAATGAGGATGTCTTTACTTTGTCTTGCATTAAATTGTGGTTATATTTCGGCAAACAACTGTTCCTAAATCTTGTAACAGTAGCTATATTTACCGAGGCACTCCCTACAGGATATGATATTTAGTCTTCACTAACTGATAACAAAGCTTTCATATATTTATACTGTAATTTCAAAATCCTTTGTTAACAATTAAATTTCTTGTTTAGTCATCTTGTGTGTGTGTGTGTATGCATATATATATATATATATATATATATAGAGAGAGAGAGAGAGAGAGAGAGAGAGAGAGCCTATTTTGATAATAAGTTGTATTATATTTATTGTTTTATAAAATTTACTTTATTTTATTATATATCACATTCAAACACAGAATACACTTACTTATTGCTACTGTATGCCCACCTAATATAATAACTTGGGTTAAAATGGGCACATGTGATACGCAATATTTATAAGTTCGCCATTTTAAAAGTAAACATATCTGTCGAATTTATCGGCAGCTGGTTGAGTGGTTCCTGAGATATACTAGCTTTATTTCGTGAGGAGAGAATATCTTTGAAAATTGCACCCTAATAACCGTTTGAGATTTAAGATTTTACGTTGACAGTGAAAACCTTTAATGTACTTTTTTTGACTAAAAATTTAAAATAATATTCCTGAGGTATATTTAGGGGCAGTGATATTTCGCGAAAAGATTTCGAGACAAGATACAGTCCAAAGCACTGTAGGGTCGTCCAGCTTCTTTGATTGGTTAAAAAAATGTTCTGGCCCGTGTTAACCGTTTGCGCACGAATCACGAAGGTTCAGTGTCGGAGTTACTTAGTCCCGAGTGGCTTGGTCAAAGACGGACACGGCACCAGCAGCCAATGGAGGTATAACAACAGCTGAGGTGTGTATATAGTATTGAAGTCTACTGTGTGCNATCACTGGCCCTAGGTATAACGTATTAATCAAATGACTTAATATAATTATCAGTTTTTTGAAATAAATAAACTGCATAGTCGAAAAATACAAGCCGTGTGCCCTTACTAGGTGCTACAAATGTAGAGAATGTAGTGAAATTCGGCGAAAGAGCTGAAAATATTTTAGGGACATTCACACAAACGCAGACACGTCTATAGAGAGTACGGTTTTCTCGTAAGCATATTCTTTCTCTACAAAGTAGGCTATAAAATCTGCACATTGAGTTTCGAGGAATTGGAAAATATTGCAAATATTAGCATTTGTAGCAAGAATGTTTTCCATGCCGTAAGTCAGCTTTACATTAAGTTCTAAATAATATCAAAACTTGAAAAATTGCGTAAAATGTGGGTGTTTTTAAATATTCCTTATATTGTGGAGATATGGTGGTATAGCGTTGCGGACCAGTTATAATTTACATGGCAAAATTATAAAAGCACATTACATACTAGCTTTGTTATTTTATTACAATGTATTTAATATTTTTCTTTGAATATGCTTTATAATTTTATGAAATATAAGCCACACTGTGTGTATAGTATCAACGATAATTATTTACAGTATTATTTCACTTCTGAATACTATGTTAGTTTTTACGAAATCCAATTTTTATTTCAGTTCAAAGTAATTTTGGTATGATAATAGGCGTTGCACTGTTATAATGTCCGTTTGGTGGTTTCATCTTACTTTATTAGTAAATGATAAATAAAGTGTTCTGAATTTGAAAATACCACCTGCCTAGTGTTATTTCTGACTCCAATATCTTCGCTCAAACAGTTAAAAAAAAAAATTACTGTGAGTGACTTATTAATTTTTACAAACAATTTTTGTGAAAACTAATTGCCAAAAAAAATGTTTGTAACACTACAAGTGAAATACTGCGTGTTTACAAAAATTACTAAATTAATTTTAAAAATATATTTATTAAAAATACATGGGGTTTACAGTACTTACTTGTAAAAATTCTCAGTAACTTTATATCTTTATATCAAAAATTGTAGTAAAAATTGCTTTTCTACATGCGTATCAGAAACAATCTTGCAAACTTGTTCCAAAAAAAAAATATTTTGTAAGATTCTAATTTGTTTAACTGTGCTAACCAATCATCGGCGGATTAGTAATGGCACCAAGTGTAACGTGAAGGTTAAGTTGCTCGGAAAATCCTAAAGAAACGTCTCCTAACATCACAGATGTTTCTCCTCTTGCCACTTGGGTTTGCGCAACTGATGCCACTCAAACAGGCGATTACGATACTAAGAATTATATCGAACGGGGCCCCGCCGAATGGGTGTATCGCAGGAGTTGTGATTGTTGGTCGCGACCCACGAGAACGCCATATTTTCCTTGCTGACATACAAAACGCAGGTCGCAAGGCTGTAGAGAACCGTGTTTACGGGGGGATGGGGTGTTAACCCACCGAGGCCTTCACAGCTGCACCTGCACCTGCATGGAATAAATAAGACAATGAACATGAAATGTTAAGGTTATCCAGAGGAGTGCAATTTAGGGCAAAGGGAAAAGACAGACGGAAAGAAGAGAAAAAAGATTATTAGTAAGAAATGTTAAATTTGGCTAAATTTTAAACTTTTACTTCATATATTATTTCCTGAAGCCCTGGATGAACTTAAAAAGCCATTGTTAAGGCTTAAATTTCCAAAATATAGTCCATAGGTAGGGCCAGTGACTTTTCGCATAAAAATCTGAGCATACAGTAGACTTCAATACTATATACACACACCAGCTGTTGTTATACCTCCACTGGCTGCTGGTGCCGTGTCCGTCTTCGACCAAGCCACTCAGGACTAAGTAACTCCGACACTTGAACCTTCGTGATTCGTGCGCAAACGGTTAACACGGGCCAGAACATTTTTTAGCCAATCAAAGAAGCTGGAAGACCCTACAGTGCTTTGGACTGTATCTTGTCTCAAAATCTTTTCGCGAAATATCACTGCCCCTACCCATAGGTATTCTGCACTCTCGGACCTCCTGGCAGCTTTCCACCCCCTTCAATAAAATAATTCAAGTCTTGATCAACAACTGCTACCAACGGAGGCCCCCACCCCTCCAGTTTGTCCCTGGCAAGTTGCCAACACTGGAAACCATCCCGGACTCAAAGTTCCATACCGCGATCTGTACGGGGGAAGTTCAAGACGGGAGTTTCGACCGCAAATTTATGTTTTTGGAGGCCTGAGTGTTTCACGGATTCTTTCGGCTGCACACCGAGAGAAAGGTTTAGTTGCAGATACCAAATGCATTTGCTTGGAAAGCACTTGCTTGCAATGGAAATTATTTCGTTCACTCAAATAATAATCGGTTGGCTCAAACATCAACATTCTTTCCTTCGAACCAAATTAATTATTTAACAATAATAATTTGTTAAGCCGAACAATCGTTTGGTTTTTCCAACATGTATTTAGTATCCACGATTATTATTTTATGTTAACACAAGTATAAAACGCTTGAAATACGTACCATATTTATAAAACAACCAAACACGTCCGATATTTCAACGGTTTTGTTAAAAAAAATTGTGAAGCTACTTCTAATTGCCTCTCGTTAGCTGAAGACGTTTTTGCCTCAAGTGACGGATAAACCTGCACAACACACATTTACAGGCACTTGAACCCCGGACTTCGCGGTCTTGCTCAGGAGAGGTCTCAGCTTGAGAAGCTTTTCATCTCGCTATGGCCTTTACTTATTGATGCACGGTACAGCAACTATACACTCTAAGAAATTATTTCAAAATTTACACTATCAGTGTATACGTACAGTGACAAAGCGCTAATGGTGAAATATTTTCCCATGCATACATGGTAACGTTCCTACAGTTGCTCAGGAAAGAGTCAAATGTGAAGGAAAGTCCCCAATTTTGTATAGTAGCGATGCTAAACGTTCCCACATTTTCAGCCTGGTATGTAGTACTATTTCCATACACTGTATAGGTTAAAAACTTCCATTACAGTTTAGGAAGTTCATCAGAATTTTTTTATATAGTGTAGTCTAATCGGGGTTTCTTTACATTTTTTGAATCAAACCTTTGAAAAAATACACCATATATGACGTTTATGGTTGTTTATTAAATATGTCATATATATATAAAAAGCGTTTTATACTTGAGTCAACGTAAAAGTATTTTATTTTTGGTTAAATTTAACTTTTAGTAATATTTTATGCAGAAATTATTATTTTTCACTTACAACTAATATGAATAAAACAGTGACAAAATAGGTGTGTTGGTAATGCCTAGTAAGAAATAGTTCTCATGCAAAATATTATTACATTGAGTGCGCACGAATGCGGTGCGTTGGCCCTCTGGTGTGATTGTCTAAGTTTCGTTCATGTGAGGCGGAGGAATATCCTGGAAGTAGAACTTAAACAGGAGTTCAGAAAAAAATTGTTAGTAGCCGTGAATGGAGTGCAGATGCTGGGAAGATAGATATCAGTTGTAGAGGGTGGGCGTCGCCATAGTGCCGTTTGATGAATCGCGTGCGATCGGAGCGCGGTCGAGAATGAATGAAACGCCAGACGGAAGAGGGTTATTTCTTGCCCTTTCGATCTGCAGAAAAGACCTAGTGAGATTGTAGTTGCGTTATAAATAGGCCCAGGCCATGTCAACTCGCAAAGGCACTCTGCCAGGGGCCTGTAAATCGGGTACAGGAAACGAATCTTTACCCGAATAAACTTGAAGTTAAGGCCCGGCCATCTTACAGCTTCGGCATAAAAAAAACATTGTTGCATATTTGAAATAAATATTTATTGCCGGCACACTGAGTAAATATGCAATAAACTGCCATGCAGTTTATCTCTTTTTATATAACAGTAGAAACGCGTGACTAGTTTGCATGTTTTAGTTTTCATGGTGGCAGCACTCTCTTCTTTTCTCTGTGTGGTTTTCAAATTCGTTATTTCGCGCCATATGTTTTTTTTCATGAACGTTTGCATGAAACCGGTTGTAAAGTAGTAATGATTTATATTCTCTCAAATGCATTTGCGTTATGAAATAAATGCGAATAAACGACTCAGTCGACAATATCGCCCGGTAAACGTAGGCCGGCCCTAAAGTAAAACTGAAACAAAGGCTAGCGACGTCATTCACATTGTCTGCCAACTTAAAAGTGAAAACCTGTAGTTTCCTGTGATATAACGCTGGCAGTTCGAACGTGAAGCGTTTCACTTAAAGCCACAAGCGCTGCCTTGCAGTACTGCTCGAGTAGGGGCAACGGTGGCGTAGTGGCCAGGGCGCTCGCCTCCCACCACGGTGATCCGGGCTCGATCCCCGGCGGGTTCACTCCCGGATTTTCGCATGTGGGAATCGTGCTGGACGACGCGTTTTCTCGGGGTACTCCCGTTTCCCCCGCCCTTGCATTCCAGCGCCACTCCATTCTAGGGTTTCATTTCTGTCCTGCTCGGGGATGACGGTCACCTACGGGTCCCAGCTGGAAAGACCGTCCCTCGGAGGGTGTTGCCCTGCCCTGGGTACACTCCCCACACGCCATTATTATATACTGCTCGAGTAGTTGTAATTGCCGACACGTTGGTATCACGAACGGCGCCCCCGCTGTGTACAGCACTGTACAATAACAGCCTTCCTTGGTGTTACGAACACATTTATGTACACTTGGGTCCGAATTAGTAAAAACCTGCTGGCAGAGCCTGTCTCGCGAACGAGTGCACTTTTCTGACAGTTCTGCAGGAAGTCCTGTTAGCATCTGTTACCATGGATACCGAGGTGTCTCCCCCTACCGCGGATGATGTTTACATAAACACACTCAGCTGGCTGGCAACCTGCCCAGTATGTCAACAGAAATATTTTTTCCATTGAGATAACTGTACACGAGGCTACTTACAGAAATGTCAAAAAAAAATAAAATAAATAAGTGCATGACTTGTTCGGGCGACAGACCACAGTCTGGTCCAGAACTTCACTGGTCCAGGATAGTTGGAGTCTGCTCGATGCAGTCTGGCACGTGAAAATTAGTGTAAACATTCATGCAGATAACCGAGGTAGATTCCGAGACCTCGTATGGATCTCAATGCCAACTGTTGCCGAATATGCTGAAGGTGCATTATCGTAGGTCCTATCCTTCGCGGCAAGAAGTTCACGTTGCCGAATTCACTAGTCGGACCAAATTGTGTCTGGTTCTAAGACACGTATCTGTACTCGAAACCGCTCCAGCAGCCAACGTATTAGCGGATGGTGAAGATTGTTCACACTGTGAAAGGCGTAGTATACTTTACATCCGAAAATAACGACAAGGTCACGATGACGAGCAAAGACATGCCAAACTCCAGTTTCGCCTTCGAAGATGCCACACTCGGAAAACAGAACTGTATACAGGAGTACTTCGACAAAGGTATGACGTGAGAATGTGGGGTTCATGTACCTGTGACATACTTATTTCTACATACTTAACAACTGCTTGATGACCCTACGAATTTGTTGGTGTTGTTTCGCAGGTACGAAACAAATTTGCGGAAAGCGTTTGAGGACAATAAGATGGTCATGGCGTTCGCAGAGTTATTATTATTTTTATTTTCGTGATTGAATGTCAAGCATCAGTTTCTGGTAATTTGCCTGTATAATGGCAGTTAACACTAGGGGGTTTGGTCACTACATCGGCGACCGCCGAGAGTGGGTTAGAGGACATCGAATTTCAAGCTAAATAACTTCTAGGTACACCTTGGAAAAAATCACGAGTATGGTTGTATCGTATCAAGGAGCGATCGTGCCTGCAGCAATGGTACAAGAAATATTCGAGACGTCCAAAGATGCGGATATAAAAATTTTCGTTCCTAAAAAGAGCAATAACTCTTTTCGGAATTGTGCATTATGTCAGGAGACGAGTCTAAATAATTGGGAATTACTTAGCGGAGCCCGGATCTAATTGAAACTTGTGAATACAGAGAGAGCTGACAATTTGGTGGCTATGGATATGCATCTTCAACCTTTCAGACCCACTTTAATTTACGGTTTCAGTTGTCGCAAACAAACATTTTTTTTATGATGCGTGCTGCAGTTAAGTCGACACAACACGTATTTAGTTGTCACAGCCAATGAGCAGTTGACTGTATGTTCGGCTACAGTTATAAAAACTAGTTATGCCCTAGACCAGTAAGACGGTTTGCGAATCGTTTACCCACGGGTAAGATCATTGGTTACTGAGCTTCGCGGTGTGCAGTACAGACCCAAAAACTACCTAGACGTGCGTAATGTACAAAACTGTGTGCACTGGGTCTGAATGGGTCAAGCCTGAGCAACATGTGCATACAGAGACACTACATGTTAATGTCACACGAAACGAAAACTATCGAAAAAAATTTCAGAAAGTTTCATAACATAGAAATTTAGTTTTTCTCAGTTTCGTAGCTGGACAATTAGCTGACATGCAAAAACACGTCGGAAAATCATAGATCAAATGCAGCGAATACTTTGACAGGATTGAAAGGTGTTTGTCGCAAACTCGCGACGCTTTCTATAAAAGACAGATGGTTTTCATTCTAATCCAGTGAAAATTCTATTTTCACTAGTGATAAACATCGCATGATGCAGTCTGTCCGTTCGAAATACTAGCTTGTCAAGAGAGCCAGACCTTCTGCGCGAACTGATAAATGAAGAAAACTTGAATCTGATTACTTTTCTTCTCGATGTGCTCGGAAAACACAATGAAGCCCTGGTAGCTCGGAATACCGAAGTTGGTTAATACTCCGAAATGCGTTCTTTGCTTCGGGTTTACAGTACAGCATTTCTAGTCTAAAACTGTATTTGTAGACACCAAAATAATAGCCATTTTTAAAGTAAAGAGAAAATTTATTTGGAAAAATGACGGCGCAAGACAAATAATACTCTCGTTATCAAAATGGAAAGAATTTAGATAATATTTCAAATTACAGTCTGCCCCGCACAGCTGAATACTCTGGAGCTGTGTCTTGGGATTTCCTTGATCCTGCCTTCCGGAGTATCTGATATTTATGACAGTTTCAGAGTTTTTCGACGTCAGTTTACCGAGTTTGGAGTGTCTCCAATAAACAGTTAAATGATGCGCATCTTGGAATAAAGTTGTTTACTCTAGAGCTCGGAATACTTATTTCCTGTCGTCGGACAAATGGCACGTTTAAATAGACCCAGCAGACATTTTCTTGTTTTTACTCCGTGGTAGCGCAGCACGAACTTTTCGCGGACGTTTCTTTGCCGTCTAGGACAGGGTAGCATCTCGATTACAATGATCCTTGTTTGCATAAGGAAAGAATTTGTTCCAAAGTACGATGCTTGTGGGTAATGCATATGCTGAACTATCAGTCAATGATGTAGAATGCTTTCACAAAATACGATCAGAATTATCCAGTAATAAATTTATAACAAGAACTTATATTTATTAACATACCACTTAAAAAACCAGAAGTAAAATATTTCCAGACTCCCACAAAGAATTATATTTAGTTATTTTCCCAAACAAATGTATGCCAAGAGTTCGATTGAGTTTAAAATGTGATAACTGTTATTCCTAATTATTGTAAAATGAGTTTTCTTTTTAAAATAATTTCTGAAATCAGATCAGTACCGAGTTATATTTTCTGATATGTCACATATAATCATAATAAAAAAACGCTAGAACATTTTTCTAAGATTTCTGTATATTTACCAAATAAAACTGGGGTCTACGGATGAATTCATGTTCGGAAAACTTTTAGTTTGCGGTGTATTTTTGTATAATTTACTGTTTTAATGAGTTATTTGATTATGTAGAATAGGGAATTCTACTGCCGTCGTTTTTCTAAAGTTACGCAAAAAGTTTGGCGAACTCATCGTCGACAAAGCTAAGGTAGAACACCACGATTACGCACAGGAAAGATTATGTTCCGAAACCTACAGAGTATAGCAGTCCCGGAAGGTGATCAAGATTTGAATTTCAGATCGTGAGTCCTGCTGGAGCCATCACTAGTGTGACTTGGGCTGTGCGATATGGCGATATATCGATCACGAAACAATATTTCTGAAATACAGCAACTGCAATGTGATCCAACAGTGTAGAGCAATATATTGCCTATAGCGATATTAGCGATATGCAGTGTTCGCAGTATGCGATATAAACATTACCGATATTTACGATATCAGTATAAGCAATATTTCCGATACATCGCCATGGATTTTCAGCACTCTCCAAGAGCGAAATATCGCACCGATGTCGATATGATCAACACGTTTCGAAACGATATCGAAAAGTGGATATCGCACAGTCTTAAGTGCGACAGAAGTGTGGCGTGGTATGGCAGCCACTATAGCCACCGAGGATATTTGATGCCAGTACCAACATGGCGCTCAAACCGTGCTTCAGGGAAGCATTTTTATAAGTGATGCCAACATTACGAACTGAACGTCTCTTTCACCATTACATTGCGACAGGTGGAAATAAGCACGGCAAACACTGCCCAATGTTGGAATACAACCTAACGTTTCGTAAAAACACACGAGTCCGTTACTTGAGGCGGTCGCCCATCGAACACGCAAACTTCTTTGCAGCATGTCTGAAACACGTTTTTTTTTATGGCGAAACTATTAAATGTGTACTCGACATGTTTGCCAACGAAAAGAAAACGCACACTAAGCGAGGACGGGATTTTACATTCAATAACACTTCACACGCGATGTAAATATTTTTTTGGGACCCTCAAAAGGAGTTAAAAATGGCTTTCTTTTCAAACTGATGTGTCTTTAAACAAACTATAGTCCATTTATGGCTAACTCCAACATTTCTTTAAGTCCTGCTAAGGTTATACGTTCAGACTATTGCTCCGCCTCTTGCAAACAAAGCTGAACCTAGTGTAGAAAAGTACACCAAAAGGGTAAATGCACCGTATTTGCGGGCACGCAGTTTCATAATATTATTGCATGATAACTATTTCTTACTAGGCACATTATCAATTAACCAATTTTATCTCCGTTTTTATTAATATTAATTATAAGTGCAATAATACAATTTATATATGAAAAACGAGTAAATGTTCAATTTAACCAATAATAAGTTAACGTTTACGTTAATTAGCATAGGACGCGTGTGATGCGTGGTATTTTTTAAGAGTGAACCAAACACGTCGCACACAGTGTGGGTTTTCTATGGTTAGTCTCAGAAAAGTGTGATGATACTGCGAATAGAACATATTCCCGGACTCGAGCGAAACTGCCGCAGCAGTGTGCAATGAATAAAACAACAGCGCCGCCTCTTAAACCTCCGCAGGTACACGCAGCACAAGAACACTGCACGCCACTTCAGTGCCCTGCGCGAAGAGGCGCTGGCGCACTCGCTGTGCGTGGCAATGTCGCCCTTATCGCTCGCGGCACCTCTGAGCCTCGTACGCAAAAAAAAAAAAAAATAGATCCAGGCAGGCAACCGCCTTAATAATAAATGTTTTGTTTGTTAGATTTTAAACGAAAGTAAAAATTGTCTGAAAATATTACCAAATAAGCGTGCTCAAAATAAAAATATATATCGCATTCGGAAAAGTTTAATGTTTTATGTATAGGTGGGGGCAGTGATATTTCGCGAAAAGATTTCGAGACAAGATACAGTCCAAAGAACTGGAGGGTCGTCCAGCTTCTTTGATTGGCTAAAAAAAAAATGTTGTGGCCCGTGTTAACCGTTTGCGCACGAATCACGAAGGTTCGGTGTCGGAGTTACTTAGTCCTGAGTGGCTTGGTCGCTGCAATTTTTACGAGAAAAGTCACTGGCCTTATGCATAGGGACTGAAAAATTTCGCGAAGTTATTTTAGGACAAGGTGATCTTCAAACATATGTACATTTCTGTTATGTGTGCAGCTGTATCGCGGTTTGTTGGACACGCCCAGGTGTGCTGTGAGCCAGTGACAGATCTGCATAGGAAGCAAGCACCGAATCACGTGCCACCTGGTCTGGGGGTAAAACCAGCTACGCACTTGCGCAATAGCCAATTAACAGAAATACGAGGGCCGAAAATACACAGGACAATAAAGTACAGGCTTATTAAAGTCGTTTAAAACGTGAAATTTTCCTGTCCCTATTTGTAAAATAACACTAAAGATTTTTTTCTCCACGCAAACCAATGATTTCCTACTTTAGATTTAAATTATATTTGCTCAAAATAATGAGGTAAGCAATTAGTGGCACTTCCACNAACCAATGATTTCCTACTTTAGATTTAAATTATATTTGCTCAAAATAATGAGGTAAGCAATTAGTGGCACTTCCACACTCCTGTCGATATTGACGTCCTTACAACACTGTTCACGGACTGTTCCACTCTTCTTTAAAAACCTTCGTATTATNCACTCCTGTCGATATTGACGTCCTTACAACACTGTTCACGGACTGTTCCACTCTTCTTTAAAAACCTTCGTATTATTATTTCGTCGGCGATAGGAAACGAGTGTTTGGGCCGACCACGGCTAAGATTCTCTCTTCTCTCTTCGCTCGTCTCTAGTGTTATAAATGGCATTATTATTCTGTGTATTTGCATATGATTTCACCACTAACGGCATTGCTTTAGCAGTGCATTGCTCTTTGGGAAAAATTTACGGGAAATCTTTAACCTTTTTTTTGTTCGCCGTGAGGGTTTTTGAAACCTTCTTAAAATATACCGGGTATTCCGACGCCCTTTTTATTTATGCCGTGAGGGGAATTTACTTTCCAGCAGTCTTAAATTCGAAAGATCGTTTAGTTCAAATAACGGATGCCCGTAAATTTTAAATTTTCCATAAAATATGAAATTTAAAAAAATTCTCGAAACGTCCTTTTACTTTCCCAAAATCTTCAAACCGAAAGCGAGTGCCTAGGATTGACGATGAACCAAAGTGTTCAAAATATATTTCACTACTGACTCACAAGCGTTCGAATTTTGCAATTTTTTAGGATTCACGTTCGTTACGTGGCTTTTCACGTACAACCAACAGTAAAATGTATCTGCTTCTGACATCGCACAGTTGAATGACCACAGTAATTTCCTGTAGTCGCGAAATCCGCTTACGTTTTTTGACTTGAAGAACTGACGGGTTCAGACGGAAGCGATTGGTGCGATCACAGCTTCACCGTCAGAATTCAACAGGTTTCAAACTGCGCCGATCTGTTTCCCCCGATAGACTACGTTTACTTAAAGGGAGCTTATTTCCTTCTCGAAGGCTTATTCTTTCTGGCCGCTGTCCTCCTGGAGGCTGGAGCTCCACGAGACCTAATCTNGCTTATTTCCTTCTCGAAGGCTTATTCTTTCTGGCCGCTGTCCTCCTGGAGGCTGGAGCTCCACGAGACCTAATCTACGGGAGAGAGAGATAAATAGAGAGAGAGAGTAGGATAGANAGCTTATTTCCTTCTCGAAGGCTTATTCTTTCTGGCCGCTGTCCTCCTGGAGGCTGGAGCTCCACGAGACCTAATCCACGGGAGAGAGAGATGGATAGAGAGAGAGAGTAGGATAGAGAGAGAGTTAGAGAAAGAAGAAGAGGAGAAATTTTCCTGTCCGGAGCAGAAATTGGAGCGGTGAGAGGATTTCGGTTTCCCGCGAAGGAGACGAGGAAACCGGAGAGGTCCTATATATTTTTTTTTTGTTGCTCGCAAGTTGCAGGCCACCAGGACCCCGGCAGTGAACCCTGTGCCTCTCCCTAGCCCTATAAATTCACGAAGGGCTTCTTGGATCTAGTATCGCAGTCCTGCGGCCCTCGCCAGACCTGGCCGCATCTTACGCACGCAGTCCTCGAGGTTTCGATTCCCTTATTTCGCAGCTATTCTTTTTTTTCCTGTCGTAATTTCGGAAACAGAGTAACCACCGCAATGCACGATTATTGGAAATATAAATCTTACCGGTTGTTTAATACGTGTGTGCTTGATTCTCGTTGCGTGTTATCTTCCGAGTTGCGAAAAGTCAGAAACGCGTTTATATTTTATCAGTAGGTTTCTGCATTTTCGCAAGCAGGAAATAACTCGCAGTGAAAATTACACACAAAAGCATCAATCAAACAACTAGTAAATTGTAAATTTTCTGTAACCAAACATTTACGATAGTTAGAGACCTGAAGAATTCGCTGATTCATTTTAGGACAANATCGCAGTCCTGCGGCCCTCGCCAGACCTGGCCGCATCTTACGCACGCAGTCCTCGAGGTTTCGATTCCCTTATTTCGCAGCTATTCTTTTTTTTCCTGTCGTAATTTCGGAAACAGAGTAACCACCGCAATGCACGATTATTGGAAATATAAATCTTACCGGTTGTTTAATACGTGTGTGCTTGATTCTCGTTGCGTGTTATCTTCCGAGTTGCGAAAAGTCAGAAACGCGTTTATATTTTATCAGTAGGTTTCTGCATTTTCGCAAGCAGGAAATAACTCGCAGTGAAAATTACACACAAAAGCATCAATCAAACAACTAGTAAATTGTAAATTTTCTGTAACCAAACATTTACGATAGTTAGAGACCTGAAGAATTCGCTGATTCATTTTAGGACAAGCTAGAATTCAAAACACATGCGTTTATATAACTTAATCCATTTGCCCACGCCGTAGTTTACACTTCCCGGAGAATGCTGGTCCAATCGTCGCCTTCCACTGTGACAGCAAGCAACCGATGTGCAGTTGATGTCGGCATATTTGTACATAAGACTGTAGAGTCTAGCCTGCAGGTCATTGAACTAGCGATTTTTTCCGGGCTCTACCGATAATACCTGTGAAACTGAAATTACGACACGAAAATGAATAATTTCTGCATAATAGGTGAAACCGAGCCTTAAGGGCGTTGGCTAAAAACAATTTTTTTATTTATGTTGAACTTGTAGAAATTATCTGTGACTACGTTTTGCACATATAAAATTTTTTAAGATCGCATGGGTTTGGCCAAATTACACGTAAAAACAAAAACTTTACTGCATTTGTAATGTACAAATACAATAAACCAAACTATTCACAGAAAATTTAATGAAGGCAACTGGAAGATCTTGTCTTAATTCATTTTAAGGTATGCATAGCTGAGGTTGTTTTACGAAATTTCAGGGGCAGCTGCAAATAAAGAATATGCAAGAATTCCCTTATTCTCAGCTTTTTTCTTTAAATTGTAAAAACATTTCATTGCACGATTTTATAAATGTCCTGTACGTCCATAAATACATTTATACCTTGTCATTTGTATTTAACATCTCATGAAACACCAACTGGTACGAATGATTATGCGAGTAAATAGCTTCTTCTTTTCGTCCAAGAATAAACAACTTTTAGTGATAGTAAATGATTCTCTTTTGCAAAACAGTGCCAGCACTTTCACATGATAAAACAGGAAATAAACATTTTTAAGTTAATTTCTCCATCCTCCCATTAAATTATTGCGTGTAATTTTGAAATTGCATCCGTTAAATTGCTTTTATTGATTTTCCACGTAAGACAGTCAAATTAAAAAAATTGTACGATTTTATAAATATTATTTAATGAAGAGAATATTGTAAAAAATATATAAAAGCTACTAAAACTAACATTTATTAATTCAGTTTTACTTTGAACAAATTAATTTTTTCTCCGAAACGAATTAGAACGTATGTAGTGTCGTTGAAGGGAGATTAATTAGTAAATATTAAATATTTTTTGATATATATATCTACATTTACATTATTCGGGCTAAAATAAAGTATTTAGAGAATTTAAATTATGTTCTCATTGTAGATAACAATTTAAAATATGAATTATGAATAATATTTTCTGTAAATTAGACACGTGTTATGACACACAAATACAACCTCCAAAAACACACCTTTAGAAACTTTTTTTTTTTTCAGCAAAACGTATTTCCTTATATTATAGTTTTCAAATGGGATAAATTGCGATATTAGGCAATATTCATTTTAAAGCAGAGCATTTAATTAAAGATTTAAACTTTCACCTAAATTTTAAAAACAAATAAATTGAAAAAATTGAAAACAACATTTCGAGCTAAGTTTTTGGAATATCTTTTCAAAAGTATTACGTTAATCACAATTTAAATGCCGTGTTCCAAGGTTTTAGCTTTTCTCATTCCAGCTTTCTTACAAAAAGACTGACCTTTTGAATCTTCTTTCCAGGAAGCACGTTTGACAAAGTGGAAACAAAAACAAGAAAATGGCATTTGTGTTACCTTACCGAGGTCGTGTGTTAAAATTTTTCTTTTATTCCCTTCAAGCCTGGCATTCTCATCGCGCAACCATGCACGTGAATTGCAAGGGGAACGGGGTTTTGCGAATTACCGCCGGCCCCCAAATCAAACGCCGTCTAGCCGAGTGCTCATAAATTACGTGCCATGGCGGTAAGCGGGTCCCTAATCACCGCCTGCTCTGCCCGGCTTTCTCGTCGCTCGTGCTTTCCATCGCGTCTCGGCGATCACGTCCGCCGATATCTCCTGCAGGCCATTACGACAGCCCGTTATGACTGCATGTTTAATCAGCTAGCAGGTGCATACTACAGAAGTGAACTACGCCGACAAGCTAACTTGATTACTTCCCAGACGAATGTTAGGCCGCCACGTGATTTCCATGCGACCAGTTGGTTTCCGTTTATACACGATGATTCTAAAATCATGGGACAAACATTGAGGGGTGGTAGAGCTCACTAAAACAAACAATTATTGTATAGGAATATATGGGCGGAAGTGATGCGTTGAGGCACAAACACACAAATAACACATGAAATGCAACACATTGTTTATTTACAATGTCGCCGCTAAATGTCTTTTTACAGCAATGTTTATGATAATTGCTCAAAATTGCTACCACCGACAGTAATGCAAGCTTGGTAGCGTCGGTGGAGTGATTGGCGAACAGATTCAAATACGCCGGGTATTTCACGCACACCACCATTTTCAGCCAATCACGCCATATGTAGAGGTCGCCAAGCATGCGTGACTGTTGGTGGATGCATTTCCAGCAACTGTTTTAACATTTTCTGTACGGAATCACTCGTTAAGTATGCTGCTAATGAATAATTTATGTTTCCGTTAATGTGTTATGTTTTTATGTTTGTGCCTCAACGCGTCACTCCCGCCCATATATTCCTTTACAATAATTGTTTGTTTTAGTGAGCTCTACCACCCCTCAATGTTTGTCCCATGGTTTTAGAATCATCCTATATATCACCACGCTTCAAATTACAAGAACGTCTGTGTGTGCGCTTGCTGTTACTGCTCTTCCTGAAACGAATGGCTTAAAAAAACAAAACAACAACAACATTCTAAGTTTCACGTAAAGCAAAGAAAACCATTTCTTCGAGGCTGTTTCGTTTACTAAAACACAAACTTCCTTAATTCAAGGAGAAGGTTAGAAAAACATCGCTGTTATTAAATGTTGTCTTTACGACTGATATTTAGCATGGCAACGCTCTGCCCTAATTTATAGCCAAGAAATAAACATAATTTTCGATGCTTTTATTCCAGGAAAGAAAAATCACTTCCTGCCGAAGGTAGCAGTTTGGCGATATGAAAGGTTTTTTTGCCGTACATGGTAGGTTTCAGTTCTTAGCTGTTGATCCTGCGCGTTGATAAACCAACATATTCTGCAGTTATGAAACTGCAACTTGCCAATGTACAGTCCTCCTGCAGACTTTTAATGTAATTTTTTAGTGAAGCTATTCTCCAAATCACTAACCTCAATTCATTACTAGAGGTGTCAATGTTACGTATATGCTATTCACGGTAAAGTGAGCATTTTCGAAAGCCCTCTGAATTGGAACAACAGTCAATAAATATGTTTTATTTTAGCCTTAAACGTTAACTTTGCAGTGCGGTGGAATATACACATTGTGTTTATTACTAACATGGCAATATTTAAGTAAAGGTGGTTAAAGGATAAAATATGGCCGTAAGTAAAAAAGTAACCAAGGTCTCAAAAGTGCTCACTTTACCATTAACATATCTGACATAACCTACCTATCAAGAAGAGTTTGAACAAATTCAGGGATAATGGTCGTATGTTGACGGGTTATGCTATTAACACGGGGGAGGGGGGGTGCTTATTCGAGCCTCGAAGCCATCCAAGAACATTTTTCTTTTCTTTTAGTGAATACAATTTCGAAGATTATTTACTTCTCTCTTATTTACTAATCACGGTTGTTTTTCAGAGCACAAAATTTATTTACGGCGTAATTGACATTACCACTTCTGCTGAAGTATTGTAACGACAATGTAAGGTTATCAGAATCACCACTACGCAGACGAAACAAAAAATTCCGTTTGTGGCAAGCATACTTTGCGGTCGCCCACTTTTAAGGGAATTTTCACTTTGCGGTTACAACTCACGCGCTCCAGCAAACAAAGCGTTTTTAGTGACGTGTTATTTTTTTTTTTTGCAACAAACGAAATAATAAAATAATGTGCGTCTGAAAGTGTTAAGGGGATTCCCTAGCAAATTCCTGTCTTTAATATCCGTAAACCTCAGTATACGTATGTTCTGGGAATACGACTTTTTTTTTTAAAGGATAGGTAAGAAAAATAACATTTATTTAAAACTACCACTTTTGACTTTTATAGCATTGCATTTATTCACAAATAAAAAAGGTTTTTTTTTTAAATTAGTAGATTTAGCGGTTTCCTGCGCAGTTTTCTCATGAGAAAGGAAAAAAGTACAAATCGGCATCTATAGTTTAATCCATGTTTACATAGTGTGTAATTATATCCTCCGTGTTACAGAAATAATTTGAGATAAATTTAGCTTCCCGGTAATCCATACCGCAGTCTTGGAGGACTCGCCTCTGTGACCTTGAGGCGTGGAGGATGTTTTCACTAGGGATTGCCCTTAATGTACGCCATCCGTCTGCCGAGTGAGCTACTCCCGCCGTCTCGCCGCGGGGGCAGGGATTGAGGCGGACACGTCTGCCGGCGGCGATGGCACTCCAGCCACGGATCTTCCTAATCCGCCAGTTAAACCCGGAAGTCGGAGCTGTTGGCTTAGCCGCGGCGCTGGCGATGCTGATACGGCTCCTGAGCTCTGCCCTTCAGCCGAGGACGACTCTAGTGTTCTCTTCCGCCTTCTTTCATCCGCGACAAAAAAAAGAGCTCTCCCTCCCCAGCATCCTGAAGAGCATTATCTCTCTTCTACCCTCTCCGTTCGAAAGTCCAAGGGGCCGCGGTTTCGATTCCCGGCGGAGTCGCTCCCGGATTATCCACACGTGGGAGTCGTGGCGGACGATGCCGCTAGTCTACTGGTATTCTCAGGGATCTCCCCCCCCCCCC
>NQII01003600.1:126283-140689 GCA_002778355.1 Clitarchus hookeri
TTCCAGCGCTGCTCCATATTCACCCCGCTTCGCCCTCGCCGGCTCTCAAGACCTCGATGTTAAGAGGCTGCCAAAATCTCTGCGCTCTAAAGTCCCACCAAGCCGTCGGACGGCGAACTAGAATGAATTCCGCAGAAGTCCATTCACGGTCATTTGCAACTTTTCTGAAACCCTGCTGAAGTTCTACTTTCATGATATTCCTCCGCCTCATTAAAACAAGGCTTGCCCAAGTCTAGAGAATTGCACCAAAGGAGCATGCGCACCGCATTCGTGTGCACTTAGTTTGATATAATTTTGCGTAAGGACTATTTCTTACTAGGCATTACCAACACACACATTNGCCAACATACACATATTCTCACTGTAATTTTTCATGTTAATTATAAATTAAATTTTATCATTTGTAGATATGATATAAGTAAAAGTTCAATTTAATCTAAAATAAGATTTTTTTTTTATTTACAGAAGCATTAAACGCTAGAACTATTGGTGAACAATCAAAGGTGTCATACGTGGGATGATTTTTCAGAAGTTTGATTGAAAAGTGTGAAGATACCATGAATAGACTATATGTTCCGAGATGCTAAAATTAAATTACTTTGCACAAACTTCTTCCCCATTGCATACTGCATTACTTCGGGGGGGGGGGCAGCGGTGGCGCAGTGGCCAGGGCGCTCGCCTCCCACCACGGCGATCCGGGCTCGATACCCGGCCGGTTCACTCCCGGATCTTCGCATGTGGGAATCGTGCTGGACGATGCCGCTTGCCAACGGGTTTTCTCGGGGTACTCCCGCTTCCCCCGCCCTTGCACTCCAGCGCCGCTCCATCGTAGGGTCTCATTTCTGTCATACCCGGGGATGACGGTCACGTACGGGTCCCAGCTGGAAAGACCGTCACTCGGAGGGTGTTGCCTTGCCCTGGGTGCACTCCCCACACGACATTATTATTATTGCGTTACTTCATACAGTCGTGCATAATGTTCTTAGTCTACGTAGTATTTGAACACCAGCCCATTGTTCTTGAACGACTGCTTTAAATCCAGTAATCGCAAGCGATAGGGAGGCTGCTACGACATGTGTATTTTACGTAATTTACCAAACACCGTCTCATCCCCCATTCCTGGTTTTTTTAGTGTTGTAATTCCGTATTTGCGTTTGATTGTATTTGTTTTCATTTGTCGCGTAATAATGTGTTTCGCTATTTATTGTTTACAACACTTTATATACGCAACTATAAAATTGTATACAATTTAAATTATACTTTAAATATACACAAATTTACAGAAATGTATATAAAATCATATACACAGAAGTGCACAAATTTATTTAAACGCTGTATGTATGAATCACCACATAACATGATTATTTACTGTGTAAATAACACGCAAGCAATAAATTTATATGTCCGATTTAAACGGCATAAAACGATCCTTGCTGTAGTTCTCAGTAATGACTTGGCAGTTCGACCACATGCCCACTCACCGTGTAGATTCCGACGCCTACAAGCGGTCACTGGCTCGATAACGCGTCATTGACCTTTAACTCTCAATATGGCGCACTGAGAACGAGCCAACCGCGTGTTGGAGATATTTACAGGAGCGATTATTCCTTGATCGAAGTGTTCTCTTGGAGCACGGAGGTATTTAAACTATCATCTACACCGCCTGTGTATCGTTTATTATTTATGTCGTACTTTTATAAGACTGGCTTTTGTTTTCTATAGGTGAGTTTCTTACGCCAGAAAGGGACTGCGTGATATCGGCTTTGTCGTTTCAAAACGGCGTCGAAAAATAAGTACGCGATATTTAAAAGAACTTACTTTCCATGTGAAGTCTTACGTGGTTAATCTACTCTGGATGGATAATTACTTTCAAGTCGTGGATGTGAATTTAAATTTCGGATTCAAGGCATTGGTTTTACTTATAAATGGTTGCGAATTGCTCTCTCTCTCTCTCTCTCTCTTTTATCTTTTTCTCTCTTTCTCTCTTTCTGTCTTTCTCTTTCTCTCTTTCTCTCTTTCTCTCTCTCTCTGTCCTTAACGTAGATCCGCAACCTTGCCCCGACAAAGATGAATTTCAAAATATTCTTTATCCCGTTCCTTATCAAATTCCCATTACCATCGTCAACCGCCACATAGAGGCAACTTTAAGACGCCTGACCGAAACTTGGACAGAATATGCGTGGCAACTCGCGTGAGTAGAAACATCGTTCGTCAAATGTGACTTACTGTCACAAACAGTAGGTTCGATTTTGTTATGCAACTACTTGTCTGAAAATATTCCTTAAATCATAACAGACAAAGAAAGTAGGAAGTCTGCTTTCTGCGGTTGTTTGCTCTGAAACTGCAGTAGGCAGTAAGTGTATGTAAACAGTCAGCCAGATAGACATACCACGTTATTTGTCTTCTTAGTGGCGTTACAAATGCACATAAGAAACATTTTCCTTCTAAAGTGATGTGGGTTTTATAACTTCGTCATAAACTAAGCGGAAGACTGAAGAACTGGCCAATTGGGCAAAATGGAAGTAAGTAAGTTACTGGTACGTTTACATAAACAATTTGAAGATATCCGTAACTTTAGAGTTCATGTGAGTGTTAGTTGTACTTTCTCCAACTGCAACTACAGCCATAAAACCAGACCGAGTCGTTATAGCCCTGACTGAGTAGATTAACCACACAAAGACGACAAACTGACAGCAGTGCGCTGACAATAGCAAGCGGCAGGTAGATATATTCAGGTGTGTTGGGCTTGGCGTCTCGTCAAAGGCAAGGTCATTAGAGACGTAGCAAGTTAATCAGGGAAGCAGGAACGGGGAAGGAGACGGCCATGGCATATAGTATGGAACCATCCCGGTATTCGCCTCAAGTTTCTTCGAGAAAATTTGGAATTGAACCCAGGTCCAATCGAATCCAAGTCCCGAGATTTACAACTGCGTCACATTGCCCGGTGAGCAAAAATACCGCTACAATACGATAATTGTCAATCTACATATTCATTAATTATATTTTTCTGACTGAGAATGGTATTTTACTTGGTGAAAAACTGTCACGTGAGTAGGACTATATTCCGTNTTTTCTCTCCTTCTCTTTCTCTCTTTCTGTCTTTCTCTTTCTCTCTTTCTCTCTTTCTCTCTTTCTCTCTCTCTCTGTCCTTAACGTAGATCCGCAACCTTGCCCCGACAAAGATGAATTTCAAAATATTCTTTATCCCGTTCCTTATCAAATTCCCATTACCATCGTCAATCGCCACATAGAGGCAACTTTAAGACGCCTGACCGAAACTTGGACAGAATATGCGTGGCAACTCGCGTGAGTAGAAANCGCCACATAGAGGCAACTTTAAGACGCCTGACCGAAACTTGGACAGAATATGCGTGGCAACTCGCGTGAGTAGAAACATCGTTCGTCAAATGTGACTTACTGTCACAAACAGTAGGTTCGATTTTGTTATGCAACTACTTGTCTGAAAATATTCCTTAAATCATAACAGACAAAGAAAGTAGGAAGTCTGCTTTCTGCGGTTGTTTGCTCTGAAACTGCAGTAGGCAGTAAGTGTATGTAAACAGTCAGCCAGATAGACATACCACGTTATTTGTCTTCTTAGTGGCGTTACAAATGCACATAAGAAACATTTTCCTTCTAAAGTGATGTGGGTTTTATAACTTCGTCATAAACTAAGCGGAAGACTGAAGAACTGGCCAATTGGGCAAAATGGAAGTAAGTAAGTTACTGGTACGTTTACATAAACAATTTGAAGATATCCGTAACTTTAGAGTTCATGTGAGTGTTAGTTGTACTTTCTCCAACTGCAACTACAGCCNAAACAATTTGAAGATATCCGTAACTTTAGAGTTCATGTGAGTGTTAGTTGTACTTTCTCCAACTGCAACTACAGCCGTAAAACAAGACCGAGGGTCTATAGCACTAACTAAGTAGATTAACCACACAAAGACAACAAACTGACAGCAGTGCGCTGACAATAGTAAGCGGCAGGTAGATATGTAGGTGGGTTGGGCTTGGCGTCTCGTCAAAGGCAAGGTCATTAGAGACGTAGCAAGTTACTCAGGGAAGCAGGAACGGGGAAGGAGACGGCCATGGCATATAGCATGGAACCATCCCGGTATTCGCCTCAAGTTTCTTCGAGAAAATTTGGAATTGAACCCAGGTCCAATCGAATCCAAGTCCCGAGATTTACAACTGCGTCACATTGCCCGGTGAGCAAAAATACCGCTACAATACGATAATTGTCAATCTACATATTAATTAATTATATTTTTCTGACTGAGAATGGTATTTTACTTGGTGAAAAACTGTCACGTGAGTAGGACTATATTCCGTAAATCCATTATGATTTCAGATATATATATATATTTTTTTTAAGTTCTGGAGAACAACACCGCCACCTTACGTATGGCGCTACAATTATTTATATGAAATATTATAATTTTTTAGAGGAAGTATAACCAAAAGAAAGATAAGTTTATGTAAACGGAGGTAGTAGTCGC
Organism: Clitarchus hookeri; assembly: GCA_002778355.1. Classification (NCBI taxonomy): domain Eukaryota; kingdom Metazoa; phylum Arthropoda; class Insecta; order Phasmatodea; family Phasmatidae; genus Clitarchus; species Clitarchus hookeri. The sequence goes on from NQII01003600.1 coordinate 130,786, forward strand.
TTGTGATACCTACAAGATAAATATGGAGTGATTTTTCAAAGGTTTGATTCATAAAGGATAAAGATAGCGCGAACAGACTATAGTTACCCGCCTCCCCTCGCTCAATCCTCGCGCAGCGGGCAGCTTTCAACTCGCCGGGCTGCGAATACACATAACGGTGACTCTTGCCAACCGTCGTCGACTAGCAACGTAATTTTCCTAAATCCGTCTTTACTCAAGCTGCTTTTAAATGAAACTCTGAATAGCGTTTCTTTTCTCCGACCGAATCCTTATCGATTTCGTGTCGAAAGCATTTCCTCGCTGCTTTATTACGAGGTTAGGAAAAGGAGGGGGGGGGGAGAAGAGATGATACTGATTCGCTTGTTTATGTGCTCTGAACCGTGGTCTTCCATTTCCGTGCAGATTCATTTCCGTAAAAATCTGGAATTAGAGCCACCATACATGTATCCACGCTTGGATGCTAGTTCCGTATGCGTGTATTACGATTTTTTCTTTTAAGATGGCTGTTCGAGTATCACTTAAAAATAAATTGTTTTTTAAAAGATTTTCATATTTCCTAGAAAGTAGCGATAACGAATGCCCACGGAGAAGGTTGGCTTTAATATTGCAGAAGTGTACATCACTTTTAAGTTATTACAAACCGCTCATTTTGTATATCCTATAGTAAAAATTTTGCCTATATATATATACATATATATATATTCCTATACAATAATTGTTTGTTTTAGTGAGCTCTACCACCCCACAATGTTTGTCCCATGATTTTAGAATCATCCTGTATATATTATATATTAGAAGCGTTGAATTTCCTCATATGATAATCATTAAGGAGTAGGGAAAAAATTATTACGGTCGACTTATGCTACTCTTATGATCTTTTGCAGTGCCTTCTCCAACATTCTTTATTATTCATTACACAAATAAGGAACTAAATGACAGCTGCAGAAATTAACATAACAATAATTACCGGACTACTAAATTTTTTTTTTGCATAACGCAACTGCAATTATGATCAACACCCTGGTACGAAGGGTAACGTTGTTGACTACGTAATTTTTTTTTATCCTGGTTAGATTCTCGGTAGTGGCCATTGGAAACTTCATACAGCGTGGAGCAATGGCAAACAAGCATAGAATTTTCTTACCACGTGACCTTGAACGCACTACAACACACATCCCTTGGGGATGTTGCGAACTCATCATCAGTGCACTTACACGGAAGTAGACGCTAGCTAAACTATTTACTCGCAGGATCCCCGACTTGTTTACGGGTGGTGATTTGATAGAAAGGAAAAATTTTTTATAGTTCAGGCAGATAGTTCACTCTTTACCTGTTACTAATCTCTTAAGAAATTATTCGCTAATATACCACATCAGTGCAGACTGTGCGTATGGTGAAAAAATGGTAAAGTTTTTTTTTCCCCCCGTACATTCGTGGTTCCTTTCTGGTATTTGTTCAGGAAAGATTCAAATACGTACAGAAGTTCCCAACTTTCGTAGAACAGGGACGCTCAACCTTTGCCTTATTTGTCGCCTGATGCGTTATACAATACTGTGTATAGGTTGAAAAAATTCCATTAGAGTTGAGGATGTTTACAAACTAATTTCTTACATCTCTTAACGACGAGGTCTTGAGAGCCAACAATGGCGAAGCGAGGTGAGTATGGAGTAGCGACGTAAATACAAAGGCGCGGGAAATGGGAGACCCCCGAGAAAACGCACCGACCAACAGCATTGTCCGGCACGAGTTCCACGTGCGAAAGGTTCGGGAGTGACCCCAACAGGAATCGAACCCGAACCCGGTTCGCCTTGGTGGGAGGCGAGCTCTGTAGCCGCTACACCACTGCGGCCCCTCTAAGTACACCAATCTATAAACTATGTGCATATATATATATATATATATATATATATAAAATTTGTAATCAAGGAAAACTTTTTCGGACATCCTGGATATGAGAACGTTACGTGACGTATTATCACATCAAATCTGGTGTTAATTTCGTTCCGATTAATCAATTTTATCTAAACCTTAGAGTACTTTTTCAAATACACACCCGAGAGAGAGAGAGAGAGAGAGATACAGAGAGACACAGAGACGGACACAGAGACGGACACAGAGACAGAGACACAGAGAGACACAGAGATAGAGAAGGATTATAGACTAATCAGCCACAGTGGTAAGTAATGGTCAGTTGTCTATGTAGCCTCATCCAGCCAGGAAGCAGTGTCGAGAGATCTAACGTTTACCACACGGTGTACACTGACGTGGTTAAAGCCACGTTAACCACAAGACAACTCACGGTTCGACCCGACCGTTCTCGGTCAAACCAGCAATGCCACAGCTCGCTGTGACGTATTTCCGCTGCCGTGAGTTCTGACGTGGATGTCAATACCGTCGTTACGGAGGTTGAGTTTCGCACAGAGTTCGCCAACCACGCTGGGAGAGCTTCGCGGTTCGAAACTCCATCAGCACTATCGGGTTCCCTCCCGCTGTGGCCGGCAGAACGATGAGTTAAGGTGGCCGCCTGGTTCAAGGAATGTTACACGTTTGAGGCCTGAAAGTGTGGGAGCGCTAGGGGCGACAGAGACATGCGCATCAACTCTCTCATCGCCTCTACGCGCAAAGCACTGAACTGGCGTGCAGTCTTTCCGTCGATAACGCGCCTCTACGAGACTTTCAGCGGAGAGACTGCCATTTTATGACGTAATAATAAAAATAAAGGTTTGATGCACGTCCCTATTCTTTTTTTTAATGTTTTGTACCGAAATATTCATACCTAAATATGACAGTGAAAAAAAACGTTCGAGCCATTTTCACTATCGCAAAAAAACATGATTTACAGAGAAGTGGAGGAACTGAAAAACGAATACATACGCGTAACGTTTCTTAAATGCTGTTCGTAAGCAGACCTCGCTCAGACACGTTGGGCAGTTTTTTTTAACAAAACGTTTTGCACTCGAGCTCTGCACACCGTTCGGCGGCCTACCCAGGCGGCCACCTTAACGTGAGTGCTGCTCTGTGTAAAAAAACAGTCACTCGGTGAGGTTTAAGAAGAAGCGTGTCCATGGATACCNTCTACGAGACTTTCAGCGGAGAGACTGCCATTTTATGACGTAATAATAAAAATAAAGGTTTGATGCACGTCCCTATTCTTTTTTTTAATGTTTTGTACCGGAATATTCGTACCTAAATATGACCGTGAAAAAAAACGTTCGAGCCATTTTCACTATCGCAAAAAAACATGATTTACAGAGAAGTGGAGGCACTGAAAAACGAATACATACGCGTAACGTTTCTTAAATGCTGTTCGTAAGCAGACCTCGCTCAGACACGTTGGGCAGTTTTTTAACAAAACGTTTTGCACTCGAGCTCTGCACACCGTTCGGCGGCCTACCCAGGCGGCCACCTTAACGTGAGTGCTGCTCTGTGTAAAAAAACAGTCACTCGGTGAGGTTTAAGAAGAAGCGTGTCCATGGATATCTACAAAACGGCCCTAAGTTAAACAAAAGTTTATTCAATAACGAAATAACTGAGACAATAACCCACTTAGTATTTTNCTACAAAACGGCCCTAAGTTAAACAAAAGTTTATTCAATAACGAAATAACTGAGACAATAAACCACTTAGTATTTTAAACTTTTCTCCACTCTTACGAATTACAAAAAAAGCCTGTAGGCGTAGGAAGTCGTCCAGACAAAAACAAAAGATAGGATAATTTGTGGCTGAAGAAAACTGTTTTCACAAACTAAACTTTTCGGCGAGAATTGTTGAAAAAATACCACGTCTGCCAAGTTCTAAAAAAATTAGCATTAGACATTAAAAAGAGAAACTTTATACGTGTGTAAGAGCACTGGACTATACTAAAATAAATCATACTGTATACATAAAAAAAAATTAGGCTGTCCGCTGTATAACAACGCTCATCTGATAAATTCGTAGGACAATATTAACAAATGAAAAAGAGTTTTCCCTTAATTACACGAGTATTAATTTTGGAAACTTCATTTTCATCTGTAAATCGCGTTAAATAAATTTGTGAGATGATTAATGAGTAGTGATATTGAGCTGGCAGGCCAGTTTATTTTTTGCTGTAATTCCGATTTAAATTAATCTCGTCGCGTCACTACGCACAAATATAAATATATTAATAAAGTAAAATATTCTACGATTTCAGGATGAAGCCTAGATTTGGCTTCAGTTCAACAACTATCACAGAAAAGTTTCCTTTAGTTGTCAATCTGGAAATAGCTTTTCCTTAATCACGAAATTTCGTCTCTAAGGTAAAGATTTATTTAAGCAGCCTGGCGCATAACTAAGGGTTCAGAAGCACTCGAACTAGGAAGAGGACGGTCGAAATCAATGTACTGGTTACGTCACTGAAAGGAGACTTCGTAGACGCACTAAAAAGAAAAGCGATAAAGGGATCGCCATTATTGTTAGCTAACGGGGGTTCTCTAATTCCCGGGGAAGCTTTGAGTACGACTCATGCGGCAGGAAGAGACATTCCAAGCAATACGACATTCGTTGTCACAAACACCAGACGTCGAGAATTTGGTCAAGTACTACCCAGCTTTTTATTTTTATCCTCCCAGCCTTTGAAATGTTGCAGTGTAAAACTTTAAGTAGCCGGAAAAGTGTTTATAGCGCTGATAAAACTGCAGTCGTTTCCCATACGAACATTGACCTGGGACTCCTAACTTCTTGACCATAAAATATGCAAGCATGCATTGAATTGCATTCGACAAATCTGCATAACCTATAAAAACTTTCTTTTCCCAGGGCAGTTTATAGTTATGGGTGCATGCACGGGTTTAGTATTCGCAGTTCCAGTTTAATTCAGCACTTTTGAAAGCTCTGCTAAGGATATAATCTTCGCCTTATTTGGTAACCTGCCGCCATTTCGAAAATAACGTTACAATTGGCCCGATCTCTTCNTAAGGATATAATCTTCGCCTTATTTGGTAACCTGCCGCCATTTCGAAAATAACGTTACAATTGGCCCGATCTCTTCATTCATGCACCATCGAATTGAAATTGTGCAATCGTTAGGAGTGTAAACTTGTCACTAATATGCGAATTCAGACTGTAACTTTTACTTGTATAAAAAGTAAAAAATGAACTTCAGTAGCCATGCATCTAAGAGTTCCTGCGCTTCAAAGGCGTTGCAAAGTGGTTAGGATCCTGGTTTTTTGACGAAACTATTAAACTTGCCCCCAGTATGTTTTCCTAAGAAAAGACATCGTATCCCAGAAGAGGACGGAATGGTACTNTAAGGATATAATCTTCGCCTTATTTGGTAACCTGCCGCCATTTCGAAAATAACGTTACAATTGGCCCGATCTCTTTATTCATGCACCATCGAATTGAAATTTTGCAATCGTTAGGAGTGTAAACTTGTCACTAATATGCGAATTCAGACTGTAACTTTTACTTGTATAAAAAGTAAAAAATGAACTTCAGTAGCCATGCATCTAAGAGTTCCTGCGCTTCAACAGCGTTGCAAAGCGGTTAGGATCCTGGTTTTTTGGCGAAACTATTAAACTTGCCCCCAGTATGTTTTCCTAAGAAAAGACATCGTATCCCAGAAGAGGACGGAATGGTACTTCAAAGTTACCACGCATGCTGTAAATATTATTTTGGAGCGCTCCAGTATAGATAAAAACTGCTTTTTCCAGACTGCCGTATATTAAAACCTACTGGCCGGACACGAGTCAAACTAGTGCTCATAATACTTACAACTTACAAGTGTAATTAAAACTGAAAGTAATATGATTCTGTTTTTCCAGTGCATTGTGCAATCTCAGGTGTAACAAACACTTTGTAATTTTGTTGTGTCTTGAAAATACACAAGGGCTATTTACTAAAAGCACTGCTATTTATACTCTATCCAACACAATTCTGATTATCTCTTAAAATAACTCAATTAAGTTTTTTTTATATGTCTTAAGTGAAATAAAAATTGATCAGGAATAATTGTTTATTTTTGTTTGGTGCATGTCAAAAAAAGATGTTCATGGTTGTTATGTATTGAACTTTACTACAGACTTTTCATCAATAAAATGATATGGTCACCGCTGAAAGTACCANAACACAATTCTGATTATCTCTTAAAATAACTCAATTAAGTTTTTTTTATATGTCTTAAGTGAAATAAAAATTGATTAGGAATAATTGTTTATTTTTGTTTGGTGCATGTCAAAAAAAATTTTCATGGTTGTTATGTATTGAACTTTACTACAGACTTTTCATCAATAAAATGATATGGTCACCGCTGAAAGTACCANTTCATGGTTGTTATGTATTGAACTTTACTACAGACTTTTCATCAATAAAATGATATGGTCACCGCTGAAAGTACCATAGTACACGCAGCACTGCGAAAATACTGCACGCCAGTTCAGAGCCTTGCGCGTAGCGGCGATGGCGCTCTTGTAGCGCGTGCCAGTGTAACCCTTATAGCNTGCACGCCAGTTCAGAGCCTTGCGCGTAGCGGCGATGGCGCTCTTGTAGCGCGTGCCAGTGTAACCCTTATAGCTACCGCGCTTCTCTGCCAAATAGAGGAGAAAAACGATGCAGTCAGACGGGGCCCTTAAACATCACACTCGCAATGCAAAGTCCAATGTGAAGAACTATTTTCAATAATTCGCGGCCAAATCAACTGCCAGCCTGTATTACAGTGTGTATCGTAGCGCGTATGAATGAAAGGCAGCGATGTTTTCCAAATTTCGATTTCCAAAGCGTTCTTTAAGGGACCCGCCTGACTGGAGCTATTTTTCCTGCGTTCGAGACCGAGAAGCGCGGGAGTGATAAGGGCGACACTGCTACGCGCGTCAAGTGCGCCGTCGCCGCTAAGCGCAGTGCTCTGAGCAGGCGTGCTGCGTTCTCGTCGCACTGCGTGCACCTGTGGATCTTTCAGCGGCGACCCTGTCATCTTACAGGTGGAGACTCTGTAGGAAGGGTCGGTGCAGGGCCCTTGAGCAGTTTTGTATGAATCTGACTGTCACGTTTTGAGATACGTGCGCTTTGAAAAAAGCCGTTTTTAGCCATTTAGGAGTTCCGTTCTCTCTCTCCCTCTCTCTCTCTATTTATACTCTGGAATAGTGTTTCTGATGTACGCGACGTCTTGGAAGTACTCAACGGGCCTCGTCAGAAGTGTTTGATGTTTACGTAGATCAGCACGTTAGACGCAAGTTTAATAGTTTCNCGCCAATCGGAGTTATGAGATGAACAGATGGCGTGGCGTAAATTATTTAGAAGAAGAGTGGCCTCGAATGCATCACCCCACCCGACCTTGCAACACGCAGAACTTATTAAAAAATAGTACACAACACTTCAGAAACTGTCAGAGATGTACGATTAATGTTGCTTATGGAAGAAGAACGCATTAACTTTGTAACACTGTAAGGCAATGTACTATAATTTGCTTATTTAAGTGTCTTAAAAATTAATTAACAAGAGCTTATTACGAATCAATTTACATGTGTATTTCTATTAAAATGTTTCAAAAGCACATTTCGCAAAAAAAAAACCCCCCCTTCAATCATGACTATAATAATAATAATTCAAGTTTTATACGAAAAAAAATTATTTTAAATAATTGATTTTATGTATATCCATTTCGGTTATAAAATGGTGACTTTTGTGGCGGAAATATGGATTAGATAGGCCTATTTACAATATTTGTAAACATTGTTACTAATTTTATATTACATATTACGAAGCAATTATTACCATTGTCTTCCTTGATGAAAGCATTATTTTTTTTATTTTGCGAAATGGGTTTTCTGAAACATTCAGAATGAAGCATTTAACTTTTGTTAATACAGTATAGTAACAACATGGCGTGTAATGGACGTAGACGTAATGATTACTGGCTCAATAGAAATTACTAGTNTTAATACAGTATAGTAACAACATGGCGTGTAATGGACGTAGACGTAATGATTACTGGCTCAATAGAAATTACTAGTAATCAAAATTGCTGTACACGGAAATACATGTTACTTTAAAAATTATACAGAGCTCGCGGAAAAATAAAACCATTGGTATATGTTCGTAAATTTGTTATTTTACACAAGAAGTTAATTTTTCTGGCTGCTTAGTGCTTTGGGAGGGATACAAATAGCGCGCATGGCATGGCAGGTAGCGTTTTTGTGAGCCAAATGCATTTCTCAACAGGTGGCAGCACGTTTGCCTGCCTGCTAACCCCATCTTTTTAAAGTAGATTTTTCTCCTATTACTGGCTTGAAACGACACGAGTTTGAAATATATGTCATCAAATTATTTGAAAAATTAATTCAATGATACCCTGAGATATTTATGTAGGTTTTGGAATTAATATCAAGCGTGTATGGAAAGCATGGATGGAGAGTGGGGATACGACTCGAAAATAACTCTCCGGGTTTGAAGTTGTTTCATTTTAATACGGATCGTTTTAATGTGGATTTCATTTTGAACACTTATAGATTATTACTTTAGCACGAAGTTTAGTTTGTAACACTAAAAACCACTGTTTTATGACCACGTAAATTAAAATGCTATTATTAATCTAAGAANACGAAGTTTAGTTTGTAACACTAAAAACCACTGTTTTATGACCACGTAAATTAAAATGCTATTATTAATCTAAGAATTGTTTTTTATCCGCGTATTTTCTGCTTGTCTGATGTGCGTCAGCAGTGCACTCAGAATAGCAAACCTAAATTAATTTTTGTTCTTTCATGTATCGGCTGATACAGGATTTTGTAAATGGCACTTTGACTGTTTCGTATACGTCAAGTTGTTACTCACTTANCGAAGTTTAGTTTGTAACACTAAAAACCACTGTTTTATGACCACGTAAATTAAAATGCTATTATTAATCTAAGAACTGTTTCTTATCCGCGTATTTTCTGCTTGTCTGATGTGCGTCAGCAGTGCACTCAGAATAGCAAACCTAAATTAATTTTTGTTCCTTCATGTATCGGCTGATACAGGATTTTGTAAATGGCACTTTGACTGTTTCGTATACGTCAAGTTGTTACTCACTTANTTCATGTATCGGCTGATACAGGATTTTGTAAATGGCACTTTGACTGTTTCGTATACGTCAAGTTGTTACTCACTTACTGTCAAAATCTCGCCAACTTATATGAGACCGACAATATTTGGTTCGCTGTTAAATAAGCACTTTTCAAATGAAGCTTTGAAAAATAAATCTCTGCAGCCTTCTGCATTTATTTTAATATACCCACAAACTTGCACGCTCCCGTTGAAGTTGGAAGCGATGTGAAAGAACTATTTCCTTGTCTTGGCGTTGTAGTGAAAATGTCACGTTTGAAATTGTGGACACTGAACGCATTTAACTAAGTTCATATTCTCAGATACGTGCAGTCGCACATTAACTTTCTCCTTTGAAAGCCGTCTGCAAGTTAAACGTTGTCATTTCTAGGTAGAACGAAGTAAAATAACTGTTGTCACTTTTTCGTTACATATAGCGCTATTTTATTTCTTTGACTGAAAAAAACGCATAATGATTTATTCGTCATTGTGTATAATAGACCAAAATACACACGTACTTTAATTCAGTGTTGTCACTACAAACTTCACACGCTAATTACAAGCATTAATTCACACGCAAACATAATACCAATCAGTCATTCCGGTAAATTTGTATGCATGCAATGCGTATATTTAAAAAAAAAAAAATACAATCAAACAATTGTTTGCCGGATAATAATTACTTTTGTGAAATGACAAGTTATTTTAACGTATTTCACGGACCACAGATTCGTAAACTTATCAACCGCTTTTATTAACTTTTGTTAGTAAATTGTGTTTTCACATCACTCAGTCAGTAGCCGCCATTTTCTGAGTTCAATATATCACTCAATTTTTCCTCCTCTTTGTTTTTTTTTTTTTTTTA
>NQII01003600.1:140722-148222 GCA_002778355.1 Clitarchus hookeri
TTTTTTTTTTTTTTTTTTTTTTTTTTTTTTTTTTTTTTTTTTTTAACTCTTTGGAGTGAGAAGTAGAATTTTCGTCATTTAAGTATCTGGGGTGTAGCTGAATGAAAACTTTTCTGTGAATTCCTGAAATTGGCACTGCAGTGAGGGGCCTTCGTATTATTCCTTTACATCTGTTTGCAGACATTGTTTAATTCTCCCAATGTAACTGCCCTCTGTGCAAATTTCACCTAAAATCTTGATGGCAAAACTAACCTCTATAGTATTTTAAAGCGAGTCGTGTTTATGTGTCTCATCACAGAAGAGAATGTAATTACTAAAACCCTAAATCAATTACGACAGCTTTAATTTATGAACGAACCGTGATTTATGTGAATACANCTTTAATTTATGAACGAACCGTGATTTATGTGAATACACGTAAAGCACACAGCTCAATTTACGTTACGTGTAATATAAAGGATAGGTGTTCCGCCCATCAACGGGAGTTTGGGGGGGGGGGATTTTCATGTTTGCAAAAGGGAAATATTTTAACAATGGTGGCTGCAATATTTTACAGAGCAATATTCGTAAATATATACATGGCCTTAATCTAGAACACCATCTGACATTTGTTCCATTTGAGCACTGAATAGCGGAGAGTTAAACCGAGTATATGAAAGTAGACGTGATCTTAGTTTTGGTGCTAAATCTGCAGCTCGCAGTACTGAAACACGCGATGCAGCTTTGCTAAATCCACTAAGTTTCACGATCATGCTTTTTAAACATACAGACTACTCATTTATCCTGAAACGTACTATATCATGGTGTTTGATATTAATACAGACTGTTTATGAGTACCTATATCAGCACTAAATTTGTTTGATCTGACGATTAACTCCGTATGCTTTACCGAACCCTAAGAANCCTTAATCTAGAACACCATCTGACATTTGTTCCATTTGAGCACTGAATAGCGGAGAGTTAAACCGAGTATATGAAGGTAGACGTGATCTTAGTTTTGGTGCTAAATCTGCAGCTCGCAGTACTAAAACACGCGATGCAGCTCTGCTAAATCCACTAAGTTTCACGATCATGCTTTTTAAACATACAGACTACTCATTTATCCTGAAACGTACTATATCATGGTGTTTGATATTAATACAGGCTATTTATGAGTACCTATATCAGCACTAAATTTGTTTGATCTGACGATTAACTCCGTATGCTTTACCGAACCCTAAGAANTTTATGAGTACCTATATCAGCACTAAATTTGTTTGATCTGACGATTAACTCCGTATGCTTTACCGAACCCTAAGAAAATTCTACTTTTTGATAACTCGTCGTTTTTTCTAGTACGTCTATCGAACAGCGAAATATGAGTTACCTATAATAAGACAGATTTTCATTTAAAACGTACTTACGTAAATATAAATGTTTATATACGTATTATGTACGCATTAACTCATATGAACAATTACATGTACGTGTATAAGTAATACGAGAACATAAATAACTCTTTACACACGTGCGACATAAATGCAGTTCTTCAGCCGGGGTCAGTTAATTTTAGTTTTCGACGTGAATAAACATTACCATCAATTGAAACGATACTGTTCTAAAAAAAAAAAAAGATTGAACATTTCCTTGTTGAATTTATGGTCAACTGCATATTCGCCTTCCATAACCTGCAAATATTTATTTTTAATTTGAGTAATACGTTCTGTCAAAATAATGTTATTTTCCCGCTTATTGCTCGTGCAACTAATTGCTACACTGTGGAAGCACGTTGTTGCATAACAAAGTATGGTAGGTACCTTGAAACTCAGTTTAAGCCTGCTTCGTGTAGCTCGTTGTTCTCCCAAGACCTGTTGCTTGAAGTGCGCAAAAGGGAGGTCCTGGAGATACTATCACGATTACTTTAACTTGGCACCGGACCAGGAGAGGAAGCGAAGACCCTCAACTCTGCCTCGAGGGAGATCGAACCACACTCAACAACTCGCTGAGCTGGCTTCACAGCTCCTGGTACACCGTCCTCATGGTCATAGGATAAAAATACTTACTGCGCAATAAAGTGTAATAACTGTGAAATATGACTGTGTCAGAGCCCAAATAATTGCAAACATTAAAACTGATTCAATACCTGTATTTTGCCAAACAAATATTTTTAATGACACAGCAACCTATAAAAGGCNGCAAACATTAAAACTGATTCAATACCTGTATTTTGCCAAACAAATATTTTTAATGACACAGCAACCTATAAAAGGCTACAAACAACTTTGGAATTTATTAAAGCTGATAATCACAAACGTCGCTAGATTCCAGATCCATACAAAATATTTTAAATTTAAGAAAACATATTTTAAAAAATGTAGAAAAATTCAATGAATGGCCCAGTAATAAATAGAGTATTTAAAACATGATATGCAAATTACCAACGGAATGCAATGATTGAAAACGATTATAATTTGCATAATACAATTAAAGCGTTACGCTGACTGGACTTTTAAATGTGAGCAATTACAAAATGAACACTTTCTTTAAACCCCTTATTTAAAAAACACTTCAAAAATGTAGTATCGGTGGAAGCAGTCAAATGACCCGTTAAAGCTCCAGCGAATAAAATTATAGTAAACATGCACATTTAAAAGTTACTACGCCCAACGCGAGAGTCCTGGACACGAAGCATATTGAAAAAATGTTGAAATATTTTTGGGCAGCAAACGAAACTTACACTACGCGTTAAAACTGGAGACACGTGCAAAGCTAGGGTTTTAGTTAAGCCGAAAACAAATTTGGGCTGGCGTCCGAAACAACAATTTTGAAGGGGGGAAAAAACACTAACTTACCGCATGCCCAAGAAAACACATCTACGCCACACAAACATTAAATACAATTTAAAAAAGGCCCAGCTGGCACACAACTCGCTGTCCACGACTCGCCATTTAAAATTGCTCCCCCATCACGGCAACTCAGGCTACGAAATATATAATAGATGGTACCTCATCACAGGAAACGTCCTAAGGAGGACACATTTTACAGCTTGAATCATGTTGCAACTCCTCTGGAACTCGAACAGACGACAACCGGGCGTACAATAGGAGGGGTTCAAGATGTGTAATGATTTACATAAACTGCCCCGTTGACAAAAAAAATTACGATGTACCTGAGGAGGGGAAATCAAGGGTGGTGGGAACAGGGGAGGAAAAGTGAGGGGATACGAGCCGGGCAAAGAGCAAGCCACCGCGCAGAGTAGAAAAAAAGATGAAGACGTCTGGCGCTGCGAGCGCTAGCGTCGCAAGGTGTGCCAACCTCGGTGAAGAAACTGTCCTCAAGGTCAGTCATTTTATACTTTTACTGAGACCAGGGTGAAGCGAATTACAAACCTAAGGAAAATGGGAATATAAAAAACAAATAATTAGTCTCTTGGTGTATGTAAAATGATTGGTTTTCTTGTTTTTATCGCTAAGAAAAAGATATTGAATCCACGTTGTTAAAAAAAAAATGACGCTACAAAGTTCACAAAATGACTTTTTTTTTTTCCTGAACTCGATTGTTCGCATCCCATAGCGATGCCACCATGCGTTGCGTGTGGATGGTCAATAAGCGCTGACGACGTTGTCCTGCACTTTATGGTGTTTCAGTGAAATATAACGTATCAACGTGTCCCCTAAGATTGTTCACGAAAAACATACTTTTATATATTTTGAGGATATTTAATTATTTCGTTACATCATGTCGCTGACAACTTTATAAAAGTAAAAATCACATGAAAAAGTCATGACTTTCCAACATAAATATGAGACATTTAACTCATAATATTTCGTCCAAATTCCAGAACAGTTATAATTACACAAAGTTTGGTTTCAGCTAAAGTGTTTGTTGAAGTCACAGGAGTGGAATATTGCGATTCCTTAGAAATTCAAGACTTGGGACGCTTGGTTCACCTGCTTTGTTTAAGGCCCCCGTCTACCTGGAACTTTTCCCCACGTTTAGGCCGAGAAGCGCGGGAGCGATAAGGGCGACACTGCCACGCGCATCAAGTACGCCATCGCCGCTAAGAGCAAGGCTCTGAACTGGCGTGCAGTGTTCTCGTCGTGCTGCGTGTACCTATGGGACTTTCAGCGGTGACCATATTATTTTATTAGTGGGAAGTCTTTAGGAAGGTTCAGTGCAGGCCCCTATAGTAGTTTTGTATGTATCTGATGCGTGCATTTTGAGCTACAGCGCCTTGGAAAGGCCGTTTTTAGCGGTTTTGGAGTACTCTGTATTGATGTTTCTAACGTACGTGATGTTTTGAAAGTACTTAACAGCTCTCGTCTGAAGTGTGTGTTCTTTTCGTAGATCAGCACGTTGGACTCACGCGTAATAGTTTCGTTGAAAAACGTGTATTTCGAACACTCTGCCACGCAGTTCAAGCTCCAGGTAGGCGGGCGCCTTAACATCTCCACTCTAAGAAATTATTTGTAAATTTACCACATCGAAGTATATGTATGGTGGGAAAGTGCACACTGTAAAGTTACTTCCCCTGCATCCATGGTAGCGTTCTTACATTTGCTCAGGAAACAGTCATGTGCGTAGGGAAGTTACCAACCTTGTATAGCAGTGGCACTAAACGTCCCTGCATTTGCAGTTCGATATGTGGCAATATTTCCTTAAAATGTATAGGTTTAAAACTTCCTCTGCAGTTTTGGAAGTTTACCAGAAATCACAGAAACCTAAGCACGTTACACTACTGTGCTTCAAACACCTGGGGCAATGTTGCAAGGTTGTGATAAATAAACAGACGTGACTTGAAAATAAATAATTTCGTCATGAAACAATTCTCGGTTAAAACGTACAAATTACGCACTTCCAATATTTGCAATCACACACACACACACACACCGGACCAGCTTAACGATTACAACGCAGCCACGCCCTTTCACATGTAGCGGTCACGACGTACGTTACAGTATATTTATTACTGCCAGGGAAACATTGATTTATCATAATATCATAACTTGCCTAGATAGGTTTCAAAAAACACAACGTGTAAGAACATGGCGTAGTTATTTGAAGTATTTTTTGGAGCTAGAAAAATTAACGCTTCGTCGAGCAACAGTGACACGCCACTTTTGCCAACTTCGGATTTGTTACCCCCTCCCCCCAGCCCCCTCCGCTCCATCACATGTAAATATANGCAAACATTAAAACTGATTCAATACCTGTATTTTGCCAAACAAATATTTTTAATGACACAGCAACCTATAAAAGGTTACAAACAACTTTGGAATTTATTAAAGCTGACAATCACAAACGTCGCTAGATTCCAGATCCATACAAAATATTTTAAATTTAAGAAAACATATTAAAAAAACGTAGAAAAATTCAATGAATGGCCCAGTAATAAATAGAATATTTCAAACATGATATGCAAATTACCAACGGAATACAATGATTGAAAACGATTATAATTTGCAGAATACAATTAAAGCGTTACGCTGACTGGACTTGTAAATGTGAGCAATTACAAAAAAGGAGGCAGCCTAAAGATCTCAGTAAAGCCTCATTTTTATCAAATCAACACTTTTTTTTAACTCTTTATTTAAAAAAAACACTTCAAAAATGTAGTATCGGTGGAGGCAGTCAAATGACCCGTTAAAGCTCCAGCGAATAAAATTATAGTAAACATGCACATTTAAAAGTTACTACGCCCAACGCGAGAGTCCTGGACACGAAGCATATTGAAAAAAATGTTGAAACATTTTCGGGCAGCAAACGAAACTTACACTACGCGTTAAAACTGGAGACACGTGCAAAGCTAGGGTTTTAGTTAAGCCAAAACCAAATTTGGGCTGGCGTCCGAAACAACAATTTTGAAAGGGAAAAAAAACACTAACTTACCGCATACCCAAGAAAACACATCTACGCCACACAAACATTAAATACAATTTAAAAAAGGCCCAGCTGGCACACAATTCGCTGTCCACGACTCGCCATTTCAAATTGCTCCCCCATCACGGCAACTCAGGCTACGAAATATATAATAGATGGTACCTCATCACAGGAAACGTCCTAAGGAGGACAAATTTTACAGCTTGAATCATGTTGCAACTCCCCTGGAACTCGAACAGACGACAACCGGGCGTACAATAGGAGGGTCCAAGATGTGTAATGATTTACATAAACTGCCCCGTTGACAAAAAAAATTACGATGTACCTGAGGAGGGGAAATCAAGGGTGGTGGGAACAGGGGAGGNGGAGGGGAAATCAAGGGTGGGCGAACAGGGGAGGCAAAAGGGAGGGGATACGAGCCTGGCAAAGAGCAAGCCACCGCGCAGAGTAGAAAAAAAGATGAAGATGTCTGGCGCTGCGAGCGCTAGCGTCGCAAGGTGTGCCAACCTCGGTGAAGAAACTGTCCTCAAGGTCAGTCATTTTATACTTTTACTGAGACCAGGGTGAAGCGAATTACAAACCTAAGGAAAATGGGAATATAAAAAACAAATAATTAGTCCCTTGGTGTATGTAAAATTATTGGTTTTCTTGTTTTTTATAGCTAAGAGACAGGTATATTGAATACACGTTGTTAAAAAAAAAATTGCGCTACAAAGTTGACAAAATAACTTTTTTTTTTCTGAACTCGATTGTGCGCATCCCATAGCGATGGCACTATGCGTTGGATGTGGATGGTCAATAAGCGCTGACGACGTTGTCCTGCACTTTATGGTGTTCCAGTGAACTATAACGTATCAACGTGTCCCTTAAGATTGTTCACGAAAAACATACTTCTATATATTTCGAGGATATTTAATGATTTCGTTACATCATGTCCCTGACAACTTGATAAAAGTAAAAATCACATGAAAAAGTCATGACTTTCCAACACAAATATGAGAGATTTAACTTATGATAATTCGTCCAAATTCCAGAACAGTTATAAATACACAAAGTTTGGTTTCAGCTAAAGTGTTCGTTGAAGTCACAGGAGTGGAATATTGCGATTCCTTAGAAATTAGAGACTTGGGACGCTTGGTTCACCTGCTTTGTTTAAGGCCCCCGTCTACCTGGAACTTTTTCCCACGTTTAGGCCGGGAAGCGCGGGAGCGATAAGGGCGACACTGCCACGCGCATCAAGTACGCCATCGCCGCTAAGCGCAAGGCTCTGAACTGGCGTGCAGTGTTCTCGTCGTGCTGCGTGTACCTATGGGACTTTCAGCGGTGACCATATTATTTTATTAGTGGGAAGTCTTTAGGAAGGTTCAGTGCAGGCGCCTATAGTAGTTTTGTATGTATCTGATGCGTGCATTTTGAGCTACAGCGCCTTGGAAAGGCCCGTTTTTAGCGGTTTTGGAGTACTCTGAATTGATGTTTCTAACGTACGTGATATTTTGAGAGTACTTAAAAACTCTCATCTAAAGTGTGTGTTCTTTTCGTAGATCAGCACGTTGGACGCACGCTTAATAGTTTCGTTGAAAAACGTGTATTTGGAACACTCTGCAACGCAGTTCAAGCGCCAGGTAGACGGGCGCCTTAACA
>NQII01003600.1:153222-253270 GCA_002778355.1 Clitarchus hookeri
AAATGTATTCAATAACATTAATTTGTCTTCTTAATTATTATTTGTTTTTCGTTGGTAAATGCGTGGTTATTGTATAACAACAGCTTGGAAGTTTCAGAAAAGTTTGTGGCGATATGAGGCTGTTACTCGTTGATAATAAAAACATAATTCATTATCCCCACGAATGCTTAGTCACCACCTAACTTCTTAATTTTGCATAAATTGTTTTTCTCCACGAAATTTCTTCCCGTACGGAAAAAAACACGTATTGCTGGTATGTATTTCGACTGGAGGAGGGAAGTTGTCGTCACTTCTCGAATAGTCGAGTGGGGCCGCGGTGGTGTAGTGGTTAGACTGCTAGCATCCCACCAAGGAGAACCGGGTTAGATTCCCGGCTGGGGTCGCCCCCCGGATTTTCGCAGGTGGGGATCGTGCCGGACGATGCCGCTCGCCAGCGGGTTTTCTCGGGGTTCTCCCGTTTTCCCCCACCCCTTGCATTCCGGCGCTGCTCCACATTCACCTCGCTTCACCTTGATCGGCTCTTANGCCCGAATCTCTTCACTCTCACAATAGTCGTGGGCCGAACACGCCTGGCGCAGAACAGGCAACCGCACATGAAGCGCCTCTCTCTCTCTCTCTCTCTCTCTCTCTTTCTCTTTCTCTTTTTCTCTCTCTCTCTTTCTCTCTTTCTCTTTTTCTCTCTCTCTCTCTCTTTCTCTCTTTCTCTTTTTCTCTCTCTCTCTCTCTCTCTCTCGCTCTCTGTGATGAACGTGTACAGAGTGCTTGTTCGGTCGGCGTCTGGCAAGTTCATCTGACAGCTGTGATTGGTCTGGGGCACTGCCTACAAAGCCCGCAGCTCTGTTGGATGAATTCCTTCTCATTGCATCAATTTTAAGGATAACTGTTCCAAACAAAAAATATCCTGCGTGACCTTTCTTAAGGAATACTGGTACGTTAAGAAATCTTGCAAACGGTTTTGTTAAACACCACTTATCTAAAATTTAACAGTATAACTTACGTTTTACAAAAAAATGCTGGAGAAATAAATGGTTTTGAAAATTTTTTAACGTGACGGTATTCCCAGAGAAATTTGCATTGATTGTTTTTTGTTTTAAACAGTTATCTTTTAAATGGATGCATTGAGAGAAGGCACCTCTGTGACACTGGCTCCCCATTCAATCTCATTTTGTCTGCAGGCTTAGTAAGCGGCTTCTGTGACGGCATTCTGCTATGCTTCTGGAAAGTGAGGACATGCATGTAACTCGTGCAACTCGGTGTCGGAATGCACGCGGCAGTTTCCTTTCTGTACGCTCGTCCATTCTGGGGCAACGATTTACGTAGTAATTTGAAGAAGAAGCTCAACGAAAGCTCACACAAGCATAAAGGCGCGGTCTGGAATTNTTTAATAAAAAGTAACTGAAAAAAAATTGGTATATTTCTAAAACTTAGGTTTAAGTTTATGTCTTCATAATTGGCATCAAAATACCTAATTTCATTAGCACGTATTTCCCTGTACCAAATTCTGAACCAGGCAACAGCCTTGTTCGGAAGAGCATCTTGCAGCGCTTCATTGTAACATAAACGGACAGGTAGGTACCGTCGCTTTGCCGTAAATATGTGTTCGTTCTCTTTAATCCTGTAACAAGCCGATTGCCAGGCTTCGAGCAGTTTAAGTGCCTTCCTGTGTTGACAGCTGTGCATTCTCAGCTTCCACGCCATTTTTCTTTTGCAATAACATTGCATTAGCAGCAGGGGACTTTCCCGGATATACTTTTCCCGGGAAATTATGTATCTTGGTTTCATTGTGGGAAGAGAAATTTGAAACATTCAATATTTCAACCTGAACTCTGACTGCCATATCTGTTGATTTGTGTTCAGAGCGAATCTTGAAAAGGAAGTTCAGTTATGTAATATGTTATTTAAAGCATATAGTTTCGTTGTGGCCACTGAGATTATTATTTTTTATTTACGGTAATGCCTCGGTGGTGTAGTGGCTAGACCACACGCCTCCAACCTAGGCGAACCGGGTTCGATTCTCGGCGGGGTCGTCCCCCGGATTTTCGTCTGTGGGAATCGTGCCGGACAATGCCACTGGTCGGCTGATTTTCTCCGGGTTCTCTTGTTTCCCCCGACCTTTCATTCTGGTGCTGCTCTATACTCGCCTCACTTCACCCTCTTCGGTTATCATGACCTCGATGCTAAGAGCCTCCCAAATCTCTTCACTCACCCACTCGATATTTATTTTCGTATTTATCTCATAATAAGAGTTTATCTTCACACGTGACGAAAAGTCATATATTGGTATGGGGGGAGAGATACTCAGCAGATCGTTCCAAATGTATTCAATCAAGTGTGGAATATCTACAGGCCATAGATACAAATATTAACTGCTGCAATTATGTATTTACTGAATGCATGTATTAACATTTGAATACTGTCGTTTCCACAGTGAAAACTTCCTTTCAGAAAGTATAATAATTTCAACGTTCATATTTAATGATTCTTTAATATTACTTTACCATTAATGTGTTATATTTTGCCGATGTTTGCTTTCCCTTCATTTTCAATTTCGCTCCCGAAACGGGCACGCTGAAGTCGTAAATCGGCGTCAGGTTATCTGACCTCTCCGCTCCACATTGGGGTTTTTTTTTTTTTGTACAGAAAGCGCCGTTCTTCANTTTTTTTTTTTTTGTACATAAAGCGCCGTTCTTCATCTACCCGTCACGCTACGACCCCGCTACAAGACAAATGGTTATCAAGAATTAGGCAAACGGGATCACTCTCCGCGAAATAAATGAAACTGTCGCGCATTTGTTACCGCTGTGACATCAAGAGATGGACGTGAAATGAAAATAATTTATCGGCGAAAAATTGAACAGTTCAGAAAACTCATTAACTGCAGTGCATTTACGGATACCAAGCTGCAAATCAATTATTCCTCTGCTGGATTTGGCAACAGGCTGAACTTCACAGTACTGTATATACCGGAGCCGGCGTCGTTTCTTCATTGGGTGCTGCGTAGATTCGAGGCCACGCCCTTTCTGTACGTGATTGGGGCACAAAACTTTGAAGCGTTTATTTATTGGCGCAATGCTCCCCAGGTATGGTCCAATGACAAATGTATTGCAGAGGTACACGTTTTTAAAGTTTAACGTGTCCAAAAAAAAACGGGAATTTTGAAGGTCTCTAACTGTAAGAAATAGTTCTTATGAAAAAATATTATTAAATTTAATGCGAAAAGATACGGTGTGTGGTCCCTGTGGTGTAGTTTTCTAGACTTGTTTTAAGTTTTGTTTGCAAGAGGGGGAGGAATATCGTGGGAGTAGAACTTTAGCAGAGCTCCAGAGAAGTTGGCAGCGACCATGAATGGACTGTACCACGATGTTCACCCGAGCAAGCAGAGGCGGCCGAGGATACATTGTGTTCAGAGGCACTTGTGAGATGTGTTCTGGGCCGTGAGAGCATTCTCGCACAGTACAGCGAGGACGAGGGGAGTAAAGGACTCTTTCTCTCTCTCGCTCTCTCTCTCTTTCTGTTTCTCTCTCTCTCTTTCTCTTTCTCTCTCTCTATTTCTCTCTATCTCTCTCTTTATCTCTCTCTTTCTCTCTCTCTCTTTCTCTCTCTCTCTCTTTCTCTTTCTCTCTCTCTTTCTCTCTTTCTCTCTCTCTATTTCTCTCTTTCTTTCTCTTTCTCTTTCTCTCTTTATCTTTCTTTCTCTCTCTTTCTCTCTCTTTCTCTCTCTCTCTCATGGTGTTCCTGGATCGTAGTGTTACACGCGTCCTCCTGGATGTTCCCCGGCGACATTCTCCTCTTCCCTAACGTCATTACCGCCATTCCGTCGTCTACACTGTAATTTTTCGATTCACGTTGCTTGAGATGAGAGAATTTACGTCAAGCGAAAAACGCAGTTCTCTCCACACTGTGGCTAGGAAAAAATACGGACGAAATTGTTTCTTTGAAAACCGGAAGTAAATTCAGGGTTTATTACATTTTTTTTTATACTAAAAATAGCTTTTTATTTTTGCAAAACAGTTTATATACGTTCTTCTCGAAAGAACCCTTAAGAATCCATCAGACTGCTTGATTTCAGTTCTGTGTGCGCATGTGTATTTATACATTCGTTCATGTCAGCGCACTCATTCTGGCCAACCTTAGCAAATATATAACATAGCGAACATATCATCAGTCAGTTGTAACAAAAATCCTTTGTGGTTCTCGTGTATACAGAATGTGTCATAAAGTATTAGCACAAATATTACATCGTAATATTTTTTGGCAACGATATGGTTTAAACTCCACAGTTTCACGTATATCTGCGATTGCAAATATGCTTACATTAGAAAAGTTTACTTTTTTTATTTTAACTTTACGAGACTCAAAATTCAACTTACCTGAGATTAAAACGTAATAAGTGTGTATAGAATTTACGTTTAGTAAAAGACTTATAGGGAAACAGCTTTCTAACCACCGAAAGCGGTAATCGAACGCCAAGAAAAATTTCAATACAACTAAATTTCCCTATTTTTAACCAACAGCTCGAATGAAATATGCTTACGATATCACCTCATAAGTGCTCACTTTACCGTTAACAGCGTATAGTCGGTGGTTCAGTGTGGTCTTTAAAATGTGAAGTCGCCTGTATTACAGTGTTTTAACTCTGTAGAATAAGTATAGACTCAACAGCGTAGCTTATGAAAGTCATAATTTTTACAGGTGCAAGAATGGTTTTACTAACTGGACCGTGTCGTTACCAAACATAATCTTGGCAGAAATCCCCAAATGCTGGTACTCGTGATGGATGCATATAAAGAGGCATGGGTTCACTACGAAAGGCATGCGTATAACTGTCAGTGTTTTGCATTTCTACTGAACGAAAATATAAAACATTGTAATGCAACACAAAATATCGGCAAGCGTCAATTATCGTATATAATTACCTACAATAGTGGGAAAATAACATTCCAAAGATATGTTGACAAGTCCTGTCGTAGCAAGTGTAAAAAAAAATGGGGCGAATTTTTACATCCACGGAAAAAAAATCTCTGTAGATAAATTTGTTACGCCCTCTTTCCTGGAAAAAAAAAATAGAAAATGTATTCAATAACATTAATTTGTCTTCTCCATTATTATTTGTTTTTCATGGGTAAATACGTGGTTATTGTATAACAACACGTTGGAAGTTTGAGAAA
Organism: Clitarchus hookeri; assembly: GCA_002778355.1. Classification (NCBI taxonomy): domain Eukaryota; kingdom Metazoa; phylum Arthropoda; class Insecta; order Phasmatodea; family Phasmatidae; genus Clitarchus; species Clitarchus hookeri. Next base: position 158,391 of record NQII01003600.1, read on the forward strand.
AGTTTGTGGCGATATAAGGCTGTTACTCGGTGATAATGGAAACATAATTCATTATCCCCATGAATGCTTAGTCACCACCTAACTTCTCAGTTTTGCATAAATTGTTTTTCTCCGCGAAATTTCTTCCCGTACGGAAAAAAAACACGTATTGCTGGTATGCATTTCAAATGGAGGAGGAAAGTTGTCGTCACTTCTCGAATAGTCGAGTAGGGCCGCGGTGGTGTAGTGGTTAGACTGCTAGCACCCCACCAAGGAGAACCGGGTTCGATTCCCGGCGGGGGTCGCCCCCGGATTTTCGCAGGTGGGGATTGTGCCGGACGATGCCGCTCGCCAGCGGGTTTTCTCGGGGATCTCCCGGTTTCCACCGCCCTTTGCATTCCGGCGCTGCTCCACATTCACCTCGCTTCACCTCCATCGGCTCACAAGACCTCAGCGTTAAGAGCCGCCCGAATCTCTTCACTCTCACAATAGTCGTGGGCCGAACATACCGCCTGGCGCAGAACAGGCAACCGCACATGAAGCGCCTCTCTCTCTTTCTCTCTCTTTCTCTTTTTCTCTCGCTCTCTCTTTCTCTCTCTTTCTCTTTTTTTCTCTCTCTCTCTTTTTCTTTTTTTCTCTCTTTCTCTTTTTCTCTCTTTCTCTTTCTTTCTCTCTCTATCTCTTTATTTCTCTCTCTTTCTCTCTTTTTCTCTCTCTCTATCTCTCTCTCTCTCTCTCTCTCTCTCTGTGATGAACGTGTACAGAGTGCTTGTTCGGTCGGCGTCTGGCAAGTTCATCTGACAGCTGTGATTGGTCTGGGGCACTGCCTACAAAGCCCGCAGCTCTGTTGGATGAATTCCTTCTCATTGCATCAATTTTAAGGATAACTGTTCCAAACAAAAAATATCCTGCGTGACCTTTCTTAAGGAATACTGGTACGTTAAGAAATATCGCAAATGGTTTTGTTAAACGCCACTTATCTAAAATGTAACAGTATAACTTACGTTTTACAAAAAAATGCTGGAGAAATAAATGGTTTTGAAAATTTTTTAACGTGACGGTATTCCCAGAGAAATTTGCATTGATTGTTTTTTGTTTTAAACAGTTATCTTTTAAATGGATGCATTGAGAAGACATCTATGTGACACTGGTTCCCCATTCAATCTCCTTTTGTCTGCAGGCTTAGTAAGCGGCTTCTGTGACGGCATTCTGCTATGCCTCTGGAAAGTGAGGACATGCATGTAACTCGTGCAACTCGGTGTCGGAATGCACGCGGTAGTTTCGTTTCTGTATGCTCGACCATTCTGCGGCAACGATTTACGTAGTAATTTGAAGAAGAAGCTCAACGAAAGCTCACACAAGCATAAAGGCGCGGTCTGGAATTNGGCAACGATTTACGTAGTAATTTGAAGAAGAAGCTCAACGAAAGCTCACACAAGCATAAAGGCGCGGTCTGGAATTCCTGTTCACTTGAAAATCTTCACGATCTATTCGGGTTTGATAAGGCTCAGATAGCGCTTCTAAAGGGGGTAGATTATAGCATACAAGCCATTGTCCACGTGACCTAAAAAAAAGAATAGATAAGTGTTAATGGTAAACACACAAATAATTAACTTGCTTGAAAGGCGCATGCTTCCCTAGATCAAGCTTCTTGGCATGCGTGAGTGAAGGTTTGAAAGCAATCTCGTGCGTCCTAATACAAGCAGTGTCCTCAGATTACAGTTTACTGTATGCCCGATACACGCCCAAAAATGCCAACCAATTTATAAACTATGAAGTGTTAAAGTGTATTCTTTCATATCACCTGATAGCATTGGACATGAAAACGTAAAGTGTGATTTTGATTTCCTCTTTATTTTGTGCAGTGATATTGTTTATATGGTATTTAAATTTAAACTTTGTAAATGTGTACGCATTACTTGACACGTCTCCGAAATCTGAAAGACTAATATTTCAATTCATACAACAGTCTTATTATTACTCACTCAATTTTGCAATGTTTTTCATGAGCAATTTTTGGTCCTCATTAAAAATTAATGACCAAGAAATGCTTTATTTTAAGCTCTGCTGTTTTTAACCCACAGAAACTCTAATAAAGAACGCGTCCCGTTAATGTTAATTTACTGCTACCATCTCCAATTTCCTTTTAAAAGTTGGCACCAGTCCAACAGCAGAGCGTGAATTAGCGGAGCACTTCGCTGAAATAATTAACATTTCTGGAAAACATACTGGTTGGTGCTGAAAGAAGCTCTAGTTTTGATCAAATGTAATACTTATCCCTCTTTTATTACGGGACTTCCCGGGTGAACAAAGTGGCTGTTGCAGTCGCTTTACACTGGTTTGTTCGGACACGTGAGTGAAGCTTGCGTAGCCCAGCTTTGTCGGAACCAGCCCGGAGATTACGCCCTTCGGTGCTTACCCGAGGGCGATATGCAAGCGTATGCCCGGCGATAACAAGGCGCGACGGTCGTTGGTATTACAAGTCCAAGTCCCGCATGACGAGGACACTGAGCGCGACTGACCGCTCCTTCACGCGTGAAGGTACAACGTGCGGTAATTATGAGGCCAGCATGTCGTTTCCGCAAACTTACGAAAGGCGGCTATTGTCATGCGCATTTGCCGGATGTGGAGATGGAATAAAATAAACAGTTCGGCCTCTGTCAGGTAATGACTCACTCTACACTTGGCCCCTGGGGGGGAGGCAGAGGATACTGTTTTAGTACAGGGGCTAAATAATGTGTTACGTCTACAATGCGCAATTTTGCGAAAGAAAGTAGTTGCGTTCCCTCGATAGAAGCGCATCAGAATGCCTCTTACTTCTTTACAAGTCTGGTAAATCTTGCGCATCAGTTACACGGTGCTGGGGGAAGAGAATGATATGCGCTCATGTTGAAGCGAATCGTCGATGCAAGCGTGCCAACTGTCAGAGAGCAGGGAGATAACTTCTCTTCAAAAGCAGTCTTGACAAGTGTTGCAGCGTATCTTGAAGACGTGTTTGATCGAGGTACACTAGGCTTACGCTCACTTCGAATTACGTTAAGTAAGGTCATATTGTGTAACATTTTTTTCAGGTGTTAGTTCGACGTACGGTTTCAAAATAACGTTGCGAAACAGGCGTATGATTGTTGTTTTATCCCCCAGTTTAATCAAGCACGCATGTATTAATGAAGCCGACATTTCATGAGGTTTCTAGTAGTCGTGTTCAGGCATCGATCCGAGCACGTCCTAGGTAATGAATCTAGTTCAGTCTACGAAATATAATCCACCATCAGGTGAAAATGAAGTCATCACCTTTGAAAACAATAGGCATCCTTGACCTGATTCACACCAGAAATTATTGTATAAGTTATTAGTGAGATGTGCAGCATATATCGCTTTCCAGGTGACCAGCTTGACATCCTTTAAGTGAACTCATTTTTTATTTTCAGATAATTACCAGTGCGATTCCTTAAATTGCATCCCGTTTTCTACACTTCAGAACAAGTTCCTTTTTAGATACCTTGAATCAAAATCATGAAGACTGTATTGCACTGCACGCATTGTCACGTATTAACAGAATTGTTGTCGGCGAGGGAAAGAGTGTTAAGGCGAAGGAGTAAGGCCGACACACTGCGGTCGGGCTATCCCTTTACAAAACAGCTCTTGTGACACACGAGTGGTCTCGCACGGGTCGTTCTGGATCTGTTACAACGGCAGAGTTCCTTTTCTTGCACGTGCCAGACGATGAAAACGCAGCTGCTGTCAACAAGAAAATTTTGGGAGGGTAAGAATTGAACTCCGCCGCGAAAATCAGCCAAGAACAAGTTACTAAACTTTTATTATTCACACCAGGCTTTTTAAGTCGGGCCCACTGCCTCACACTTGGTAACAACTGCCTCACGCTTGGTAACNTTTATTATTCACACCAGGCTTTTTAAGTCGGGCCCACTGCCTCACACTTGGTAACAACTGCCTCACGCTTGGTAACGACTGCCTCACACTTGGTAACGACTGCCTCACACTTGGTAACGTACAGTACACTCCATGCAATCTGGAGCAGAATCGTTGAGACCGAGCTCTGGAGGTTGACCCGGACGAACGCAGAATATTAGATCCATCCTAGCGGCTGTAAAGTGAGGCAATGTGCAAAATGAGCATGACACACGAGCCTGCCAAAAACAAAAGTGGATATAAAGAAGTAGTACTAGAATATGAAATTTGGAAGGAATGTGTTGACAGTTCATGAGCTTCATTAATTAAGCTTAATTTTTCAGGCAGCACGCAATTACAATATTATTGCCAAGCTAGTTTCAGTTATTGATTTAGTGGTTACATTCTATACTACCAGCATAAAAAATGTGCTTGAAATTTGTTCCATAATTCCAAAAAATTAACACATTGATTACGGTATTAAATGCGATTTCCGCAAATGCAATTCAGTTTTGTTGAAAATCAGACATTTGCGATGTCCGTACTAGGATTTATGGCAGTACGAAGTATGGTTAAATTTGGATCAAGGGGATTAAAATAGCACAGGAACAAACAGACGGAAGGTGATCTCATAGGCAACTTTTGAAAGGAAGATTTGCCAACACTGGGCGAATCTGGCTAAATTCATCACTTGCTGCTACTGTAACCTTAATTGTAAATATCTTGTTTTTTTATGTTATATGCCATTGTATGTAATGTACTGTTGTATGTTATGCACTGTTACATGGTATGTACTTTTGTATTATGTACTGCCTACCTTAAAGTTAACTTAACTGTGTCAGTTTCCACTTGGAGCAAGATAATTGCTCAAGGAGACATAAGTTTGTAATTATTGTTTAAATAAATAAAAATAAATATAAACAAATAGTCATTCGAGCAGACACCGTTCAGTAATGTCACCACGGGGCATCACATAGAATAATCGGACTTGTATCCTCGCTGGAAATCGCACTTTTCAGGTTCGCGAAATACATTCACACTGCCCATATGCCCGTCGTGAAATACATATGAGTGGTACATCATCAATATGTAGGTATCTTCGAGAGAAAGAGACCTGTAATGTGAGATTTACTTCGCTCACTCTGGCGTGAAGTGTCAGCAAAATATTATTGCGTGAAATTCACTTCATCCCAAAAAAAAAGATAGGATTCTCAAATCATAAATGATACAAACCAGGCGAAACAAAACCAAAACAAAAACAGTGAGTTTAAAAAAAATCTAAAAATTGCTCTACGAACTTTTATTTTATTTCGTAATTCACTTCACATTATTTTGTAATATTAGTTTCACAGTCGTCGCTTCACATGTCACTTTTTTTTAAAATTATTATTATTATTAGAAAATTGGGGCATTTAAGTTTTTGTAATTATTTATAGCCTCACTTCTATTTTCATATTACCATTAGTGACTGTGAAAATTTTCAGTCTAGATTTGATGTACCGTGTTTTTTATGATAAGAAGTTAAATCAGCGAGATATTTTGAGCTCTAAATGGATGAAGTTCCATTTCTGCCTTCTTTATCCAGACAACAACCACACAGGAACTCCGTTCCCCAAATCCCCTTTGAGTAGGGTAACTGCAAAAAAAAGTTGCTTTATTTGCCCGAGGTGGTGACCTACCCACCCTTCTCGTGCCATATAAATAGATGGACTAAGGATTGTAAACGTGCTGCACCAGTAGATTTGCAGAGGAGTAACGAGAGATTAGAGAGGTTGGGGTGGGAGACCCCCGCGAAAACCCGCCGGCAGCGGCGTAGTCCGGCACGATTCCCACGTGCTAACATACGTTGGCGACGCGGCCGGGAATCGAAGCCGGTCTGCCTTGGCGGGAGTCGAGTCCTCTAGCCGCCACGAAACTCAAACTCATTTTACAATAAAATAAAAAAGGAAACTCGACGACTTGTATGCCGAAGAAATAGGAGATAGGAAAATAACCTTAAGGCCCCCGTCTACCTCGAACTTTTTCCCACGTTTAGGCCGAGAAAAGCGGGAACGATAAGGGCGACACTGCCACGCGCATCTAGTACGCCATCGCCGCTAAGCGCAAGGCTCTGAACTGGCGTGCAGTGTTCTCGTCGTGCTGCGTGTACCTATGGGACTTTCAGCGGTGACCATATTATTTTATTAGTGGGAAGTCTTTAGGAAGGTTCAGTGCAGGCGCCTATAGTAGTTTTGTATGTATCTGATGAGTGCATTTTGAGACACAGCGCCTTGGAAAGGCCGTTTTTAGCGGTGTTGGAGTACTCTGAATTGATGTTTCTAATCTACGAGATATTTTGAAAGTACTTAACAGCTCTCGTCTGAAGTGTGTGTTCTTTTCGTAGATCAGCACGTTGGACGCACGCTTAATAGTTTCGTTGAAAAACGTGTATTTGGAACACTCTGCAACGCAGTTCTAGCGCCAGGTAACGGGCGCCTTAATGCGTAAAGTGTTAAAAAGGTGATGACGAATTCACCGCGCTGCGGTAAACAACAGTGAAAAATTGGCCTGAAGAAGCGACGACAAGCACGCTGTAATATTGGCTGTATATATTCGTGTATTTGTTGTCATTCGTTTTCTTTAAAAGTTAAATTTTGGCACAGAGCTGTTATTTTCATCTTTATTTTTTTCACGGGTTACGAATTTTCCAATGACTCAAATTACTGCATTTAGCAGTATACCAAAGCGAACTCCAGAAAAAATTCTTTAAATATGTTAGTGAAAATTGTTTCACAAACTGCGTATACATAAAGATAAAAATTTTTTTGTGAAATTCGAATTGTTATACAATAATTACACACCTTTTTTAGCCACTGAACAGAATTTAAAACTCAAAGAAAACACAAAAACTGCATTGTTTTCGTACAGTGAACTGATGTAGTATTGGTAACGCTACGGCATTTTTTTTGCACTTGGACGAGTTAGTTTATGTATTTGCGAAAATATACCTGCGCTCAGCATAATGTTCCTTCTTGTAGAAATTCTGTTTCGATTTGAATCAGATCACCAAAAGTATAAATTTTGTGATTTTCTTAGTTTTTACATTTTATAAAAATTGTAAAAAAAAATACGTGTGATTTTTTTTTTGCGTTTGAGTTTTGCATACCATTTCATATTTATGCATTTCCATTTTATGAAACAAATTTCAATAACGTGTGTCAGTATTTTTATTTGGGCTCGCCTCAGTATACTGCAAAATGTAGTAATTTTCCTATTATATAAATTTTAGAAAAATTCATTACCCTTAAACAAATAAAGATAATAATAAAAACTCTATGCCAAAATGCAACTTTCAAGGAGGTAAATTAACAAAAAAAATACATGAATTGACAAAATCAATATTACGGGGACGAAAGTTCTTTATTGTAAATGTATGGGTGGCCCTATATTTTTGATTACTACTCTATAATACTTGTTGATACTTAAGTAGGGTTAAGTCACACATTAATGTGATATTTACAGCTATCGAAGAACTGATGGAAAAGAGTCACACTAAATTACGCAATAAAAATTACCAACAAACTGTATTCTGATAACAAATAAAAATCTTAAAACTGGAATNAGTCACACTAAATTACGCAATAAAAATTACCAAAAAACTGTATTCTGATAACAAATAAAAATCTTAAAACTGGAAAATATAAATAATAATTTTACACAGACATTTAAATAATCCTGGCAGTTTTCAGAAAAATGCTTCAGAGCAGACAAACANAAATAATAATTTTACACAGACATTTAAATAATCCTGGCAGTTTTCAGAAAAATGCTTCAGAGCAGACAAACACGACGATAAACACGCAGTAGGTAAAGGTAAACACGCAGTAGGTAAAGATATAAGGAAAGTGGAAAGTGAAATCGCTAGTTTGGCTCAGGCAAATAAACAGTGTTGAAACATGGAGTGGAGTGGAGAGCTTGAGGCGGCTCGAGCCATGGAGCTCCTGAGAGCTCACCAGGGTGAAGTAGGTGAGAATGGAGCAGCGCCGGAGTGCTCTAGCAGGGGATGCGGGAGGAGACCCCCCCGATAAAACCCGCCGACCAGCGGCATCGTCCGATACGATTCCCACATGTGATAATCCATGCAGCGACCCCCACCAGGAATCGAACCCGTTTCGCCTGGGCGGGAGGCGAGTGGTCTGACCACTGCACCTGCTGAAACATGACAACCAAGTAATTTATAACGGTAATTCCACTTCGCGGTGTTGGTAGGACCTTAGGAGATTAACCGTCGGGCGCCTCTCCTTGGTCGATAGTGGACTCGGGCGAGATTAAGTAGAGATTGCCTCTAGTGCGAACACGAGGGCACAATATCCCGGTGGTATAAGAACACCTGCTGAGGCGACGAGTACTCTCGCGTCGACCCGAATCAAGCGAACCGCCAACGCGCTTTGCTCCATTTAAAATACACTATGTTCTCATGTATCCACTGCTCGTGTGTCATTCCACTAGGACGCCAGATACAGACCACTTTGTCGTATTTTGTTCACTTGCCAGTTAACCGAAAGCATAGAATACCTAAAGAAAGTAAATGACTTCACTGTCATCACCAACTTCGACTACCCTATTTTTAAATCTCTCACTCGACATATGCTTAAAACTAGTATATTGTTTATTGTGAATTCGCATAGTATGTATTTTAAAACAAATAATAAACATCTAAAAAATACTTGCTTATCATATGTAAAAATTATCATTAAAATGTCTGGTTTTTTTTTTTTTTTTTTTTTTTTTTTTTTTTTTTTTTTTTTTTNACTAAAGTGTCACGTTTTGGAATCCCAAATAACCCAAGCAGTCTTGTGTTGGAATGGTAATTGTAATTTAGGAAAGCCTTCTGAAATGCTCGTGAATTTGTGTGGTTACATACGTAAATTCATATAAAGAATATATGGAACAGAACTTTCTAGAATTTCACTGTATTGATGGTAAATGTTCATTCGGTTCTATTTATTTCCGAGGTGCAAGGTACACAATCTTTTTAGGGATAGTAAGTTCCAGAACTCCTCTGGCATCGTTAGTTTTGATCACTCCTTCATAATATTCACAATTACTAAAGATTGATTCATAATTATTCAAATTCATGGCTAAACTTGAGTGTCCTACATGGAAGCTCGCTTAAAATTACCTACACCAATCCATCTCTCTTAATAATCCGAATTACGCATTTCTACGTTAAACTTAAAAGAGTTACCAAATCACTACTTTACGCTTTTCTACCGTCCCAAGCTAACATCGGATGTTCCCCTCGACCCTTAGCGGAAGGGGGGGGGGGTGCAACATCTCCGTTGGCTGAGTTAATAACACATCTCACCATCACCACACTGCATCCAGCCGTTTCCACGCACGCGCCTTAATTCCGCGCTTCTCCACGGTGCATTATATAACGCAGCAATTCAAATCTTGCTCAAGGCAGCGTCGAAGCCCGCCTAGGCGGGACCCTCGCTCTTCGCCCAAATTCGAACGTTGCAATTTTAATTTCTAAATAAAGTAGTTTCTTGGGTTGAGACATACTTTTCCCATTGGTGTTGAAGTGCCATTTCAGCAATTTGTATTTTGACTGGCATCAAGTCAAAGCCGGAGTGCCGCAAGGTTCTGTACTTGCCCCTGTTCTTTTCTCTTTGTTTATTGATGACCTACCTAATTCGATTGTATACGCCCAGCACCATTTACACGCTGTTGATTTGCAAGCTATATTTTTCTGACGATTCCCTCAAACACGGGGCTGAATTTTATGTCACAGTATTCAAAATACGTACGATATGTAATATGCCGAGGGAGTTGGCTTTTAGACGCTTTAAATGAAATGTAGCCAGTTTTTTTTTCCTGCTAGTGTTAACAACTTGCTGTGATCAATTTAAAGTGCTGTTTAAGGTGAAGCCCAGATTTTTAACTTGCGACTTAAATTCAATATCTGCGTTGCCGAGGGTGAAAGTTACACTGTGATAGATTTTAAAGATGATGCACTGCTGTTTAACAAAATAGCCTGTGATTTATGTGGATTGACATGACCTACTCTTTCTAAGGAAGGTAATATATTCAAAATCTCCGTCCTATCGTCACAAATTCGGGGGCCTTTTCTAAGGTCAATTTGTCTCTGCCGATACCTATCCTAACACCAGCGCTTATTCTAAATCATTTTCGGAATGCATTCGAAGAGCCCATCAGTAGAGACCTGACGAATTCGCGTATTCATCTAGGGACAAGGTAGAATTCAAAACATATGCGTTTATATAAATTTAGCAATTGGCCCACGCGGTACTTGACACTTCCTGAAGAATGCTGTCCCAATCGTCGCCTTCCGCTGTGGCAGCATACAACGAATGTAAAGTTGATGTCTGCCTATTTGTGCATACGACTGTAGAGTCTAGGCTGCAGGTCATTGAACTCGCGAATTTTCCTGTCTCTACCCATCAGTCAACAAGTCTCACAGCTATTATTTACATGAGCTGTGTGTATAGTGGGTGATGTCACATCTAACTTACTATGAGTGAATATGTGTATCTATTGCTGAATGGTTTTTCGATTTAGTTTACTTTAGTAACTTTTTCCTGAATTTTTGCAGAAAATTATAGTAGTTAAGTGTATTAGTAATATATAATCTTGCGTGTAATAGCTTTATATTATATTATTTTTTATTATTTGTGGTTAGTCATATCCATGAAACACATTTTTTTTTCTCCTTCCTTCTTTACTTGACACAATTACATATGTATATTTGTCACCTACTAATTTACTTCGTTTGTAGTCAACATTTATGAACCTGACCTCCTACTGTTAAGTTGTACATTTTCAACACACAGCCTTTCAATGTTTACTGTTTATTTAATGTATATACATATATATTTTAGTTCAACGATTTATAATTTAAATTCAGATTGGCATATTTGTTTATTTTCTATTGTTTAATGTAATATATTATCATTCTTTTCTGTAGTTAAAGTAAGACAAGGCGATGTCGCCTTACCTTCGCCAAATGGAAAAACCAGTAAAATAAATAATAGGTTTAGTAAATTTTCTAAAATTTCTGGATAATTTTTTTTATTTCTTTTTTCTTGACCGAACAGGAACATAACACATGAGGCCAAACAATTAAATATACTTGATAGTTTAGTCATACTTATTGGGAAATAAGGTGAAGTATATTAATTTAACGTGTTCTGTAGATACATGCTGGTATAGCCATGTATTACTCAATTTGCTACACGTTGGTAGTGCTTAGATGTCACCACTGAATTCCCTTACAAATGACGGTACATCTATACGTCATAAGCAGTTAACCACACACTAATTGGCTGACAGCAGCTTGCACTTACAAGAGACGAGAAACTCCGCCCTTCCACGTTGGCAGAAAGGCCTTGTTACTAATCCCTATGAGTGAGGCCTCTGTGAGGGAACACACACATCTCAACCGGCTGAATGCTCTCTCTCCACGCATAGAGCTCAACACACACTACTATGTCTCTTATCATGCGGTCGCAGACTGCCTTCCTGTGCCTTATTCGCAAGGCGAGAAGTTGAACCGTCATCAGTTACAAAACGGCTGAGATTGGGGGAAAAAAATGGTTTCTGCCGACTGTAAACAAATATCGGCAAGAGTTCCCTACAACTGTGCATCATTCCCGTTCCCGTTGCACTGAAATTAACCCTTTCAGGCCGACTTTAGTATACTGTTTCAGCTGTTACAAACAAAAACAAATCCGTAATGCGTGCTGTACTTAGTTGACACTACACTTGTTCCTTTGTCACAGCCAATGAACTCTGGGCCATATTCTTGGCTACAGTTATGCCCTAGACCAATTATGCCCTAGAACAGTAAGACTGTTTGCGAATCATTAACCCACAGATGAGATCATTGGTCATTGAGCTTTGCACTGCGCCTTAATAACAAAAAATTACCTACACGTGCGTAATGTCCTTGATAGTGTACAGTGGGTCTGAATGGGTTAATTATAGCTAATTGTTACCTCCACCTTCTACGAAAGGAAATCACAGTTTTTCAACTGCTGACAAAAACATCCGTTTATTAATTTTTCCGGGGGTGCCGCGGTGGCACAGTGGCGAAGCACTCTCCTCCCGCCACGGCGAACTGGGCTCGATTCCCGGCAGAGTCTCTCCCGGATTTTTGCACGCGAGAATCGTGTAGCTGGTCGGCGGGTTTTCTCGGGTGTCTCTCATTTCCCCCTCCCTTGCATTCCGGCGCTGCTCTATACTCACCTCACTTCATCCCTCTTCGACTCTCAAGAACCCGATGTTAAGAGCCACCCAACTCTCTCTCTCTTCTCCACCCCACTCCAATTAATTTTACAATTATTTTTCACCACCGAATAAGTCCACAGAATTATTTTTACGTATGGGTTAAGGGTTCTGACGGCCTAGGTCACTCAACGTTGTGCAAAGCTTCAGGGAAAACTTTCTAATTCAGAAACCTTTCCACGTACGTAAAAAATATAACCACCTAGGGATACCATTAAAGTAAATATTCCACATATGACAAGTTCCAGGTTTCTATTTCCGTTTCTAAAGCGTATTTTTTAAAGTGAATGTGGCTGAAACGGGCCTTTTCACAATAACTATTATAAAAATTAAATACCAGTGCAGGTTATTTAAGGTTGCAGTGGGACGCGGAACACACATTTCTCCCATGTTGTCACGTAAAATGGCAAGGTCACCGCTGAGATGAGGCGAGCATAGAGGCGATATGAGGAATGCGATCATGCATGTAGAACAAGTTGCATAGGTCGTAGGCGCGCGACGCTTAAATATTACATACGCTGCGTCTCGCGCCTGCTTCTTCTGCAACTTATGCGNGCATAGGTCGTAGGCGCGCGACGCTTAAATATTACATACGCTGCGTCTCGCGCCTGCTTCTTCTGCAACTTATGCTGCATGCATGGTCGCACAGCCTTGATCTGCTGATGATGATGTACGACGCAACTTTGAACACAATTAAATTATATGAAAACACGTTTCCGGATATGAACGTATAGGGTTTTTGTGTTACTGCTGGTCAAAATAAACCATGTCTGTAGTTTGGGCACTGAGTTTCCGAACATTCCTGTATCAGCCAGTGTGGAACGACATTTTTGTTGATCTCTGCTCGCCCACTTGGCAACGTCCTGTTGGTTTCCACCTCGTTTGGTACTCCTACTGCATTGAATGAAGTGTATTACTGGCTGTCTGCCAGACAACGTATTACCGAGTTGTTAGTCTCGAAATCAAATATCCTTTCATATTTTGCATGCAATACAAACTATATCGGTCATTTCAGTTGTTATAACAATACTTTTATTTTTATTCACGATAATGAAGGTTGATGTGGTGTCATTTTTACTTTAAGACATTGACAAGCAATGCCGAAACTATTACACTACATACACGCGGATTTTGTTCTGTGTGAGAGAAAAATATTCTATTTAGTGTAGCCCGAGTTACGCTAGGAATGGTGTTCTAAGTGGTAAACACCTCCGCCAAAGTTGAGAAAGATTACTGAAAAAAAAAATATTACAGTCGTATTTGACTCGCCTCCTACCAAGGCGTGACGGGTTCGATTCCCGGCGGGGTCGCACCCGGATTTNGCATAGGTCGTAGGCGCGCGACGCTTAAATATTACATACGCTGCGTCTCGCGCCTGCTTCTTCTGCAACTTATGCGGCATGCATGGTCGCACAGCCTTGATCTGCTGATGATGATGTACGACGCAACTTTGAACGCAATTAAATTATATGAAAACACGTTTCCGGATATGAACGTATAGGGTTTTTGTGTTACTGCTGGTCAAAATAAACCATGTCTGTAGTTTGGGCACTGAGTTTCCGAACATTCCTGTATCGGCCAGTGTGGAACGACATTTTTGTTGATCTCTGCTCGCCCACTTGGCAACGTCTTGTTGGTTTCCAACTCGTTTGGTACTCCTACTGCATTGGATGAAGTGTATTACTGGCGGTCTGCCAGACAACGTATTACCGAGTTGTTAGTCTCGAAATCAAATATCCTTTCATATTTTGCATGCAATACAAACTATATCGGTCATTTCAGTTGTTATAACAATACTTTTATTTTTATTCACGATAATGAAGGTTGATGTGGTGTCATTTTTACTTTAAGACATTGACAAGCAATGCCGAAACTATTACACTACATACACGCGGATTTTGTTCTGTGTGAGAGAAATATATTCTATTTAGTGTAGCCCGAGTTACGCTAGGAATAGTGTTCTAAGTGGTAAACACCTCCGCCAAAGTTGAGAAAGATTACTGAAAAAAAAAATATTACAGTCGTATTTGACTCGCCTCCTACCAAGGCGTGACGGGTTCGATTCCCGGCGGGGTCGCACCCGGATTTTCGCATGTGTGAACCGTGCCGGACGATGCCGCTGGTCGGCGAGTTTTCTCGGGGATCCCCCGCCAACGCATTCCGGCGTTGCTCCATACTGACCTCGCTTCACCCTCATCGGACCTCCAGACCTCGCTGTTAAAAGTTGGGCAAATATCTTCACTCTACTCCCCCCAAGACGGGTATTCAGCAACTCGCGTAAACTTGCAAGTGCGATGGAGGATAATTGATATCGAGCGTCCGTTGGCGTTGAAATATTTAAACCACGGTCGTAATGCAACACAACTGCAGTTTCTGGTGATACACCAGTACGTAAGACCTGTCATGTATGACAAAGTTATCTCTGTTGTTTACTTGTTTATTTTTGCAACGTTAATTTCAAAATGAAGTCTGGGATGTTAATTTGGTTTTTGCCGTTTTCTAACCACTTTTCATGCAAATTAATGCCAAAATCCTGCTCTGTAATCTGCCTCAATAAATACAAAAGAAAAATACAAATGTGACTACGTAAAACACGCACGAAAATAACATATGTTCAAACTGTTTGTGTGAAATACGTTTAGTTGAAACTGGGATCGCATTAGCACGACGCGACGTGACAGATGGAGGTGGCGAGGCAGCAAATGAGATAATCGCGTTAGTGCAAATACACGATTATCACCACGGCACTCGTGAATAAACCGCTGAAACAAATTTAATGTTTCTATATCTCTGACCACCGCACGCTGAACAAACATGTCACAGATGTAACGTTCCACAGTTCGTCATACTTTAATTTAATAAATTAGCTTTACTCCGTCGATGTTGTATACGAGCTTAAGTAGTAGGAATATGGGGAGTTTGGTGAAAAGGAATGTGGGATCGGAGCGTTGGAGCTGTTCTTGCTCTGTCATTCCGGTCCCCGAGCGACCCGGTGACCTTTACCCCAAAAATCCTAAAAATCCAAAAAATTTAAAGAATTCCAAAAATTTGTAAAAAAATTATATTTAAAAAATGTTTAAAAATTATTTAAAATTATTAAAAAATGTTTTTAAAAAAAATTAAATTTTCGGAGGTCCCGCACACCCACCTCCAGCTATACTCATTCCACCATCTTGGTAGATGCAGTCCACCATCTTGGTGGGTATCACATCTGCACTGAATTGCACAGCGTGTGGGCAGTCGGGTCTCCTGTGCCTGTGACCTATAAGGTTAAAAAGGAGTAACATTCCAGAGAAACATACGATGTGCACAGCGCCCAGCACAATTTTTATTCAGCCACAAAGCTACATCAGGCATTTTAGCCACTTCAGTGGTTAGAGTAATCCATGCTGTGCACGGCGGCCAGATCCCATCAAGTCTGAAACCAGACTATAATAAGGGCACTACTGTGCTTTAATTGGCTGCAGTTGAATGCAATCTAATAGAATGAGATTACGCTCCTTCCAGACGCGGTAGGTGGGCGTGGACACCACCTCGCCTATCAACAGCATCGCACAGAGTTGAATCTGCACGCGCAACCTTGATGGGGCCGAGGACTATCCAATCTCTACGAACGTGCTTCGTGAACGAGTCCTTTTACAAGGCGGACCAGACCGTCGACCCTTCGTTAGCGAGCATCAACCCTTCGAGACTGGATCCAGCGACACGCTGCTATGTTTCACCAAAGATTACCCGAGCGACAAGAGTCCATCACCAAACCTAGCACTGTGTGTGGTGGAGGTCCGGTGGGAGGGAATGCCCTCTTCCTCCCCGGCTACTAAAGCCCCAAAAGTAGGCGATTCTCAGTGCGTTCCCCATCGGAACGAACTTTGTACACCTTCGCAAGCATTGCCGCTGCCCGCCGTTTCGACAGCTCGTCGAGACGTACGCCACAAGACTTCACGCGTGCAAAAATCAAAGATATTTCTGTGCTCCGTGCAACTCCGAAATCCCAAGACTGTAGAATTATGATAACCCGTGATACATAAAAAAAATAACTATGAGGAATCCATGTTACATCTACAAAAAATATTTTTTTTGTAATGTCTTTCAATACTCAGAGAAGTAACACATGTAAAAACATATTCCTTGTATAATGCAGAAGAATAATAATATTATGATGTGTGTGCATAAATAAATGTGTTTAAAAAAATACTTTTTTATCTCGAGTTATGTCCTGCTCACGTTTCAAAAAAGACTGTTGGTAAAAGAAAAGTAATATTTAGTATATCAGTTTTGTTATAATTTAAGGAAAAAAATATTTAGGGAGACTTTTATCTTCACTAAAACAACTTATGATATATTTTATGTGTATAAACGTAATTATTTAGAGAAAAAAATTAAGGATAAGGGGTAAAACTTTTTCCAAATGATGGCAACTTGAAAATTATCTTTGGGTATGATACCTCATCAGATGACCTAATTCCACAATTCCAAAAATTATGTAAATAAATTGAACCCGAAAATAAATTATTCGTCTCAGTACGATGAAGTTCCTTCCTCGACGTGGTTCAATTGGTTATCTGGAAGTATAACGACGTAGAAAGTATATTGATGCTCTAGATCGCGCAAACAAATAAACTTACATGGCCTTATATTTATTTTTGCGATTTTTTTAGGAAGTAATATGCAATATTAAAATCGAAACAACTTGGAGCAGGGGTAATTATTTTGAGAATTGTCGGGCGTACGAGTGATTCAAACGTATTTCCTGTCGTGCCGCTTTCTTCCTCTATGTACATGGCGTCCAGCTGAAGTGAAATGACGCTACACGAGTCGGCTTCCCTTCGACTGGCTCACACCGTGGGGAAAATGCTTCGAACTTTCAATTGCAATAAGATGATATCTGATTTATATTTGCAAACACAGGTAAAAAGTGAAGTGAATAGTTCTAACACATTAATAGAAACACTTAATGACTGCAGAAATACGTAAGACAAAGAAACATATACGAACAAATGATAAAGATTCATACCATTAGTATGAACATGACAACAACAAACATGAAAATCACTTGAAACTAAAATTCTAACTACTTCAAATTCTGCACAAAGCATAACATAATCAATTGGTGCAAGAAAATTGTAATTTTATAAAAGAAAATGTACGTGAAGGGTGAGAATTCATTGATAATCGTGAAGTTAATCCATTCAGAAAGTTATATATAATTAATTAAAAATCCAATAAAAACTGCTGTCATTAAAATATTAATTAAATTGTGAAGAGATCAGTAAAACTCAATCACCTCTCAAAATATTAGGAAACAAAATTGATAATTTACGCGAGAAGTAGAATTGTGACTGGCACATTTATTACGAAGCGTTTAGTATTAGGAAAATGTTCGTGGTTTCGCAAGACTTTAGTCTTTAGAGCAAGACTTCTCATCTACAAGCTTCTGGTTAGCGTCCGAATTAAAAAAAAAAACCTTATTAATTTCTGAAAGTCAATTTAAAAGTCAAAATGTCACTTTTAAATTTCACAATAATTTATTAATTCAAATAGCGTAGAAGAGTTTGCAGCACACATGCGTAAAATCATTTAAATTTGTATTACCAAGCCGTATGTAGGTCATACTTAATCAGCTTTGGTGGAGACGGCATCAGACGTAGTTGAAGCACTTCAAAATCTAATTACAATGCGGTTTGGGTCTCTTCTGATCATGCCCCGACATATTTAATGCAACTAGATGCCTCTCGAACACGTTTCCTATCATTACGAGAGGCGTTAAGTAGAGAATTAAAGGAATTCTTGCAGACAAACTTTATGGTGTACCGCTTGTCATGGCGTCTGAGGAGAGTGTAATTAGCAACGGGATTCACGCGAGAACACTAATTAAAACGGGAAATTCCAAGAAAAAAACGTTACTGCCTGATACGTAACAGTCTTGTCAGTTCTGTAATTTAATGCATTCCCCCGAGCCAAAACTGGTTGATTAAACCCGATAGATCGCAAAAAGAAAAAGACGACGAAATAATTAGCACTTCAAAAGATAATTGATCTCAGTTCACATACCAAATTAAATGAAATAAGTAGAACTTTCAAAATACATGAAATGTAATAAAACGAAAATAAGCAAATAAAATTTAGAGGTGATGTCCTGAATTACAATTCCAGCTATGCATGAGGGTAGGGATTAAGTTTCGAAATAAATAAATATTCAACACAAAAGAAATGAAAACATAAACAAAAAGCTTTAAATTCTGAAACCGTTACTTTGGTGACTGAATTTCACCGATGTATTTGTGATTGCCACAGAATGTCAAGAATTCCACTGCTACAAGTCACTTGTTCCCACAGAATGTCAAGAATCCCACTGCTACAAGTCACTTGTTCCCACAGAATGCCAAGAATTCCACTGCTACAAGTCACTTGTTCCCACTGAATGTCAAGAATCCCACTGCTACAAGTCACTTGTTCCCACTGAATGTCAAGAATCCCACTGCTACAAGTCACTTGTTCCCACAGAATGCCAAGAATTCCACTGCTACAAGTCACTTGTTCCCACTGAATGTCAAGAATCCCACTGCTACAAGTCACTTGTTCCCACTGAATGTCAAGAATCCCACTGCTACAAGTCACTTGTTCCCACAGAATGCCAAGAATTCCACTGCTACAAGTCACTTGTTCCCACTGAATGTCAAGAATCCCACTGCTACAAGTCACTTGTTCCCACTGAATGTCAAGAATCCCACTGCTACAAGTCACTTGTTCCCACTGAATGTCAAGAATCCCACTGCTACAAGTCACTTGTTCCCACAGAATGCCAAGAATCCCACTGCTACAAGTCACTTGTTCCCACTGAATGTCAAGAACTCCACTGCTACAAGTCACTTGTTCCCAGTTAATTTGCTTGATTCGCCAGTCCGCAGTATTTTATCAACTTACTTTCAGTGAACGTTACTTCCCTGATTTATACCACTTGTTCGGGCTTATAGTGTATGACATTGCTCATATGTATAGAAAACCCTGTCTTGTATTTTGTACATCAATGCATCAACAATAAAAATACAAATTCAAAGACGTGGGCGTACACACGCATGTATTCTTCAAAATGTAAAGAAGTAGTTGTTCGTATTCTCTACTGAAATAAACACTTATCCGTCGTCGGTTGTCGCTGACAAACGCAACGCCAGAATTTCGCGCAACGCACTTCTCGGCGACGCACTGCGATGGACTGCTGCTTCGTTCTGATTGGCTACAGCTCGTCGCAACGCATCGTGTAGCGCTGTATTCAGGAACCAGTTTGATGCGTTTGGAGATTTCGAACGCGCAAGATATCTGCAGGCAGGCAGGCAGGCAGAACTCTTAACGAACCCCGGAGGTCGATCCTCGACGCGATAGCGAAGCAACACACACACACACATCTCGGTGGAAGGACGTGACATGCAGGCGAAAGTGGTATTCGCGTGGTGAATGGTGGTGGCTGCTCGCTTTATGCTGGAGAACAGGGTGTATATTGGAGAGAGCAGCTGGATTGGTCTGCTGGAACTCCAAGTTTTCGTATGTGCTGTTTCTGTTTCCACCCCTGATAAAACGAAGCAGGTCTAATTCGTATTGCCGACAGCAAGAATGAAAGCATTTAATCGATATATTTCTCGACCGTTGTCTTCTGGGTTGCAACCGATTCACTGTCTTACTCTGTCCCGACGTTTTGGATGAGCGAAGAGCACTGGCCACCAAGATATTCATGATTTTACAATTGTACGAAAGTAGCATGAAAAAGTTCCTTCTGGCACAATGCGACGAGGGACAAGGCGCCAGGCATCTCCTATTTTGTACTCTATATTAAGTTTGCTTTTCATTGTAGCAATAGTCGCAAGGTCATCATCAGTGTTTAGAGCTGACGGACGGTTATTTTGAAGTCCATCGATTTCACGCGAAAGTCTTGCTGCAAGTGTATATTTCACGGGAACCGACTGTACTATACGACGAAGGTCACCCATTCCGTTTTAAGCATATACTGTCTCATCATTATCGCCTGTATAATCAGTACTCATCGATGCAGCAAGAGATATTGTCGGCAACACTTGCTGGCTCTTGATGTGGTTCTTCAAAGTATCGCCTCGCATAAACTGCATGTGGTCGTTGTCGTACGGTTTCATCATGCGAAAATGACTCTTCTTACTTGTGGTTTTCTCACGTGACCGTGCATTTTGACTGAAGGTGAAAACTCGATCGCAGAATCGACACTGACGACAATCAGGCAGCGATGATGCTGGTTGCGGGTCCATGTTCTTTGAGGTCAAAGGTAGGATTTCGTATTCACTGTATGACGAGAGAGCGCTTCAAAATCGATGTTAACCACGTGGTATCAGAACGTCAACTACGCTACTGATGACTGAAATTCGTATATAATCACAATATTTTTTAATGCGTATTTAATACCTAAAAAACAAAAGAATAGTAACTGATGGCAAAACAATCCCATTGAACCTGTTCCAAACAATCAATTCCTCTTTTCGCTTACATTTTTCAATTTATTTTATACGGATTCATTTACTCTTAAGCATATTTGTAAACATCATACAAAAAAACACCAGAATTTTTTAGTTCCGAAAGAGAATTAATACTTTTTATAATTTCAGGTCTCGAACTCAGGATCCTACACCATGACTTACCTTTGAACATTGCTTAAATATTCATATCAGGTGTGCAAAAGCACGTAAACTAACATAATATTACATACAAACTTCGTTTGAAATGATCTGAAACTCGAGTCGGTATTAGAACTGTGGATCCTGTATATCACCATAACATCTTTATTATTCGTCCGAAATCTGTTTAACAGCCAACATTATACGTTTCTTACACCACAATGTATTTATATGGGATTCATTCCGGCTTTTTTTTTCACTTAAGTGTCACTTAGGTGGTTCTTACATGTAGACTAGTAGCGTGAGAATATAACTTCTGTCATAATGGATCAGATTTGAGGTTAGAAATACTGTTACCGTAAGTGCTCTGAGAAGTTTTTGCGCCTCCTGTAACGTAGTGTTAATGCCTAGTACGAAATATGTAAGGTAGTCAAAGTATAACGGAAACAAAACGCATTTATCACTGTTGGCCACGTGATTTTGACAGTTGTACTGGCGGTGGACGAGTCAACGTTGTGGGCATGCGCAGAAGACGAAGGTCGGTACACTTCTTATTATTTTTGTTTTGGCGCGTGCAGATGGCGCTGCAGGCGGCCGCACGAACGGACGCGAAGGGAGAGAGAGTAAGAGAGAGATAGAGAGAGAGAGAGAAAGAGAGAGAGAGTGGCGTGTTAGGAGTCATAATTTACTTAAATATCTTTACTGGCGTTCTTACCATGAAGTGTTTCTTGAAGTACTATAAAGCTACGCTTCTAAAGATCCTTATACGTTGTGGCAATTTGCAACGTTGTATCTTACTGTATACTATACTTACTGCATCAAGTTGCCACATAAAAATCGTTTTCAAGGCGCTGTCGCTTCTTTCTTAGCATCGAGCAGTAAATATATTCATATATTCATAGCAGCAGCAGCTATACTTTGCTGTGATGTTGAAGATACTCAAATAGACTCACGTAAACGATGTCCTTGAGAATACGTTTCACGTTTTACATAGTTTTATTGTTTCTCAGAACTTTTTTTTTTTTCCTTTTTTTTTTTTTTGCGGTGTTTAAATTTATGGTCAATACAAAGCAATAATGACTGTTATAAACATAGACGAATTAATAATATAAATAATTTTGTTTTCAACGATATAATTTCGTGTTATTTCGAAAGAAGAAAAACCAATTATTTATATTGAGAAACTCGTGTATCTGACACAGTTAAAATTAATTTAGTGTTCAATTTCTGTTAGAACGTATGCAAGGAATGACTGCCCAAAACGGATCTGGTATTTTCGAGGTTTGCTTTTTCAGGCATCCTCACAACAGTAGTGACTGGTGTTAATTACCTTAGTCAAATTAATTCAAGAGACATTATATGTTGGAAGACTTTTGCTATTAAAGAACTCGATGCTGCTTCTAATTGTGTTATTTCTATTTCCCCGTCTCCAGTGTTGCATTCTCGTCGTATGATATCCCCTCTTCTTATTCGAGGTCCTTGGTGAACGTCACGTGCTGGCTACTAGGTCATGCTCGCCTGCAAGGAGGCTGAACTGGATAGTGAAAGCCGACTTCAGCTGCAAGCGATCCAGGGATTGGCGAATGTTCTAGACGCCTGCTTGTCTCTTTCAAATCTCCTGCGAGCAGCAAACGAGCTTCAGTACGCGTGACCTGTATCAAGTTGACAGTGCTGGATAAAGGGATGTCTGTAAGGGAGAGGGGTGGCGAAGCAGACTTCTGCTGGCTCCCTCCCCATTTCCGGAGAATTCTGTAGTATGCGATGAGGGTGTCCGTTATTTTTTTTTTCTTTAATCTTGTACAAGTCAAGTCTGGAGATAATTTTAAACATAACGAGTACCGAGTTAATTATTCATTTTACTTACTGTACTCAATGAAAACTGGATTGTTTTGATTAAACGAACACATTCTGCAATGTAAGAATGTGTAGACGATTAAATAAATAAAGCAGAGTCGTTCACTCAGTGTCGCTGAAAATGAGTGAAGAGATTTGGGCGGCTCTTAACATCGAGGTCTTCGGAGCTGATTTGATGGAAACGTTTTATTTATAAGCATAGCATATCACATACAATATAACACGGGACCCTCCTGTTGCACATCATAAAATAATTGTTCTTGCTTTTCTCTTGGCAAACGACTTGGCGACGTCTTCTTAATTTATTTAATTAGTTCCTTAATTCTCAATCGATAGTATAGCTAATTTTGTAAGAATATTTTGAGTCTTGTTGAATCTAAGATAGTTATTTATTAATATCAATTAAAGGTCTCACACACCCGAAGCAGGTGCTTCATTCNTTAGACCCAGCTCTGTTTCTATACACATGTTGTATCCTGGTATGTAAACATTCTTCATTGCAAAAACTGTTCACGGTTGATTGAGCACTTTTGTAATCAACATTTGAAAAAATGTCCCTGCACTGAGATAACAGCCAACAAAAATTTGTTTTTATAGGGCCATAAATATACGAGTTGCTCTAACAAAATATTTGGTTGTGTAAACAAAATTTGAAAAGAAACCAAATTTATTTTGTTCGTCTAACAAAATATACGCTTGTATCAACACAACCTGTGCGCTGGGCGAAAATAAATTAGACTGTCCACAAAATACTTACTTGAGTCAACTGTATGTATTTGCTTGGCCACTCAATTGATTTCCTTCGTTCGAAAATACTGCACGAGAGTTTGTTTGCAATTTTTGTGGCGATTAGGATAGTAGCAGTTTTTGTTAGTTCATTTATTGATGTTTAATAGCTGTAAAATATTCCACTAAAACAAGTTCAACGAGAAACTAAAAAGTGAAGTTTTAAAGCTTGAAACATTTATTTGCACACGTTTTTGAGTATTTTTAACGCATGTATTTTAAAAACATCCCATTTTCGTCAATAGTAGCTTTACCTCAGGTTGCTAAGGCGTTCCCCCCAGCGCAACTGATCTAAGTTCGCATCAAGTCTGGGCTTATAAATGGTTTTTGTATTATCAGAAACTGCCACACATACGTTAAAAAATGGCAGAGGGCGTTACCTACCCAAGCAGGTGTGCCACTGCACCGTTTTAAAATCAGCACACTCATTTCTTGAGAACAGTTGGCAGGAGTGATTTTTCACCAAAGTGGGTTTATTTGTTAATGTTAAAGCGTTGGCATAAAGTATCAAAACTGAAAAAAAGCTAATGGTAAGATTTATTTATGACGTAATCTATCAACCTCAATTTATTTTATTAAGGGAGATGAATTTACAAACAAAATTTTCCTAGGTTCAAGATATTTTATTTTATATTCATCATACACTGATTGGTTCTATAATCTCACGTAGTTTCGGATTAAATTAAATTACTTCATTAAGAAACCTATTATTTTAATGGCAGTATACCTCTCTCAGTGGTCACTTTACATTATGTGTCGTATTATGTTTGGTGTCAATTTTACGTCAGGAATCACCCCATAGAGTTTGTAACATATATTAAAGGACATATAGTGCCACAGCGAGGAAAATTTTAATGATTGTGTGAATTCCATCCTGATGGAGCGTTATCGAAATGGTTTACCATGCCAGTTACTCGGAAATCCCTTGTATGCGCACTTTTATAATATCGATGTTCCAAAAGATCATATTTAAACTAAGATGCTGGAGAAAATCTAGTAGATATTTTTCGTCATTATTATTGCAGTTATCCTGCCTGTTTTATGGAAACCGTAGACCACTCCTACATACACGGTATGTTGCGATCAACCTCACCATTATTTTAAGCTACTTTCTTATCTAGGTTACAACATTTTATGTTTGGTGTGGCTTACAAGTTTCTCTATTTTATTTCACAGACTATAGATATAAAAATATTTGGTTTGAATTATAAAAAAAAAATCTTGATTACCACATTTGAAATTGTCACATAGTTGATGATAATCTAATGATCTTTTTCAGGACATTAAAAATTTGATTGCATTATTTTACTTTTACAGTTTCACTAGATTAGTTTGTATCACTGGTTACAAACTACAATTTTTTAAACATTTTATTTTATAGTGTAGCGATAGAAAGATGAAGCAGCATTGTTTTACAATCACGTGGTCAAGAAGACAATCAAAACTGTTGAAAATGGTTTTCGTAAGCAGTCTACAAATGCGGCATTTGCGCTTGCTATGTAAAACTGTGGTGAATATTTGCGTAATATAGCACTTTCAACACGGAAATATTTGGCAAATGCAATAAAGTTATTTAAATGATTTATGTCTCACCTTTCATGCATGGAAAGTGCAGAAGCGTAGCGTTGTTGGCTTTTTATTACTCCGGCTAAGTTTCAGGCCATGAAAGGAAAATTAAAGACACTTGTTAAACTGACCACATGCACAATCGTATTGCTGAAGTTCGCCGCATTAGAACGTGCAATAACACTTGTACGCATTTTGAACTAGCTCACGAACTGCTGTGGTGCCAACAAACATGCAATAGAAAGGAGCTTTATTTGTATCTGGCTTTCATACATTATGCAAGGGCATGGAGTAGCAGCAGCACTTCCTCATTTATGAATAGTTAAATAAAGAGAACATGAATAATTCATTAGTAATGTGGTAATTAGGTGGCACCAACAAATTGTCGCCGTATCTAAATTTACTACAATGTTATGTGTTAAACATTTGAATTGCTAGTGTTTGCGTTTTACAGAAAAGAAAAACATTGTAAATAACGTGCTTGTATTGCTAAAATGTAACTACTTTCGTCATTTACTACAAAATATACAGCTTCTGAATTATGCAAGGCCTGCCCATGCGCTATATTACATAAAAAAATAGCCACCCATTATAACATGCATTACCATTACATAAGTCACTTAGGAAATAGAAGTCTGAGACTATCGGGAAAAATATGCGTTATGAAAAAGAAGATAAAAAGCATTGAAACTGAAGTAAACAACCTAAAATGAAATTGAAAATGAATATTTGTAGCACTCTTCTAGGATTTTGGGTCTAAAAAGGTAATTATGGTGTATTGTCAGTCAAAAATTCACTACAACGTATTCAATGACCGTTCTTCATAGTACGTACCTTTTAACGCTTTAATGCGGTATCGCTGTTGCGATTATGGACCAGGCTAGGAAAAATACGTTTCGTGTAATTTGTGTTACACTTCAAAACGTTCTGATATTCTTTCATGCCATACTGACGGAAAATAAGAAATTAAAAAATATTGCATTTAAAAAGTATTGATAAAGAGGAACAAGTAAATATCCACACATACAGAAAATTATATTCCTACGGAGGTAACAGTAGACACCTTTATTTTCTTAATCTTAAACTTACGTACTTTTTCTTTTTGTCAATATTTGGAGTATTATTTATTCTTTTAATCCCACATATCACTGTTTTATTATCTGTTTCTGTTCCCAATTTTTTTTATCATACTTTAAAATTTCCCTACGTAAAAAACCATTGTCAATATTGCATTGTTTCATTGTTTTTAATATTTCTAATTTTCATTTAATTAATTTCCACTGCCGTTCTTCACAATAAATAAATTAATAAAAAACTATGTGACTGAATACATAAACATCTTCATTTAAAAAAACAATATTATTCTGTTTCATACTTTTCATTGATCGCAATGTTGCATTATTAGTACGAACTCACTATTGCATAGGAATGACTTCCATGTGTATTAAACATAAACGTTATATGAGTAACATATTCCCATGCATTGACTAAGCGTAGTCAAAATATAAAATGTACAGACATTGATTTTTTAAATTTGGAGATATAAAAAATTTATAAGCATTAATTGCGTAATATTAAATCCTAATATGTGGTTTTTAAATGTAACTATGTCGCCGTATATAAAAATATGATATACAGCCACTTCGCGAAATAACTGAGACCAATTAAAAGATAATGAATAATTTGATAAATATAAGAAATATACAAACTTTATATATTCTTGGTAATATATTTTATATAATTCTTAACATTATTTACTAGAGTGCCCTTTTATATATTTGATTTACTCAGTTTTTTTAAAGAATCACGTTAATTTATTAAAAATAACGAGAAGTTCAAAACATGAGGGACATATGTAATTTGTGCAACAGAGCTATGGGGTTATTTTTACTGAGTGATCCAAGAAGGGAATTCTTAAGATTTCAGTGCTTCGTAAACATATTTTCATGCAAACTGAAAGAAAATAATTGATCACCAAAAAAAAATTCAGAATTTAGAAATTTTAGTTTGTCAGGACGACGTCCGGTTGTTTGCAAGCATACGATGATTAAAATTCAAAGATTGTGTGTGTGTGTTCTATCAGAGAAGCGTTTCCTTCCTTAAGCATGCATAGTTCTATAAGCTCCAGAGCCCTAACATCAACTTCGTCATATTCCTATCCCCGCGGGAATGTCGGTAGTTCCGTCTTGTGGGTACCTTCGCGAAGTCGACTGTCGTCACACGAGCGGCCTGTCATACGAACAGCTGTGGGCGGTAGCACAGGGCACTGCCTCCTTTACTATAACTCCCCCCTACACCCCCCTCCCGGGCGTGGCTTCTCTTAATAAGAGTGAGAAGGAAGAGGTGACAGACGAAGAGTTTACGACGAGCCAGGAAGCTGCAGGAGGGTCCGTGAGCATACCGAAACGCCGCAGAAGCCATCTTCAGAGTTATGCTTCGCGCAGCAGCTGGAAGGTTCATTAACCAGGAGAAATTCGGCAAGCTTTCGAATTCAACTTCGTGAAATAAGGATATAGGTGGTTCACGGTAAAGTCAGCACTTTTGAAGCCCTAGTTACTTTTTTTCCTTCTCTGCCAATTTTTTTTCTTTCCAACAATTTTTAAAATAAATATTGCCATCTAAGCAATAAACACGGTGTATATATATCACCGGACTCGAAATCTAACGTCTAAGGCTACAATATAATACATTTATTAACTATTATTTCAAATGAGAGGGCTTCAAAAAGTACTCACTTTACCGAGAACAGCCTATATGCTATTTTACTGTTGAAGCAGGAGATTTTTTTATCCTTTGCTATTATAAACTATGAAGCTCTCATTGCTTTTTTTTTTTTTTACGTGACGTGCAGGGTGATACATTCCGACGTTATAACTTCGTGACTAAAATCTTTATTGAAGTAAACGTGGCCTCGTTCTATCGGGAGTACGACTACGGTGTGAGCGTGACCTTTAGTTGGCGTTGCGCATGCGCGAGGTGCGGGGTGGGGGCCCGCGGCGACTGGCGGCCATTTTGGACGAGAGCGAACATTTCCGAGGCAGTATATCTAGCGACTCCGATGTGCCTGCGCGCTGGCTTTGGTACCAAACGAAAGATCTTGCTTAGGTAAAACTCAAGTATCCAACTCGTTATAGGCCGTTCACGATTAACTGAGCACTTCAGAAATCAACCTTTGAAAAAAGTCACTGCTCNAGTATCCAACTCGTTATAGGCCGTTCACGATTAACTGAGCACTTCAGAAATCAACCTTTGAAAAAAGTCACTGCTCATACCTGCATACATTTTAACGGGCACACTGACTGGCATGCGCCCGGTAAAGTTGTTAATGGCGGAGAGATAGTAGTTCCATTTCTAAACGTTGTATTAAAGGTGTTAGGTAAAATATGTGAATACTGAAATTATTTACTTTGTTTTCTGTTTTCTGTAATGCATATACGTGTAAGAATAAGCAAATTGGTAAAATAACTACTTTCATTTCATTTTCATAAATTAATTTGACCGACGTATGAATAAAGTGATGAGACTCACGGCAATGTTAATTTTACAAAAGGTGGAAGAATACACATAGTGCATACAAGTAGATCCTAAGTGAGGCTTTCATAAGTGCTCAGTTTACCGGTGAACAGCCTTTACTTTAATTTCNAGTATCCAACTCGTTATAGGCCGTTCACGATTAACTGAGCACTTCAGAAATCAACCTTTGAAAAAAGTCACTGCTAATACCTGCATACATTTTAACGGGCACACTGACTGGCATGCGCCCGGTAAAGTTGGTAATGGCGGAGAGATAGTAGTTCCATTTCTAAACGTTGTATTAAAGGTGTTAGGTAAAATATGTGAATACTGAAATTATTGACTTTGTTTTCTGTTTTCTGTAATGCATATACGTGTAAGAATAAGCAAATTGGTAAAATAACTACTTTCATTTCATTTTCATAAATTAATTTGACCGACGTATGAATAAAGTGACGAGACTCACGGCAATGTTAATTTTACAAAAGGTGGAAGAATACACAAAGTGCATACAAGTAGATCCTAAGTGAGGCTTTCATAAGTGCTCAGTTTACCGGTGAACAGCCTTTACTTTAATTTCNAGTGCATACAAGTAGATCCTAAGTGAGGCTTTCATAAGTGCTCAGTTTACCGGTGAACAGCCTTTACTTTAATTTCGTTCTTAGATGCCAAACAAACTATCACCCGCTAACGAAGACTTACTCAACGTAAAATTCACGAGCTTGTCCCCGGTACAGCCAAACCCCGATTTTTTTCTATTCACTGGAATTAAATATGGCAATACGTAGTTATGAAACCCGTGACTCGATTCCCTTATTTAAGTTTTCTTTCTAAGTATTTTGTAAAACATTTTGCTGAAAATTTGGTTAATAGAAATTTGTAATCACCCAAGTATTCTTGTTTACACTATGCCAAACTGTTATCACGAAAGTGAAAATACGGAAATAAATGGGGTTCTACTTGACTCCTAAAAAGGAAAAATGTTATATTCGGAACTGATCCACTTATTCATGCCAGAAGTACAACAACGTACTACAAATTAAAATAAGCCAGAATTATGCGAAAATAGTAATTTTTTAACTTCGTGGTATACATAAAAAGTCAGTACCCAGGTATACATTTTTTGGCGCACAAAAAAAAACAAAAAAGCCATGTTACCTGAGCAGATAATCTGATAATAAATTGAGGGGTCAGCATACAAAAATTATTAATAAATTACTTTAACTTGAGTTATTTATGTAATAAAGTACCTAAAATATGCTATATTTTTACAACACAACTCTTTGCGCAAATGAATAGTGTGGAAATTATATATCATAACAAAATTTAATCTAATTATTTTTATTCATAACACAAAAAACTAACACAAATCCAGCAACAAAAAATACCTAGCGAAAAATTTCACTGCAGAATTTAAAATTTACTCTTCTTCAATATATGCCTATTTTAAAAGTTCATATAACATTTTTATGATGTCTGTTTTTTAATTTAAATAATTAAAATGTATGCATAACATATAAACTTTCACTAGTTAAGTTGTGAAAGCGTGTCAATTATGTTAACTTTTTTACGAGTGGAACTTAAATTTTACTCATAGTAAACGAAAACAAACCAAATATTCTAACTACATGCAGGAAACATATTTATAAGAAAAAATGAAATACATAATAAATAATTTTAAAAATATGTACCGATCTACTTTAAATAGTGTATAATGCATGATGTGTGTAGGCCTAACTACCCCCTAAAAGGAAGTTTTACCCCTACCAAGGCAGCGCGGTAGGGGTGGCGCAGTGGTGAACCATTGAACTCCACAGGGGCAGCGGTGGCGTAGTGTCCAGGGCGCTCGCCTCCCACCACGGCGATCCGGGTTCGATCCCCGGCGGGTTCACTCCCGGATTTTCGCATGTGGGAATCGTGCTGGACGATGCCGCTTGCCGGCGGGTTTTCTCGGGGTACTCCCGTTTCCCCCGCCCTTGCATTCCAGCGCCGCTCCATTCTAGGGTCTCATTTCATGTCATGCACGGGGATGACGGTCACCTACGGGTCCCAGCTGGAAAGACCTTCACTCAGAGGGTGTTGCTTTGCCCTGGGTGCACTCCCCACACGCCATTATTATTATTATTATTATTGAACTCACATTCGGGAGGACATGGGTTCGATTCTCGATCAAGATATCCTGATTTCGGTTTCCCGTGGTTTCCCAAAATCCCTCCAAGTGCTGCAGGGATGGTTCCTAATTACATTTCGCGGTGCATTGCTTCCCCGTTCCAGCTTGTATTAATTAGCAACTTACTCCGTCTCCAAAGACCTCGTCGACGAGACGTTAAGGCGTGCCTACACATCTGCTCTTATATGCCATTACATATTACACACTCGCTTGCACGAGAGTGTTAATTACAGATTAGTCAAAATCTATACAACATAATAACAAAAAAAAATCGATATATTTAGCAAATCACTGCAAATTATTCCTGTCTACTGTTACTGTAGCGCAGCTGCAACTTAGAACTTGGGACCTTTGCCAATGCCGGACCACTTCTCTCCGGGGAAGGAAACAATTGTACGACGGTGGTACGGCAGGTGGGAGGGAGTGCCTGCAGATTCGTCTGGCCGCCTGCCAGCTACCTGTGGTTGGTGCTCTGCAAATCGTTCTGTCTCTCTCTCTTTCACTTGGGTAGGCGGAGCCAAGTCCGATCTTAGGCCGGCGCGACTATAGCGCTAACGACGATATAACTGAAGACCGAAAACTCTAGCATTTTAGTTTAAGAACAAGAGCGTCGGGCGACAGTGCTGCTGCCTATGAATACACAGCAGAAACTCGTGATATAATCGGCTCAACATTTGCAATGAATCGATTCGAAAACGGTCGCTTACGATGCGATACATTTATCAAAAGTAATCGATATCTACACTAATTTTAATTCTTAAGTAAATAGTTTTATAAAGAATAACTAAAATTGTTGTACTCGTATTTTTTTATAATGCTCTCTTATTTTATTATGTCATTGCATTTAGAGTAAGCAATTATTTAATAAGATTATAAAACAATTTTTGTGTCGCATGATAAGTTTGTAATATAGGCCGTAATCATTTTCCTGTTTGCTTTCTTGTCAGTGCACCTATTATGCTGCTCGCACTAAATAATCCAAGACACTATTACTTTTTTGAAAGAACTGAGCACATCACCACTTATCTGATATTTCCTCCACTGTGGATGAGCCAACCTCCCGTGGCGCAGTCGGTTGATGCGGGAGGTTCTGAGTTCGAATCCTAGGTAAGGCATGGGTGTTAGTTTAACTTAGGTTACAAGTTAGTTTACAAGCCGCTCCCTGATGAGCCTTCAGGCATCACGCTGGCGGACGTTAATAAACCCTTTCTAATCCAATCCACTGTGGACGAAAGAAATAATAATCAAAGGCAAAATATATTTTATAAATATATTTTATTTAGCAATCTGATCGGAACAAAGCATTTCACCACATGAAGTAACAGTGCAAGAGAATTAAAATTCCACAAACGTACTTTGCGACGAGCAACGCTATGTGAAGTCTTTATCTCTTCCCGTTAATGGCAAAGTTGTTATTTCGTTTGTAGCAAGGTCTTGATGTGGAAATTAAATCCACTCACGTGAGTTTGTTTGTGGGAAACCTGAAGACAGTTGCTTAAGCATTAACAGCTAGCACACAACTGCCACAAGAACAAATTCTACGTAAACCTAATACAGGACAATCTGCATTCTCGCAATACCGAGGTTCATCACCCATCAACTCAATGTGGATTTTTTTTTTTTTTTTTTTTTTTTTTTCTCTACTGGCTCATTTTCTAAGTGTTTGGTGCAAGGCAATTGGAAGGTTTTTCGGTTTCTTTTTTAAGTTCGCTATTTACGGCACCCAGCAAGCTGGTCTTGTTGATACTCCCCTCCTACCTGGATCAAGCATTCCACCTATGCGAAGTGGTATGTCGTCATTCCAGTCGAGAAATCTCCATTGTCTACAATTATAATATGTACGCACAGCGAGTCAATGCCTTTAGATCTGTGCGTGTTCTTCGGCATTTTTGCATTCGCGGTTGCAATTGTATTCACACTACGCAATTCACTAACCAATTATAATGAAAATCGCATATACTTTCGTTACTTATTAACAAAACTGCAAAAATAAAAAAATACATGAAATGATCCTGTCAACACTAAAACTTCCGTTTGATTGAAATTATTTTTCAGGTCGATATTTACACGTCATTGAAGTAGTAAATTCAAAACATAATTAACCGTTAAATAGGATGATTCTCTTTAGACTGTTTTGTCAATAAATTGAGTGAATGAGCGAGCGAAGAGATTTGGACGGCTCTTAACATCAAGGTCTTGAAAGCCGATCTGTCAATAAATAATTTTTAATTTAATTTTCAATTAATAGTACGTGGCAGAAACTCATGCGATATTTGCGATACCTGTTGAGCACTTTGTGAACTACAATGTAGCTTACCGAAAATATATTGAAGTTGCAAGGGGTGGTTAGTACATAGTTCATTCGCTATTCAGTAAAATTTCAGAACATGAGTATATACTATGTTCTTAAAAATAAAACGCTCATGATTTCCGAAATTTGAATAGGCCTAGGAAATCATTAAACAACTGGAGAAAGTTTCTGCAAAAGAGAGTAATAATAATTTCTCTTAAATCGTGTCCTTGGAGTGCACTCCTGACTTCAAGCTAATTATGTTTTCACGGTTTCCAGAATTTTTATTAGATTTGAGCACACGCAATCAGGCCTACATCGCACGGGTGTTGCATTGGTTGGGGTAGCACAATTCCTCTTGTGTAGGTAAATTCGAGAAACGAATGAAATTAAAATTTGCCTGAGTTACATTTAATCACTTTTTTTTTAGTATGCCCGTGGTGGTCAAACGAAGGGCTGAGTTAATGGAAACACTACAACTTTAAACTATCTACATTGAAACTTTCTTCCGACGCGCGCTTAGGTTGGTATTCCCAAATGTTTCTGTAAGGCATTTGGAGCAGCTTATGTAACGAAACTTATATGTGAAACTGCATTCACGTGTACATGTGTGTTCGTGCTCCCATTGGACACGTCTCGCACATTTTTATAAGGAACAGATTTAAAAAAAAAAACTTGCAAGTTTGTGGACTTATTCCGTGAATTAACGGAGATTTAAGTGAAAATTGCGGAGAGAAAGTTATTAAAAAACCTAGGAGACCGTAATTTCACGCAGATGTCTAGGTAATTTTTAACCGGTATTTTTTTTGTAATTTTAGGGACAATTTTTCTAACAGTGAAGCAGGCAGCCATTTCATGCCATTATGTTGTGTTGTGGCAGGCCCCATAGGCAAGTGCTTGTTCAATTTTCTACTGCTATTTCTTACTGCAATTATTGTAGCACTAACTAGACATCCACATTTTCAATCTAGAAAACCATTGAATTTAGTGCGGAAGGATTTCATACCATTATAAAACAATTGAAAGTCTTGGAATAACTGCGATGAAGAGTATTTATGTAATAATACCATCAGAATTTTGAATCGTAGCTAACTTCGTCAAATTTTGTAGCAAAATCTTTCAACACACAAACTTTTAATGGACAATACTTTTATTAAAATCAGTGGTGGTTACCTAGCACATTCGTAATTTACAATCAAATGATATATAACTACACATAAAAACATACATTAACAGAATGCTGTCTGACAATGAACCACATTTACAAAAACATAGCTTCTTACAAACATTATATAGTTTTCTAAAGGTACTGCCATTTGTTGACTGGTTAAATAAAGTATGGCACATTGCTCGTTAAGAGTGCCATCTAGCTTCGATGAAAGCAACTAACCTACAAATATCGCTACTGAGCTTATTATTTAAATAGGAATATTTTAGGTCAAATAATTTCAGGTCAAATAATTTTAGGTCAAGTGACTTTCGGCCAAATAACTTTAGGCCAAGTGACTTTATGCCAAATAGTTTTAGACCAAGTGACTTTAGGCTAAATAATTTTATACCAAGTGATTTAAGGCTAAATAATTATAGACTAGATGAATTTAGGTTAAATAATTTTAGGCCATGTGACTTTAGGCGTGTTAGTTTAGGACAAATGAATTTAGGTTAAATATTTTAGGCCAAATTATTTTAGGCCAAATTATTTTAGGCCAAATAACAGTTCTGAAACTGTTTAGGTCAAATGACGCGCTCCCACAAATTATGCATCGGAATACGTTAAAAGAGTTATGTAATATCCATTGCTTTCCAGTCCCTGAGAAGGTAGTACATATGTAATGCCGGACTGTATGTTCTGGAATATCGGCCTTAGTGTAGAAGTGGTTCCATACTCAAATTCTTATAAATCAGTAATCTGTAGCTACAAAAATTTAGCGCCAATTTTAAACTTTACCTGATTTCATAAATGAAAATTATAACAACAAAATAACATTTCAATCATAAAAAATACTGCAACTATTCACATTTTAGTATTTTTTAAAAGTAACTACTTATCTGCGAAAACATAGTTTATTTTGAGTAGATCGTTTAATTAATTATTTGTAATAATTTATTTTTGGAAATATAGAGGATGTTATTGCATTTTTCACTCTCTCTCAAAATGTTTCATACAGAATGAGAAATGCAATTTATATATACATACATGTTACATACTTCAAAGAGAAAGTTATGTAAATTAGTATGCATTTCGCTATTTCAAAATAACAAAATTAAACC
This sequence comes from Clitarchus hookeri, assembly GCA_002778355.1. Lineage (NCBI taxonomy): Eukaryota > Metazoa > Arthropoda > Insecta > Phasmatodea > Phasmatidae > Clitarchus > Clitarchus hookeri. The sequence continues at coordinate 193,651 of NQII01003600.1, forward strand.
AACTGGGAAAATTTTACAAATACGATTGTATTCTCTTTGCAATGACAATGTTGACTCACATGTAATACGAAAATTATGACGAATATTAATCGAATCCAAGTATCTGTTAATTTAACTTACAATAATTGTATATGTCGTGTATGTCTAAAGATTAAAACAAGGGAAGATACATAACCCGAGAGAGAAGTAAGGTAAATGAACACATGGCTCCTTGTAGAGAGTATTCTAAAATAGATGAGCAATGCAATGCAAGTGCAGTGTAAAACACACAAGTGACGATGTCTTACCTGAGGGATGCTGAGCACGAAACTGAGAACCCAGGAGAAGGCGATGGCCTTGTTGAGTCTACCCGAGGTGCCGAGCGACTTCATGGGGTAGCGGACGACGACGAAGCGGTCGACGCCGATGAGCACGAGCACGAAGGTGCTGAGGTAGAGGCTGAACATCTGCACGAACTTGAAGATTTTGCAGATGACGTTGCCGGCGAGCCACTTGACGGTGTAGCTCCAGGCGGCCTCGCCGCCGAGGCAGCTGATGGAGACGAGCAGGTCGGCAACGGACAGGTGCAGGATGAGGGCGTACACGGAGCCGACGTGGCGCCGCTTGATGCGGCCTCCCCGGTGGATGCTCCAGATGGTACAGGCGTTGCCGAAGAGGGACAGCAGTGCGAGGACGGCCAGCACGACGGCCCGCGTCACCATGGAGCGGGTGAGGGAGGGCGCGTGCTCGCGGCAGGCGAACCCGCCGTCGCCAGACNGCACCGCTAGTAGTAGCAGCGTGAGCATGGCGGGAGACAGGCTCGCACCTGCTCCGAACTCGCCCAGACCTGTCCCAACCTGCTTCCACACCGCTGCGACCTGTTCCACCCTGCTCCGACCTTACGTTGTCTGTATCGACACTACCACGACTAGTTCCAGCCTGTCTCGACACTACAGTGACCTGTCCCAGCCTGGTTCCACACTACAGTGACCTGTCCCAGCCTGGTTTCACACTACAGTGACCTGTCCCAGCCTGGTTTCACACTACAGTGACCTGTCCCAGCCTGGTTTCACACTACAGTGACCTGTCCCAGCCTGGTTTCACACTACAGTGACCTGTCCCAGCCTGGTTTCACACTACAGTGACCTGTCCCAGCCTGGTTTCACACTACAGTGACCTGTCCCAGCCTGGTTTCACACTACAGTGACCTGTCCCAGCCTGGTTTCACACTACAGTGACCTGTCCCAGCCTGGTTTCACACTACAGTGACCTGTCCCAGCCTGGTTTCACACTACAGTGACCTGTCCCAGCCTGGTTTCACACTACAGTGACCTGTCCCAACCTGGTTTCACACTACAGTGACCTGTCCCAGCCTGGTTTCACACTACTGTGACCTATCCCAACCTGATTTCACACTATAGCGACTTGTTCCAGCCTGTTCCAACCTAACCCATACCTGTTCCAGTCTGTTTAGACACTGCCGCTACCTGTTCCAGCTTGCTTCTACACTACAGTGACTTGTTCCAGCCAACCTAGACACTTCAGTGACCTGTCCCAACCTGCTTTCACATTACAGTGACCTGTCCCAGCCTGTTTCCACTCTATAGCGAGTTCCAGCCTGCTTACACACTATAGTGACTTGTTCCAGCCTGCTCCAAACTCACCCAGACCTATCCCAGTCTGTCTGGTCACTACAGAACCTGTTCCAGCTTGAACACACTTTCTCTTCTTGTTGTATGCACACTGTCCTTCAAACCCTACTTATTCTCTCCACAGCCGTGGACATCACAGGTGCATATGACATTTATTAAAGGAATTCAAAATGACAAATTTTTTTATATATTTCACTTGCTTTTTGTAATGATTTAAAATCATCAGCTCCAAATACTATAGTTAAATTTGGGAACTAAAATTACGTCAATAAACAAAACACAATTGTTCATCATTTCACATTTACATAATAATAAACTTCACTCCCCTCCCCCTGTCTTTCCATAATTGATATTTATTTAAATACTTTTATAAAAAAGAATACCTTCCAGGCGATTACTTTTTTTTATAAAACCTTGAATAACGTTACTAAATATTTTATTTTAAGTGCAACAAATGCATTTTATACTTCACTAAAATTTGATAGAGCTGACACGATAGATACTTTAGCTTAGTGTCCGTATTGTAACGTAAAGTTTTGTGAACAGTGCAACGATGTCTTTGTCTTTTACCCGCATCTTCTTTTCTCCACCAACTATGAGTGCCTTCTCTGGTCCCTAAGACAACCACAAAATGCATGTTGTGCCACTTGTCATGCCACTTGTCATGCCACTTGTCGGCTACTTGTCATCCGCTTTTCACCATACTTCAGATCCCTGAGCCACCTCACTACCTGCCAAATAAGAAGAATACACATTTTTAGAATATTTTATGTAACAACTATGTGCAGAAACATGTTTTTAATAATTCTAGAAAATTTAATTGTTTGCACTTACAACAGAATTATCATGTACATTATGTTGCTAATAAGTTGCATAATACAATTAGTTTGGCCATTATTTCTAATATGAATAGCGAATAACTTCTTGTCAACTTGCATAAAGAATACGAGTATATTCAAAATATAACTGATAATGTAGAACTATGTTTTGCAATATTTTATGTAAATATATTACAAAACAATAATATAAAGTAATCACATTTGTATAGTGATAAAATTATAAGCAAAGCATGGCAAATGGAGTGAACGACATTCATGTAAAATCGTACATGAAATGTTATGTAGAGTTTTTAAATTGTATATAATCCTTATATTCGTCACAAAAACATATACAATACTGCCTAAAGAGATTAATGTGTAAAACACCTCCCCATCTTCGAACAACTTTCTTTTGTACAGAAATGTTATTAAGGTAATTGTCGTGTTACTAAACGAAATTTACAGATTAATGCTGTCCGAAATAGCTCAAGAGTTTTTTTTATTCACACTAGATGTAGAAACCTTGGTTATGAATATTATGGTGAATAGAAAAACAAATATTCATAATCTCGCTTTGGCAACTAAACGAGTAACGTGGCTTCTGTAGGAATGTTTTTAAATTGTTATTTATTATATTCATGGTATTCGCACACAACAGTTAAAATTAGCGACATCAAACACACACAAACATTTCCATAATGTTGCGATACTAATTAGTTTAAGTCCCAGTGAATGATTACACAGAATGGTAGGCTCTATTTTTTTTTTTCAGTTACCTTTCCATGAAAATTTTAAGTTAAAAAACGATTGTGTTTTAGTTATTCGGATATAAATTTGGGAGGAGCCGGGAGTTAGCAGATATGTTTTTCAAATATGTTAAGTGGGCACAATGTTTATTAAATGTGATCAACCTGTTATAACGAACTCTGCTATTCAACTTGGGTGGTAGCAGTTTTGAATGCTCGACAGCACATCCTACATATCAAATACCCACCATTCCAGTCCAGAAACCATCAATTTGAAATTAGTTTACTTTAGTGTCCCATATTTTACGTAAGTAATTCTTACTACTTGCGAGTCATTTATTTACGACCTTGATATCCAGAAGATTTTAAATCACCATAAACATCGAAAACTCAAAAAATTTTCCCAGAATGTTAATTTATTCGTATTATCTTCACAATAGTAAGAATGCTCCACACTGTTTTTACTCAACATATCAGTTCAAGTGCCACAATTTTGGATTTCGCTAATGGTTTAATCCAGTTTTTATCTCAGGTTCTTTACCTGTCTACGGTCTTAATCAGTGATCTTGGCAGAAGAGGACCACGACCTGAACGTCAGTAATCTTAAAACGGAAATGTTTGGGAAGTCTTAAAAAGTTTTACATTTGAGTGAATACACTCACTGCCAGAAAAAATAGCAGCACCCAGAAAGATATAAACATAAAAGATGAAAGTTCTTATAAATCACCATCGCAACGTGATATTTCAACATAATTAAGCTTTGCTGTAATTGACCATGTAACACCCAACAGAGAGCTCAAACGTCACCAGAACCCAGATAATTTGAACGGTCGTACAACCTAGCTGAGTGCAGTTTAGTACGTGTGCACGTAGAATGAACGTTGTTTTGTAACTAGCATGCCTCGTCGACCTATTCAGAACAGGCACCAACAACTTTTCGATCAAGACTTGCATTTTCGAGTTCGTTATGCCACCTGTCACTGACATCCCGACAATGGTGATCCCGGTTGCAGTTTTCGCAACCGGGTGTCGCTGATGGTTGAGAGATGCGATGCGTGGTCTTAAGTGACAAATACATATTCTGTCTGACAGATGAGAACAGTTCTCGATTGTGTAGGGGCATCGTACAGTACGCACCTTGGGACGACATCGTTCAGCTACGTAACGCCAGAACTGGTGGGTGCATAATTTGGAGAGCAATAGGTTGTAATTTCCAGTATTCCATCTCAGTAATTAAGGGATTACAGCACAGCGGTAGACTCGGCAAATTCTGCGGCCTCGTGTGCACCGTTAAAAAATTCCGTATGTTTACGGAATCATTTACGGAAAGGTGCAGTAAATATATACGGAAATGTAATCCGTAATGAAAAACGGAGCTGGGCTCCGTAAATACGAATAAAGGAAAGTCTCCGTATTTCCTGTAGCTTCGGCATTCATTTTGTTGCTTATTAAGTTTTGTTTACTCGACCAAATATTTTGTTAGGACAACTAAATATTTTTTTGACCCTATACAAAGAAATATTTTGTTGGCTGAAACAAAATATTTTCTCAATGTGGTACAACTATATACCAAGGGCACTATTTAAATGTATATTTCTCCCCCTTACCCCGTGAATATTTACCCTTTGTCTTGGTTTAATCAGTTGTTTTTGCTTTTTGCCAAATTTCGTTCAATTTCGACATACTCTGCGTGAGCCAATTTCACGGAAGTAATAGTATTTATAATAGCAGTAAGTTAATTTTGTTTAAACTACATTTACCTCTCACAGAAACTCCACGACGAATGTGTGCTTGATTGCACCGAAAACCACCAACAACGAATGTGTGATTTTAAGTTTCCTAGCCTGGACTTTAATGTGCAAGGAAAAAGGTCAGTCGATAGCAGGTTGATATATGGGAAATTAATTTACTTAAATAATTACCACTTGCGCATAATGGAACACTCCCTACAATATCGTCAGATTTTCCCATATTTATTTCATACAATTTTCCCACTCATTCAGCCAGGGCATTTTCCATCACTCAAGTTTTAAATTTGAAAACATTTTCGCGGTAAATTTATTTTAATTGTAAATTAATTTGCTTTCCCTTATACGTAAAGGGATTCCTTATGTCATTTTCCCCCCTTCTTTCCGAAGGAACAGTGCTTTTAAAGGAACTCAACGCGAAACTGGTCACCACTGGTAACTGCAAGATCTCTGGCCACATTTTCTGGAAAGCATGTACTCTTTACTTACTCACAGCTTAACTTGCCATCCACAAAAAAATAGCACCTCACGACCACGATCATGTTCAGATCATGAACAACTTTTCTCAAAACCTGTCATCATTCAGGCAAATACAATTTTCACCTGAACAACTATGATCACTTAACTTCTTATGACATTTTTACCCCAATTTCCAAAGAAAGCTATGTTTTGAGATGATCTTCCTTACTTATGTGTGTCTTTGTATGGGAGTTTGTGTGTAGTGCTAAAAACTTTCGAATCCGTTCCCTGATGTTCACCAGTTGCAGTAACCAGTAAGGACATCCGACTTGTATTATTTTTCGAAGATGCTGGATGCCCATTTTTAAAATGTCAGAATCACATGCCAAAACTCGTGTTCTCGTTGGTTCTCTGTGTTCTAGGATGGCGCTACCTAAAATCTGAAGAGTATATCACATATTGGACAATACTCAAATGATTATCGACAACACTGGAACACACATTGCTACGGCAAACCCATCCTGAACGTACAAGGTTTTTAGTTTATGAGGAAAATTTCTTGAAATGGCAGCAATATAAGTATTTTAGATTTGAATAGCATAGCAAAAAAACCGTTTATCGAATTCCAACCAAAATTAATGGACTGAAAATACATTTTACGGGCAATAAATATGTTAACCCGCTGTATCTTTTGTACGTAATTTTGGAATATAAAAAAAACCTAACTAACAGAGTTCTTTTGCAATATATCGGTAGTCGCTCAACCGATTCTCTAAAAGTACCTTAAACACACATGATTTTAGTACACCAGGAAATTGCTTTCAAAATGGTGGTTTACATGAGTATTTTAGGTACAATGCCATACCTACCTAACGATTCCACCAATTTTAACCAATTTTTTTTAGGCATAAGGTACCTATCACGAGCATAAGTAATTTGCTACCTCTTTTGTCCGCATTTTTGAAAGATAGCGCCATCTGAAAATAGAGATATTAATCACATCTCGAGAACTGCTAAGCAGATAATCACCCAATTAGGCACGCGAGTGGTGATATAGTAGACCACTGTAAGAAAACATGTCGAGCTGAGTTGAGAGATTTGGGTGGCTCTTTACAACGACATCTTGAGAGCCGATGGGGGTGAACTGAGTGGAGAATAGAGCAGCGCCGGAATGCGAGTACGGGGTAAAAGGGAGATCCCCGAGAAAACCCGCCGACCAGCGGCATCGTCCGGCACGATCCCCAACTGCGAGATCCGGAGTGACCCGGCCGGAGATTGGACCCGGTCCGCCTTGGTGCGAGGCGAGCAGTCTAACCGCTCAGCCACAGCGGCCCTTAAGAAAACACACGTTTAATATACTGCGCGTCGGATATCTGCAAGCTTGAGCAATATTACAAAAAAAAAAGTAACTTTCCTGCAATCCATTTGACAGTTCGCATCAGTTGCGGGGTTCACAAAGTACATCGTTGCCTGCTATATGTATGTAAACAATAACATAATAGGTAGTTGTCTGTGGTGTCCACGTTTGCTCACGACATGTAAAATTTATAGTCATCCACTTCTACCGACAAGGGTGCACCACTATATCTCTGTTCTCAGTACCAACACTACACATTTTACTGTCGTTTAATTTATTTTAAAGTAATATTATTTATATGCATCATAATCGTCTCTCCCGAGTTTGTTTACAGCCACAGTACCCTTCGGTGCAATGCGAACTTTTTTACTCGGACTTTGTTTGCAAAGTACTGAATTTGCTTGGGTCCGTTTTGCGTTGATAATTTCGGTTTTAATACGTCAGTTCTGAGGCAAACGTCCTCTTGCCAAAGCCGTTGTTCAATTTGTTGCTTCACGCCCCAAAGCTCTTCTGTTTAACAGATTGATGCATAGTGCTATTCATTGCAACTGCACTTCACGCGGTAAAATTTGGAGCAATCTTCTCCGTAACCCATATTTCATAACTGCCATTTGTTTTACCCTGATAATCTCTCATTACCGGCTGGCATTTACAAATCACCACAGAACTAAACACGAAGCCATTGCCGTTCTCTGCAATGATTAATGTGAAACATCATCCTTACGCTTCGACACCAGTGCGAATTAAACACCAGTGCGAATTAAACACTTAATGAATTATCACTCCTCAGGTGACTTTGTACACAACACGATTAACTTGAAAAAAAAGACTATGCATAGAATGTTGACGGTTTCATTTCTTGGAGGTTTCCAGGCCCTTTTCCTGCGCAGCATATGATATTTCAATTTAATAAGACCTAATTTATTATTTTGTCATTTGAAACAGGGGTTTTTCTCAATTATTTTTAAGGATAAATTTTTTTGTTGGTTCTGATTCAATTAGTATGGGCTTTTCACAGTAAAGTGAGCACTTTTGAAATGAACCTCTCAAAAATTATCACTGCCCATAATTGCAAATAAGCTGCACTACAAACGGGCTCCCAGTTAAGATGGCGCCGAATTAATATAAAAACGTTCTAAGGCTTTACGTATGTATTGGTAATACATTATGTACATTTATGGCTATTTACTGTAAACTGAGCACTTTTAAAAGCCCTGTTTAAGATCTACTTGCATGCACGTTGTGTATTCTTCCGCCTTATGTAAAATTAACATTGCCAAAGTGAAAGTCGGTAAAGTGAAACTGTGAAATTATTAGAAACGTAATATTTTAAAAATATCTTCATAATTACTCTTTTATGCATTGAAAAAAAAAACAGAAAGCGAATGAAATAATTAATCACAAATGTTTACATAACACTTTTTATTCAACGCTAAGATCTGGAACTACTTTCCCTCCATCGTTACCAACTTTACTGGGCGCATGCCACCCAGTGCGCCCGTTAATATATATGCAGGTAGGAGCAGTGACTTTTTCCTAAGGTTGATTTCAAACGTACTCACTTTATCGCGAACAACCTTGAACACACTTATTTTCATAAATACGTTACATAGTTCCCACTCGGATGACGCATGAGTAAAAAGACGGACCACGGCAATGTTAACTTTTCATGTAGCGGGATTATACAAAATGAGATGAAAAATAGATCCTCAGCAGGGCTCTCAAAAGTGCTCGTTTAACCGCGAACAGAATATATAAACATTTCCGCCTTTTATAATATATATTTTTCTCTTTAGTTGTGAATTTTATTTGAGGCATATATTCAAACATTAGGCTCTTGGTAACGTTGTAACTAATTCGGAAACTAATTCGATCTACAGTTCCGTACACGTTGAAGCTATTTCCAGATCAGTTAGTACGAAGAACTTCGTGCCTGGGTTCTTCCTTCACGCCGCCTCTTCGAAATTGTTGGCCGATGTTAGGGCTGTTTGCGATGGTCTTCTAGGCTCACAGATACGTTGCACACAGGACACGGGTTGGAACTGAACCGCAGGTACTTCCGACGTTTCTGAAGCCCTGCTGCAGCTGTATTCCTCCGCCTTGTTATGTAAACAAGGCTCAACCACCGTCTAAAGAACTACGTCAAGCGACAACGCGCCGTATTCGTGCGCACTCACCTGAATGATATTTTCCACGGGAAGTATTTATTACTAGGAATTACCAACACACCTATTCTCTCCCCGTTTTTATTTCAAATTAAATTATAAATTAAATATTGTAATTTGTATATAAAATGAAAGTAAAATTTCAATTTAACAAAAATAAGGCACTTTTAAGTAAACAGAAGTATAAGACGATTGTGGTGCGTGGAATATTTACGAAATAAACAAACACGTCACACTGCGACAGGCCATTTTGAGTTGTGTCTGCGTCACAGTAAGCAGAATATGGAATTAAAAAATATATATTTTTTTAGAATTATCCTGGAAAATTTATTTAAGTTTTCATGTATTTGTATTTATAAGCTTAGTGTGATATGTGTATTAGTAATAGCTATAAGAAAATAGTTTAAATTTTAATATTTGTTAGTAAAGGGGATGCCGAAAGCAGAGAGGGGCCATAACTGATGGTGTCATGAGTGCCAATCCACTCCCTTTCGTGAAGAGCCTGCCATTTTTTGTGACTTACTTGGGACAGAAAAAGGAAAGGAAAGGAGGCCAGCTTTCGCTGTTGAAGGATAGGGGGGGTGGGTAGAATCTACTCGCCCAGAAGGCGGGGGCAAACCAAGACCCCTACAGAGATATTAGGAACTAATTTGATAAATATTAATTTTATAATGAAGCGGTTGGATATATGTAGGTAGATAGATTGTATGAACGTAAACAAGAAGAAATTTAATCAAGGTGCAATAAACGAGGCACTCGAAACCGACGAGGAAGTTCGCTATGGTTTGCGCTGGGAGCACCTGATTGGCTGAGACGTTTTGCTGCGTTTCGTAGCCGCGGTCTGAGGAGTTCGTTAGCATTTTCAACACTCGCCGCCTGAGAGTCGCCCTNGCGGCGTCTGCCACCTCGTATAGACAGTGAAAATTAATTAAAACACTGAGGTGTCGTAGAGATGCACGTCTCGCTTGAACCCTGGACTCAGGCAGGTGTGGGGAAGCGAACGTTACAACATGTGGGGTGATTTTTCAGAAGGTTTGATTCGAAACGTGTGAAGAAATCGTGAATAAACTGTAGAAACTTAGTGAGATGACTCGGCATGGGAAATGGGGTCAGAGGTCACGATACGACCTCTGACCTAACGTGATAGGAAGGGAGCGACGCACCCCCTGCAAACTTGAAAATAAAATCAGGCATCTACAAAAAGACACAAACTATAACGTGAGTTGAGATAACAAATTCGCGGGTATTGGGGACCGCGTTGGTGTAGTGGTCAGACCGCTCGCCTCCCACCTGGGCGAACCGGGTTCGATTCCCAGCGGAGGAGTCGTTCCCTGATCTTCGTACGTGAGAGTCGCGCCGGATGATGCCGCTGGTCGGCGGCTTTACTCGGGGATCTACCGTTTCTCCCCCGCCCTTGCATTCCGGCGCCGTTCCGTACTCACCTCGTTTCCCCCTCATCGGCTCTCAAGACCTCGACGTTACGAGCCGACCAAATCTCTCTCCTCCACACGTGAGTAGTGATAGCCTGATTTTGATATATGCCATCTGTGAACATTTGGCATTAGTCAATTAAGGGTTCTCATGTTACTAACCAACAAAATTGTTTTACCAGTGGGTGTTTATCGATTATTATGATACACCAAATATTAAAATCAGGCCAAGATTATTCACGTATTTCTCGTGTCATCTCACGTAGGTTTTTTAATTTTGCATGTAACTACTTTTCATTTATAATATTCAAGGGACTTTCTCTCACTTAATAATCACGTTATATTAAAGGTCGCATTGTGTCCTCTACCCCATTTTCCATACCGAATAAACTTGGAATGACTTTTTCCTTGGGCTCAAGATAATGTATATCAGGCGCATACTTTAAAAATAATTACCACGTAAATATTTTTAATCAGTGTACCATAGCTACCAAATAATTATCGTTATTTCAACCACACTTTGTAGGTTGACAATAACTATAGACTACTACTGAAATCACTTGTTTGTAGAATTCGTTGGCCAATTTGTGAGGGAGAAGCACGCGGGTGATAAGGTTTTTAAACATATTGTATTTGGTAACTACCAGAACGAATCATGACAAACTAACATATTACTATTAATATTACAGAAAACATTGATGACTAACCTGTATTACCCTAAATATATAACCATATATTAAGTTATGCTCTCAGAGCTGTCCATATTAGCAACGTTTGTTTTGTTACACTACACAATGCTCTGCGCTGAGCGCAAAATGCTTCTGCAATTAGCGTGGAATTGGACCACCTTTTGTCGACCACAGTCTTCCAGTAATGAATCAGTTCCAGTCCATCCTGAAGTTTCATAAATTTCCGGTTATACTTCAAATATTTGTAACAACAGTCAGGAAGTCACAGTTGGAGTCACGGAACAGTGACGGTATACCTAATATTCACATATTAAGACTCACGAAGTCAAATGTGTATGGCATTTGTGACACGTCTTTTCGTTCCCTGCATCAACATTCAATTATTTATATGTATTAAACGATACACAACATTTAACATAAAAACCGGCCGGAATTTAAGTAATAACTTCATAACTGAGGGTTAAGGAAACCTACAACTGGCCCAGTAATATATTTACGGCAAAGAAATTGTGACGAATTAATGGCGTAATGTTCCAGATCGAAACTCGTATTTTGGTACAGACTCGAACTCCAGTCGATAGTTCAGAGGTATTCTTCTAGAACGACGTCGTTAGTTTAACACACGGCGAGGAAAATAATGGACTGGTCATAGAAGTTTTATTGTACGTTAAGTAACAGCAGTGTTTCTTACTGGGGAAAAATTACCACAAATAATTTGAATTCCAAAAATTCTCGGTGTGTGTGTGGAACCTGCACTGGGTGTATGATTCGCCTGTCTGGTCCTTGAACTGCGTTGCAGAGTGTTAGACATCCTGGTTTTCTGACGAAACTATTAAACGTGCCCCCAGTATGTCCACCTGCGAAAAAACATCACACCCCAGACGAGGACAAAATGGTACATTAAAGTTACCACGCATGCTATAAATATTATTTTGGAACCCTCTAATATAGGTAAACACCGCTTGATTGATCAGACTGCCGTATCTTAAAACGTACTAGCCGGACACGAGCCAAACTACGATAGGAGCCTGTATTGAACTATGCTACACACTTTTCAACAATAGAATAATGGGGTCACCCCCTGAAAGTCCCATAGGTACACGCAGCACTACGAGAATACTGCACGGCAGTTCAGAGCCCTGCTCGTAGCGGCGATGGCGCTCTTGTAGCGCGTGCCAGTGTAGCCCTTATAGCTCCCGCGCTTCTCGGCCAAACAGAGGATAAAAACGATGCAGGCATGCAGGCCCCCTCCCCAAAGGGCAGCGTTTTAAAAGAGCAAAATCTACTCGTTCTCTAAAATATTGTAGATAAAAATCAAATTATTTATTTCTTGAAATATTTCCATATTTTTCGCGCCTTATTTTCTACAAGACCAATGAATTTTAGAAAATTATTGTTCAGCCCGTGTTGCTGAACAAATTCATTTGGTTACCACCAAATGTTGCCGAGCTCGGTAAGTACTCACACTATCTCTCTCTCTCTTTGTCTCTATTTGTCTCTCTCCGACTTCCTGTTTCTTGCTCTTCTTCGCCGTCTCTGTCGCTCTGTCTTTCTCCCTGTTGCTCTCTCTCTCTCTCTCTCCCTGGTGCTCCCCCACCCCTTCTGTACTTCTAATCTCTCTCTTTCTCTCTCTCTCTCTCGCGACCACACTGGCGCGATGAGTGGCCAATGTTTCCGCGATGCACTCACGTGGTACAGCAATCTCGCCCAGCCGACGAGCGAGCAAGACAAAGAGCAATCTTAGGGCTCCCAGCTGCCGCCACGGGAGCGTATAACTTAGTTGAGCGTAGGCCTTAATCAGCGGAGGGCGGAGCACACCGGCAAAACATTCCCGCTCTAAGGATTCCTGCTCGGTGAGCGAAGTGAGGCGACTGCACATAGCGTTGGGAGGTCGGGAAGTACACTCTCGGAAAGTGCGTGCTCCTCGACCTCGTTTGTTTCCTAGATTAAGTGTTACGGACCGCGTTGTCGATCATACTCTTTACGTATCATCATAATCACATAACGGCTTTTTTTCAATACAATTTGTATCCGTCAGATCTCAAAACGGCAATTTAAAAAAATACAATAATTAATGTTAATAATAAGTAAGACGTTTTTTAAATTAAAATTTATTTTAGACCAACAGAAAAATTATTTTTCAAATTTGTAAAATGCGTTTGTATAATTTAAGAAGTTGTGTTATAAAATAAAATTTCATCGAAAACATACAAAATTATATCAAAACAAAATATAAAAATTACAGTACGTGTACAAAAAACTGGCTTTTGAAATGATTTTCAGTTTAGTGAGAAGTCTTCCTTATATAAGAACCATTAAAAAATGGAAAACTTAAGTGTAGCAGTCAGTTAGACCCAAGGAGGGGGAGGGTGTGGATATCGTTGGTTTATCTGTATGTGGAAATATGAGTAAATTAAAGCCACGGCAAATCTACGGTTCACATTCAAAGATGACCAAGGCTTTGTACATTCCGGTTTACAGTCGACGACGGGCATGTTGGACGAGTTGTGCAGACATAATGCTCGCTGTAAATTTCGCGCAGGTCATAACAGTTGTTGCCGAAAGTTTGAGAGCCGATGCAGGTCGTAAGAAGTCACTCGGCGGGGCACAGTCGAAGGAGAGAAAGGAAAGGCAAATGTGGTCCGGCAACCTGTCTTTACACGAACACCTCACCCAATTTATCGCGAGTTGTTTACATTAACTCTCTAGATGAAAGAACATTTATATTATAACAAAGCAAGGAATTGCTCTTTATTAAAGAGGTCTTGTGATGTTTCGAGTTTTAATTGAAATTATTACTATACTGAATAAATCTAAATAAATATACGGCCCACACACTTGATTTAGTCTAAGGCCGTTTTACAATTAACACTTTTTGTTAACAAATTGGTCACGTGACCAATTATTGTCTGCAAAATCGATGACTTGTTTTGTAACTTGCAATTTGCGTTGTGTCACTTACGAAGCTTACAAATAACCAACTGCAGATTACCAAATCACCACTATGTTGGTCATGTGACTTAAAATAATGCTAAAGAGGTAAATTTTTTTAAAATATTATATACAGAAGACGTTTCACTGAAATCAAAACCATCACAAAAGCAAGTTTCCTTGTATACCTACAGTTATTTTTATATTTTGTTTTAATATGATTTTCTTAGTTTAATTTTTGAAGTATTATTTATTTTTCACTCTAACCCTTGTGCGAGCATGCCATGGGTACTAGCCAGGGGGGGGGGCACACGATGCGATAGGTTTAAGTTCAGGTAGGCAGATTTTTCGTCATCTGTGCATGACCTACCCCACGCCAATACAACTGCCAAAGTCAAATGGTCAACACTGAGGTACGTGTTGTTTCATAACGTAATTTTCTCAAGACAAGCCATTTTATGTGAATCAAACACTTTTGCCAATTTGAATTTAATGAACTTGCATTGAAAATTGGTTCTAGGAAGTTTTCAAGCATCTCGAAGCACTTGTTTGCATAATGTCGTATTGACAAGAAAGCAGTTCAATGTTGTGACATGGAGACTGGTTTTGCGCAGATAGAGTAATCCCTCTACCCCATATTTACTGTACGGGCGGTGCAGGGCTAAAGACGCGGTCTACTCTCCCTATAGCCAGCATGGAACACCCCTTGGTCAACTGAGGTTGGACTTGCCCATGCTGGTAGTGTGTTGTAAACCGCACCCGGCAAATGATACACAATCGCTGTAAAGGTGAGCGTGGGTAAATAATATAATAAATACAGATAAACAGAATAAGCTGGACTTACTCCTGTGAAAGCCAAGTCGGGAGATGCCAGAATAAGGACTTTTCACGCAATTTCGCCTGTACAAAACACAGGCCAAGACCAACTCTGAATAGTATCCGCAATGTATGTGGAAAAAAAGGAGCAAATATAGAGAATAAGTAGAAAAACTCCGATGAAGATTCGGCATATGCACAATATTGCATCGAAAAACCAGTAATAGTAATGGCTGGGAGCTGGTTCAAAAGAAATTGTTTCATTGTTGTTGCCATATTACTCGCCCACCACAAAGGCGAACCGGGTTCGATTCCCGTTGGGGTCACCCTGGACTTTCGACCGACTCGCGGACGTTGCTGTCGGCAGGTGGGTTTTCTCTGGGTACTCCCACTTCCTGTGCACTTGCATTGTGCCACTGCTCCATCTTCGCCTCATTTCTCCCTCGTGTAGGGGCACTCAAAACTTCGCTGTTAAGCGCCGATGATAACCTATCAATACAAGCGGCCTGCGGGCCACGCGTTGAAGACGACCATTCGTGACTAAACAGTAATGGGGTCCCGTTCGTCAAACGGTAGACAATCTCATCGAAGGTTTTGTAATCCCGAGGTAGACGCCACTTCTCTGCAGTTCAGTATTGCCGCGTGCGTATGCGAATATTTAAATCGGTGTTATCTAAGTTATTAAAACACTTTCAAATTACAGAACATCTTAAACTGATGAGCGCTTTACGCCAACAAAGGACTGGGATTAATTTCAAGGTAGTTCATCCTTGTAACTTCAACCAAAGTGCCGGCCGGGCCGTGCTTAGGCGAGCCGCCTGCACTTGTGGAGCTTTCAGTATATCATCGCGGTTACTGCCAACATTTCTGAAGCCCTGCTAAAGTTCTACTTCCACGATACTCCTCCGCCTAATACAAACAAAGCTTAGCCAAGTCGAGAGAATCACACCAAAGGGGCAACGCACCGGATTCGTGCGCACTCAATGTCATATTATTTCGCATAAGAACTATTTCTTACTAGGCGTTACCAACAAACATTTTTATTCATATAAATCGTAAGTCTAATATTATAAGTTATAGTATACGTAAAATTTCGATTTAACTAAACGTAAGGTACTTATATGTTAAAGCATGGGTAAAACGCTTCTGATACATGACCAACCAAACACGTCATACATGGGATAATTTTTTAAAGGTTCGATTTAAAAAATAAATTGTTGAGAAACCGCGAATAGATTATAGCCGTCCATGAGAGCGCGTGTTGATCTGCCTTCGCAGAACTGTCGAACACACACTCGGGAATCAGCTTCAAACTACACGAGACGGCTGGACGGGTTTACACGTTGAAAAGATTAAGCAGTATGCAGTAAGAAATAAGCAGCAAGCAGCAAATATTGATTTAACGTAGTAACGAGCTTGCTACTTAAATAGAGAAGCATTTTTCAGTGTGTTATTTGAAACCATAGTAGCAGCAGGTTTTTATTTAATAGTATTTCAGCAGTATTTTTAAAAGCGGGACATCAGAAATGCATCTCGAAAGTTCGTTATTCGAAATTATAAATAGGTGTTCGTTTCAAAACCCGCTCATGTGTGATTGGCAAACTTGAGACTTGGGGATCGATATTTCTAGTTTCCGATGTTATCCACTGCGGAACTTAGGCCTAAGCAGTAAGAAGTAGCAACTTCATTGTGTATGCTTCGATCAGAAGCAAGGCAATGGAAAACAATCCAAGATCTACTGCTTGGTGCGTGATTTTTAATTGCGTAAATCCCTTAACTATGCGCCACGAATTTTTGTGTCACGGCTGTACTGGCCACCGGCATCACGGCGTTTTTGTCGCCTTCCTGAAGAGGTAGTATATATTCATATTAACCCACGAGAAGATTTCGCGAAATTTGCGCTGGTTGGAAAAACAAAGTTTAAACGAACGCACACTTCAATGCTTGCATCACGTGGATATATAATCACGAATATTTATAGTCGCGTGGTTTTATATTGCCGTAATCTTATTCAGACAACTCGTGAGTTAGTTCTTGGGACACTCGCGTCGGGGTACAAAATAACTCCGTCTCAAGTTCGGTCTGTGGTTACGGAATCACTACACAGCAGAAGGTAACAGACAGCTGCCTCCTCGGCAGTTCGAACGTAACAAACAAGAACCCTCGACTCTCATTTCGGTCATGCGCGGATGACCTGAGCCTTTGAGTGGAGTGGAGTGGAGAACCCAGGGAGCGACAACGACCAAGTGTCCTGCGCGTAGCCAAGTCACGTTCGCACGAATCTTGTCTCAGCGGACGTTGTTAAGGTTTCGTGTAACGTAGTTTCCACTTAATTTAGCGGTTGTGTCATTCGTAGTTGGCAAGAAAGTGTACTAGCAAGTCGCGAAGTTATCGCAGTCTCCCAGGGCTGTGACACGATGCTTAGCGGGTTCCCTCGAGTGCAACTGAACTTGAAGTCTAACAATTATGTAAGTACGTCAGGTGTTTATCGTGATAAACGTCCGGTGTTCCCCTTTCGTTCGTCTTCTTCGGGTTGTAGTAAGAAAAGAAATCACAATTATGTTACCTTATCTTTATTGCTAATGTGAAAAGCTATAATTCAAACGATATATGAATTAATTAAACAGAGTCAAAAAAATTGCTAATAAATATGCACCTTAGGCCAGGTTGTAAATAGTTAGGTTGTATGTTTTTATTATTTGCAATTTCATCTTTATTAGGTTTTAATTAAAACACCACGACAGTCTGCTGTTTGACTTTAACGCTGTATGACGTGATATAATTAGTTTTAATAAAAAAACCGGGTGTTTTAAAAATAAACTACATAGCTTTATTAAACAATTTTTAAAGTACTGTTAAACATTAGCATCATTACAATTAAATTTATAAAAAATTTGATGTTAATAAACAACAACTAGGCAATTGAAAAAAAATACGCATTTAATGAAATTTTAACAACCTTGTATACTATATAGTTATTTTAAGTCTGATACGCATTCATTTATTACAATAAGTCCGGTGTTATGCATACTCAACATTTTGAGTCACATCACTAACACAGCGACGTTTTGGTAATATGTAGTTGGCTATTTGTAAGCTTCGTAAGTGACACAGCGCAAATTG
This sequence comes from Clitarchus hookeri, assembly GCA_002778355.1. Taxonomy (NCBI): domain Eukaryota; kingdom Metazoa; phylum Arthropoda; class Insecta; order Phasmatodea; family Phasmatidae; genus Clitarchus; species Clitarchus hookeri. The sequence goes on from NQII01003600.1 coordinate 211,564, forward strand.
CAAATTACAAAAATAAGTCATCGATTTTGCAGACAAAAATCGGTCACGTTACCCGTTTGTTAACAAAAAGTGTTAATTATAACACGGCCTTAGACTAACTTAAGTATGTGAGCAATCTGCTTCCTTCGATTTCTTGAGTAAAATAATAATAATTTCAATTAAAAGTCGAAACGGTGCAAGACATCATTCATACAGGGGAATTCCTTGCGTTGTTGTAATGCTATTGTTGTTTTCATCGAAAGAATTAACGTAAACATCTCGCGGTAAATTGAGTGGAAGTGTTCGTGAAAAGACAGATTGCCAGGCAATTAGCTTAACAAGCGCGTGCCTATTCAGTTGCAATCTACTCCGCATTGTAGCGCGAGCGTTCGCGACTGTCTCCGCGCGCTTAGCAAGAGAGCATCATTTCCTGATTGGCCAGGGAACATAGCCTCGCACGGCGGGAGCCTGGTAATCGACCTTGGAACAAGCCAACGAAGCGCAGCGCAGCTCACGCTACCAAGAAATGTAGCTGTTATATATAGTCTATTCGCGGTTCCTTCACGCTCTTCCAATCAAACCTTTCGCAAATCACCCCATTCGTGACGTGTTGAGTTATTTCCTAAATATGCCATGTAGCACAAGGCGTTTTATACTAGAGTTAACATAAAAGTATCTTTTTTTTGGTAACTTAAAAAGTTTTACTACTATTTTATTTATAAATTATAATATTTCATTTATAATTTAGATGAATTAAAACGGAGAGAAAATTGGTGAGTTGGTATTTCCTCCTAAGAAATAGTTGTTATGCAAAATGTTATTACACTGAGTGCGCACGAATGTGGCGCGTTGCCTTTGGTGTAATTTTCTAGACTCGGTTAAGCTTTGTTTGCATAAGTCAGAGGAATAGCCAGAAAGAAAAAATTTTGCAGGGCTTCAGGAAAGTTGGAAGTAATCATGAATGGACTATAATATTTCAATTCGTATACTAGTTATTACAAAGCAGAAAGAAACCAACTTGATTTATCAGAAATTTAAACGTCACGTTCAAAATACAACGTCAAAACTTGGAACTATTTTATTTCTTCGCTACCAACTTAACAGAGAGGTTAAATGCCGGTGTATACGGTAGTATGTAATGCAGTTAACGGACACAGATTTTTTTTTTCAAAATTTGATTTCAAAGTGCTATCTTTTACCGTTACGGAGAATCCCTATTCGACAATATTAAACGTTTCTAGGTCACATACGGCTACAAGGAAGCATCGTGACGGGGATGAAAAATAGCATGAATAATTTTCGAGCTATATTTGTTTCCTCAGAATTGCAAGCGGTGACTGAAGTATATTAATACAGCAATCTGTTCAGAAAATACATAGTTTAAAACATTGTTTTACGAAAGAATAAATATAGTAAACAGAGGACTACATACAGGGAATTTTTTTTTTTTCACTGTGACACTTTTCAACGACATGTATGTATCGATAAACAAATATAATATAGGGCAACGAAATATCATCTTTCACTCATGTCCTGGGAAAAGGAGATTTGCGTAGAAATATTCTATAGTTAAAAAAAAATTAGAATAGCCACGACAACCGTATGACAACTGAGGAGACACCTTAAACAGCCTTTAACGTGAATTACGACTACTCTGCTACTTTCAGGTAACTGAACTCGCGATAAAGAGAATCCACATCCTAGGTCACAAGTCAAACGTTCCGGCGTTGTAGAGGATGCAAACAAACGAGGGCCAGCGTGTATAGTCCACTCGTTGTTACTTCCAACTTCCTGAAGCCCTCCTGAAGTTCTGCTTCAGGCTATCCCTCCGCCTCTTGCGAACACACCATACAGGACAACACACCGCATTTTTGTGAAGTCAATTTAATAATATTTTGCATGAGAACTGTTTCTTACCAGGCATTACCAACCACAATACGTTCTCCCTGTTTTAAAATCATATTAATCATAAATAAAATATAATTTACAGATGAAACTGACGTGTAACCCCTTTTTGGAATAGAAGCCTCGCTGACCCCCTTCGCGAGCGCCTCCCAGTTGACACGTGTCACGAGGCAGGTGGACAGCCAGAACGGATCGCAGTTACACGTGTCTAGGTTGTGCCGAGTAAGAGCTGGCATATCGCCGGAGCACCCGGAAAGTGCTACATAAATACATAGGAAAGCGGGAGAAATTGCAGAGCCAAGCAAGAGCACCTCTAGGTTCACGCCTGAGAAAACGGCGGACCAATTGAAAGTGGGGATCACGAATACTCCTCACCCCTACCACCCTTGTAGCCAAACCGCGGAAAAATAAGCTGAGATGGTAAATTCAAGGGGCAGACCACCACGTCTCCCGCCCCCGAACCTTCACAGACCACCACCTCCCCCTTCCCCCAATAAGAGAGACACTTAGGGAGGGAGGCTGGAGAGAATATAAGCCAATTCACGCGAGAAGAGGGGACCAGTTCATTATCACCGCGCCGAGGGAAGATTTGCGTCAAGGAATCGCGAGAGGACGTGAGAACGAGCCCAGAACAGCACTCCAGTGAGACGACACCAAATGCGGGCCTTTTCCAAGGCCGCCCACATCGCCGGAGCTCATCCACAGCTGACATCATACCAGCACCAACAGCAGAGTAGTTAAGTATCAAGTCGCCACCCAGAGAAGCCCCCCTCCACCACGAAGTCGCCCCAGTTAATACGAGTAGCCAAATTAGAGTACCACACCTCGGAAGTGTTGCTGTATGTTGTTTTTGTTCAAACTCGAGACAATATAATTATCCAGTTAAGTGAAACGTCAAAAGACTACTTTATTGAAATACCCTCAACCTTCTAGGCACCTTATAGTCTATGCCTGGAGGAATTAACTACGACCCTATAAACCACCCTATATTCCACAGGTGGGGAATAGCGTCAAGTTAAGCTGGCTTCCCCAACATGGGGCCTAGATATGCCTGCATCAAAAAAAAATAATTACAATTTCAGTTCAATCAAAAAACTAATACTACTATGTTACCAAAATTTTTAAACGCTTGTACTTCATGACATATCTAGGAAACAACCAAGCACGTCTTACACGGGGTGGTTTTCAAAGGTTTAACTCGACAAATCTGAAGATAACGCGAACAGACTACGTAGTCCATTCGTAGGTTTCTTCAAACTTTTCTGAAGCCCTGCTGAAGTTCTACTTTCTGGATATACCTCCAGAACAACGCACCGCATTCGTGAGCACTCACTTTAATAATATTTTCCGTACAGACTATTTATTACTAGGCATTACCAACACATATATTTTCTACATTGTTTTATTCATTTGAACTATAAGTTAAATTTTATAATTTATGAATAAATTGTAAGTAAATGTTCAATTTAACCAAAAATAAGATGGTTTTTAAGTTAAACATATGTATAAAACGCATGTTATATATGACAATTTTAAGTAAATAACTAAGCACGTCACACATGGGATGATTTTTCAAAGGTTTGTTTAAAAAAAGTGTGTAGAAACCGTGAATAGACTATCTATACATATTATAAAACTCAACGTGTCTCTCTCTGTCTGTCAGTGCGCTTATCACTCGAGAACCACTTATCCAATTTACAGTTTTTTTTTTTTTTTTTTTTTTTTTATGGCTGTGTTCTCTGGCCAGGTTTTAGTATATATTTTGTTACGTAAAGTAACATAAGGAATAAGCAGTGACGATAATAGCGAATCAAGTCGGAAAAAAGTTCGCCGCCAGCGCGCTCTCTTGCAATACGCTGTCTAAACCGATAAAGATGGAACAATATCGTGTAGTAAAGAATTGTGTAAAATAAAATGACCTAAAAACTCTTCGGTAGGATATATATATGATTAATATAACCTGTGTCTTATATTAATTACACGCAGGTGTTATTAAAAAGACAACCAGTGGGTCGTGCCATATAGTCCTGTTTTAATCAGAGTTTTCTATGCACACATTAACGTGGAATTTTTCCATTCAGTAAAATCCGTAAAATATGTTTTAAAAAAAAACCCTAAACAATAATTGTTTATTCCACGTGAGCGGAGCCGCGGGCACAGCTGGTCTGGTATACAGGGTGTCCTATACCTAGTCGAGACGGCCGGGCTGTGCAGGCGTGCTGCTGCAGCCATGGTTCGCTGTATGCAGCGTGGGAACTTACACCACATGCGGTCACCGACGTGGCTTCGAGAGAATCGCGGCTGCCGCAAATAATCGCGCGGTTGCACGCGCGGATGCCAACGGACCGACGCGGGCGCAAACAGAACGACTGGCTGCACGGCAACGAGTAACCAACCACATGTTCGAACTGTCGGACGAACACGGCGGGAGGAACAGTTTATGAAGGTGGTGGACAGTTTTAGAGCAGGGTTCCTGCCAGCTAATAATGCCTTTTTAAACTCTACTCCATTTAATTTAATTAAAAATAACCAAAATTTACTCCGAAATATACAGTAAAAATATTTTATCATACAGATCATCTTAAATGGTGCTACTGCCCTTCTATCATAATTTTTTTTATTAAAAAAAAAATGAAAAAAAATTTCGAATTCAAACTGGTAGAAAAGATGGCACTGGTGGGGTGGTACATACTGCAGTAAAAAAAAACGCCGCAGAAAGCGGTGAGGAAATTAAATCAGGAAAATTACGAGAAGAAAACAAAGAGAGGTGAAATATTTTTTCAACACTTTTAATGCTAATACAAACACTAGAAAAAGAGTGAGGTAGTCGATAAAATACCAAACCCCGGAACGTAATGAGAACAAACACAAATGAAATTTTAAGTTATGAAAGAATTTGAATTCATAAAAACGACTTTTTATTGGCCAGGTAAAGCTGGTAAATCTGACTGCGATAATCAGAATCCATACAGGGTGCAAGCTAAAAAAAAAAGCAGTGAGTAAATAAAGGTGATAACTTTGGCTTTGCATGGAGAAACGCGGCTTAATACGAGGATTTTACGACCGCCGTGCAATCGGCACTGTTTTCATGATAAAGGCAATTAATTAAGAGAAAAAAATGTCGATATGCCTTTTTTTTTAAATTTAAAATCGCACTTTTTGTCCCAGCATTAGCAGCGCTTTGCCACACTCAGAGAATCTATGATTAATAAAACTCTAGCGAGTCGCAATTTTCCGTGTTGGTAGCTCTCTTAAAAGTAAACAAGCGAAATAAAATTGTCGAATTTCCATTATTAATACAGGTTTTTATTAATATACTTTCCTGTCCGTGTGCTTATATGTTTCAACCCCCTACCACTAAAATCTTTTGAATCCATGTATTAAAGTTCACAAAATTTTATTTACTTATATTGCTTAGCAAGGAATTTCCGAATATGCCCGGTATATATTTAAAATTTTGCTGATTCAGAATTTGTGAACGCTGAAGGCCATATTTTAAGAGCCATTAGACCGATACGAACAAAAACTAGTATGTTAACTTTTCACAATGTCAGCATTAAAATCCTATCTATCCCGCCTATTTGGAAGCGAGCACCATATGAATAAATAAAATATTTTAAATACACTTCAGAAAAACACGGCTGATTCCTACAACATCTGGCACGCTATTTGTAATATTTTAAGTCAGCTAGACTCATGAAATTTGCGTATATCATGCCCTAATATTCGAAGTGGCGCTTTTTTTTTTTTAAATTTGTGTTGATGTATCGCAACTACAGAATAATTCAATCAATTTCAACCACACTTGTTACCCTGTCGCTATATTGCGGACATTAAATGTGTCTCTCCACAGTCTTCTCCGTCCTATAGTTTGTAAGACAACGAAACCTGGAAAATTAAACATTTAAATCGCACCTCGAGAGCTACTCAACAGATTCCCGCCAAAACTACCCAAGAAGTGCTTCAGTAGGCTACTCAGTTGTTTTTGGTATACACACTCTTATTTATGAAGGTGGAATTATAAGTTTTAAGAAGTTAAGGTGCTCTATCTATACACAAACTAATACATGCCTTATTCAATAATGGTATGATTGCGCTATTTGTTGATTAGCATTAAATTCGCATATTCGTAGTATTTTTGCCGCAACTTTGAAACATTGTTTTCTGCTTTTATATCGGGTATCAGGAACTACCGAATCTAATCCCAACAAATTTCTTATGCGAATAATGCTGTTATAAACAGACTAAAGCAAGTAGTTAAAAATACTCAGTACTGGTTTAAATATTAATGTCTCGTAATACGCTGTTACAATCACATACCGGTAACAACTGAACCTATTTCAACCCAATATGGTGTTGTAGCAATACTTATTTTGTCCACTAAAGATTTTTATTGGCAACCTATTGAGTCATCCGTGTTAGAAGATAACGTGAGTTTAACAATAACTTCTTAACTTAGTCACACGACATTTGGAATGCAAAATATTATATGAAAATCAATTAAAATATTATTTATACTGCAGTCACTTTATTTTACAATAGCCATATCCTCGTAAATATGAAATCTATTTCAAACAAAGCAATACGCTGAAGTACCTACTGTTTGGACTAAACGTTATGGCTTGTATTGTCCACCTGAAAGTGAGCTCACCTGAAAAATTAATTTAATTTCTTTCTTAATTACTGCTCTAACAATTCTTACCAAATTTGTTAAAACATTCATTATGTTCAAAAGACCGGATCAAATTTTCTTTACGATGAGAGCGTAGAGAAAAGAAGGATAGCTATTAACGATATCGGTGGGAAACCATTCTATTTATTTTAGTAATTACAATAAGAAACCACTATTACGTATAAATTAAAATTTTTATTATTGTTTTGTAAACATAAAATTATTAGATATCCATATATATTTTTTAAATTCCACAATTGTTTTATTTTTGTTTAAAAGGGTTTTTGTATGCAATTTAAAGGTCTAATTAATGTTTTATCGAGCAAAAGCTGGGTCACCTATTTTGAATACCATTTTTTAAGCTAGTAACTGAAAACCAAACTACAAACATATTACAGATTTTATTTCAAAGAAATTTCGTTGTGTTATTCTTGCAATATTAAAAACAGTCTCCTATGAATCAACATACTGTTTCTTCGGCTTACGCAATTTCATGGCTTTTTTTTAAGCCGCAGAAAAAAAAAACAGAAAGTAACATGAATCACTCGTGTTGTTAATAGTTTTTATAATTAAATGCGTATTATGAAACTTTCTACGTTACATGGTCGCTTATATATAAAAGATTTATCTGAAATACGTTCAGCGACGTAATTACGGAAGGACTATTTGCAGACAGCATCAGTCCGTGATGTGGGAAGTGTGAAAGCCACTCGCCGGGGAAATAACGAGTTACGGTAATTCGTTTCAATACATATTTATAGAAATGTTTAGGAGTGAGAAAGGAACAGATAAGAGTACTTACCGTCAGCTTTATTCTGGAACATTGTGACTCCGTGTAAGGAAATAATGCAGAAGGACAAAATAGGTGGAGGGAAAAAAAAGGTTTCGTATTTATTAAAATTATATTAACCTGACGTACATAACAATTACGATTTTATTAGCAGAGGTGTATACACACAACTTTCACCCAGTGGAGAGGCTTGGGGCTTGGGTGGTTCCTAACATCGGGGTATTGAGAGCATATGAGGGTGATGTGAGGCGAGTATGGAGCAGCGCTGGGGTGCAAGGGCGGGGGGAAAGGGGATATCCCCGAGAAAACCCGCCGACCAGCAGCGTTGTCCGACCAAATTCCTAGATGCAAATATACGGGATTGACGCCGCCTGGAATAGAGCCCGGTTCGCCTTGGTGGGAGGCGAGTGCTCTAGCCGCTGCGCCACTGCGGCCCCAGAAATTTCACCCAGAATCGTGCGATAAATAAACCTGCAACTACCGGGTTTTAGATGTAAGTCCACGATATATATTTTAATAGGTAATTATTAGGGCGACCAGTTATTCGTGAAACTATTTTCGCGGAGTCTTCATTATCCTATTTGCACACCTGCAACCTTCCCATTGGCTACTGGTCTCCTGCCTTTGTGTGAGTACTGACGGCTACAAAAGTGAGCCAATCAGAATTTAGTTTATCTGATACTGACCGTCTGTGATTCGCGGGCAGGCAGATAAGACGCGTAACGGTTAAGATTGCCCAATCACGAACGTGGCTATGCAACAAAGCTTTTTAGGAACACCTATTATTCCTGAAATATTTTCGCGAAAAACAGGTGCCCCTAGTAATTATATTACTTACAGACGGCAAAAAATAGTTTTGCACGACCGGGATTTCTGAGTTACTTTTTCTCACGACCCAAGAGAAATAAAGGGATGAAAACTGGCTTTACAGAATGCCAGATCAGATTTGACGAATGTCATTCTTGGATGCGCAGACTGTCGCAGCAAATTACAGCTGAGGTGAAATTTTTCTTTTGTAGATTTGTATGATTAAATTTTTATATTTTAGAAGTACCTTAAATATTTTTTGGCCTGACTGTTTTTTTTATTATTTTTTTTTGCTTATTGGATTGAATGCACGTCGATTCTTTATTATTCGAGACTAAACCGCTCATTCAGCAACGGCGCAAAGCTATTATCCCTGATTTATATTTCCCCCCCGATGTAGCAATCTAATTTCATTTTTTTTATGTGACTGTGCGCAGGATATATTTGATAAAAAAAATAGCATTTCTGCACTTGCATCGCTCATTTATTGTTTATTGATTACTATTGGTTACGTGCTCAACTCCACCCGGTTTTTTTAAGCTAAAACTCCCAACAATTTACCGAGTTGAAATTAAAACAGTCGATAATAATCGAGACATAAGTAAAGTTTTAACTCGCGGCTGCTTCGTATCTGAACGCCATTTATTACATTTTTAAACTGTTTCGCCTACAGACGAACATTTCTCTTTACTAGGCCTACTTCATAGTTTAGTAATATCGCAAGTTTTAAATAATTATTTTGATAAATGGCAACCGTCATGTTGGAAATTCACGAACTTTAAAACGAATGTGGTAAAATAACGCACCAGTATAGATAAAACTGTATAGTGTTATAAGTATCTTGCGGTAACACTACTTCACTACCAAATGAGAGTTTTCCTTAAAGATCCATATATACCTCTCAGGAATTAGTAACTATTCAAATCTGTATTGTGGACACCTCCGGCTTATCAAGAGTAGCGCAATATGCTTGTTTTGTCAAAATGCAGCACAGAAATATTACGGAAAATATGGAGAGTGAGGTGAAATATACAAGTCATAGACTATAGACGTAATTATTTTCCGTGTTCACGTATGTGCTATTTAATAAAAATTTGACTTAATACTACTATTAAATTGAGCTTGTGTTTACATAATTGGCAAACATGTGAACATATGGATTGTTCCAGGCATACAATTCAGGCTTTTAGTAGTGCTATTAACATATACATGCATAGAGTTCATAAATACACTAATGGACAGAGAGGGTTTAACGCCTTGAAAGAGGCGCGTAAATATAACTGAAACCATGGTCGCGGGAAGAAACTGAATGTGGTAAAGCAGAGATCTGCAAATCACACACCGAACATTGGAGTAAAAGAACCTGAACTACTCCATCATGGTGGGTTTTGCAAGATTGATTTCGTTGTGTGGCCTTCTACGGCGTTCGGACAAGATGTAACTACAAGACGCGCGGTGTTGTACAAGTTGCGTATATGGTCCTGATGCGCATTCCTTCATTCTTACTCGAACTGCGCGTGGAGTTAGCCAAGTGTTGAGGCAGGTCACGTGTGCTGGAGCAGTTACCGATCGAGCTGGTCCCGCACGCGATGAACTGGCGAATGGTGCGGTTACCTGGCAGACCAAGGTGAGACGTCAGTTCCTTGCAGAGTCCCTCGAACGCTAGCTGCAGTATGCGGTCGAGCATCATCACACCTCATAATGCCACTCGTCAAAATGTGGATAAATGGCAGAACATGGTGCAGGAGGAGCTCGTGGATAAATCAATCAGTTCGATGGGCCATCAGTGACATACGTGTTCTGTAATCAAGACTGCTAACCACCCATATCAAGACTCCAAGGGTAGGGCCTTCATGTCACTTGTCAATACAAACTGGATTGTTGCACTAACCTTCAGGGGCGTGCAGTGCAGTATTCATTCGCCTCTGGATGTTCTCATGGGCACTTGTGATACTATTAGAGACCTCACAGGCCGCTTGATCTGAGTGAATGTGGCAGCCTGGTATCTTGCCGCATACTGCATATATGGATATCAGTCTCTCTTGGCGGTCTGTGGTGTGATGACGGGTGTCATCGTGGCATACGACCATCGTTTCTTTATGCGGCATTACACCTTGTCATAGTGGTCATTCCACTGCCCACGTGACGAGCCGTCCAACCAGCTGACAAAACCCATCTCGCTCAGGTTCACTTGGCTCAGTCGAAATGACTTCAAAAGTCGATGATATGCTTCTTGTCGACGGCATGACATCTCACATAGTCACACACAACAGCAGCATACCCATAGCCTCTGCCATCGCTACAGTGACGTCAATCATATGTTACTACGCTAAGTTAGGGGACACAGTGGCTCGACGGCTAGAGCGCTCGCCTCTCATCAAGGCGAACGGGACCGGTGGGGTCCCTTCCGGATTTTCGTACGTGGGAACCGTGCCGAACGATGCCGCTGGTCGGCGGGTTTCCTTGGGGATCTCCAGTTTCTCCCGCCCTCGCATTCTAGCGCTGCTGCATACCCACCTCGTTTCATTGTGATCGGCTCTCAAGATCTCGTTTTTAAGAGCGCCCAAATCTCTCCCCTCCAGTTCTAAGCTCAGTTAACCGCACATGTTTACACTAAATAAGCTGGCAAAATTTAATCGTGCCACCCACCTGTTGTAACAAGATAGGTGATGCTCGACTGTGACTGCTCCAGAAACACCTATTTCCCTCTACTCTAAATTAATTGTTTTGGGATTTTGTCAATTATTGTTACAGCATATTTTCATGATGGATGTTTATAGTGCTAGGCAGAGTATGTAGAGGTCGTTAGTTTAAATTACATGTCGAAGAAACCTAAGGTTGGTGAGTGTGAACTGTGCGGTGGACTGCGAACTGCTTTAGCGAGTACGGTTCGCATGAACAATTAAGTCGATGAATGTATCAAGGCTGCATTTGCAAGAGGAGTGTTACTTTGAGAATTTAGGGGCACCTGACTGTTGCTCCAGGGTTTGGCCAACGTTACAAAAATAACGCTGGCTCAACTTGAAAATGACGTCAGGGCCTAAGTTAGCTCTGCGTCATTTTATTAGTCGAACGCCAAATAACTTCCGACAATTTACCAATCAAAAGTTCACAAACATACTACAACTTCAGTAATGCGTTGCCAAGATCCGTATCGCGTAGGTAAAGCAAACCAATAATCTGCATTATGCGAAGGTTTGTTAGTGATGTTTCAAATACATTTGACCCATTAGCCAAAAAGCTACGTAAATGTCGAGTAAATAAATTACATTACTTCACTTAATATTCTAGTATAAACTACCCGCTCATTATATAATTTACATTAAGAGAAATCGCTGCACGCCTGGCGTAGGTGCGAAGTGCCGTACATTGATTTATTATGTCAATAAGCTTTGCACTTCAGCAGTAAAGTAATTTACAATAAACCGTAGAATTGCCGTTCAATACGCAGCTTGATATTTTTTTTATGTATTAATCTCTGATGTGTTAACTACGTTCACACTGTATTTATCAGTCATCCAATCCAAAATATTCTGGTTTAGTTAACGTTATGCCTTCCAAGCTCTCCTCTACGGACCACTGATATTTTTTTTTTGTCTTTAGTTGAATCAATGCTTGGAATGTATTGTGACGTGTCGCTGGTCCGAGTTGCTGACCTTGGCCCCTCCCCACGCGAGCGGGCAGAAGAGAAGGACAGAGTAGTGATAAGATAGCGGGGCGGCGAGTCACTAAGGGATGTTTTAACGACAGGCGAGCGATAATCCTACCTGCGCTTTGAGTTATGAAGGCGTCCTGCCGCGATAACTCTCTGGCGGCTCGCCTCTCCTGACCTTCGGCGGATACGATTTCTGCCTTTATCTAAAGAACGCTCTGGATTACTGACCTCGTTCTCTCAGCGTGACTCAGTGTGCGTTGAACCTTCCAGATGGTCAGAGCCAAAGATATAAAAGTGTGACGAGGGCCCTCGCAAGGGCTTGTACTTCCCCCCGCGCTGAGGGAGTGGCGTCCCAGTGATGCACAGTGGCAATGGCGGGCCGAGGAGTTGACGAGTGAATGAGTGGATGGGTTCCGAGCGATAGAAGACGAGCGGCGAGAGAAGTGAGCAGCGGAAGGGAACACTGCGACTGGAGTATCAAACAGTGAAGAGTGCAGCTGGCAGGCTTGACTGTTGGACTAAATGCAGGAGTGAAAGATGTTACAAATGATGGCAACAGATAGACTGAGCATGTGTTAATGACGAGTTTGAGTTAATTGACGATAACTGAACAGAGACGTAAGGGACGTTAATTAGAGTTGAAATAGACATTATATATTGCACTCACTACGAAATAAAAAGAGTAAGAGTGGAGATAGATAATTAAATTCTGTAAATAATAGCTGTGTGAATAAATAAAAAATCATATTTAGTTATTTTGTTTTTTTATTATTATTATTAAGAACTCCATCCCTCACGAACTCAGATATGCCCCTCAGGCGTTCTATGTAACAGTATGCAACAATTTATGAGAGATATCTGACGATAATCTCATCTTACATATGCTATAAATTGTACCGACAAAATGGCACTAAGTAACACGTACTAGTTGTCATTGCAACATTCAAAACGTTAATTTAGTTATCAGTAATGCTTAAGGCTCCCACCTACCTGGCGCTTGAACTGCGTTGCAGAGTGTTTGAAATACTAGTTTTTACGAAACTATTAAACGTGCGTCCAATGTGCTGATCTACGTAAAGAACACACACGTCACATGAGGACTGTTGAGTGCTCAAAAAACGTCACGCGCATTAGAAATGCCATNATCTACGTAAAGAACACACACGTCACATGAGGACTGTTGAGTGCTCAAAAAACGTCACGCGCATTAGAAATGCCATTTCAGAGGACTTAAAAATAATTAAAAATTATTTTTTTTATTGTTGTATTTCATAATATACTAGTAAGAAACACACAAACTACTCAAAGGACCTGCATTACCCTTCCTACAGACTTTCCACTAATAAAATAATAGTGTTACCGCTGAAAGTCCCATATGTATACGCAGTGCACACCAGTTCAGAGCCTTGCACTTAGTGGCGATGGGGCACTAGATGCGCGTGGCAGTGTCGCCCTTATAGCTCTCAAGCTCCTCGGCCTCAAACGCGGAAAAAATCTCCAGGTAGGCGGGATCCTTAATTCCTTCATTCATTCCTTAAAACTGCACTTTTTAGATAGAAGTGATTTCTCTCGTTTTGCCCTAAAATTATTTGATATTCGTATTAATAACATGCTATTTGTAATTGGTACAAAAACCTCTGAATATTCATAATATTGATAGCAAGTAATTTGTGAAAAATTCATATTTTTTAATTTCACTTTTTTAATTAAAATAAGTTCTTTTAAAACATGCATATACTTGCTAATCATATTCTTTCAAAATTCGCAATATAAAAAGTCTTATGTCTAAATTTTACCATTTATCAAATAAAACAGTGGTTCTCCATGCGTGAATATGAATTACAAAAGAAAACACCGAAGGCAATTTTATAATTGCAAAATTCAGCATCGAAAACTGAAGATAGGACCTTTAGAAAGAAAAATAATGTTAGATCAGAACTAATTTATGATAAAAATGTAGTTGAACTAACTCCTTAGTTTAACGATTTTGAACGCAATTTTACGTACTGCCAAGAAATATAGGCCTATACACAAAAATATTTATATATATCGCCATTTGTGTAGCAGAATTATTAGAAGTCTGGAAAATAGCAAAAGTTACGAAGCACATATTAAGTTTTATAAGGCGGAGGCAGTGCCAGCATTTTTTTACTGGAATGAAAAATCAGTTATGAACCATAAGGAAGCTAGTTACTATACAAGCGAAAGAAATTAAAGTTAATCCGCACTGTAAAAGGATGTTTGAAAATGGATAGAATAAGAGAGAAATATATTAGACACGAATTGTACGTTACTGATTTGACGCAAATAAATACGTACAGATACTGTTCGGAAACACCTTAGCAACATAGAAAGAAATTTCCGAAACTTGCGCGAATGTACAAGTACAAGCCTAGAGGAAGACGGGATTCTTCTGCAGCTATTTCTTCCTAGAAGATTGCATTAGTATCTTAAAGCTGTAAAATATCATATTTTCTACATATTTTTGTTGATACATATTTTGTTTCCCAATTTATAATTGCTGGTATAATATTCCATTCTGAGCTAAAAACAAACACACACATTAATCTACCAATTAAATAAGACACTCTCCTCATGAATTTTAAACAATAAACTTAAAGAAATAACTATAATTTGCTACCAATAAAACGTATTGCTGTGTTTCGCCATAATAAGTGTGAATTTTGCTGAGGATTACGAACAAGGCACGAAGAACGTCACAGATAAAACGGAATGTGCGTCCTTTTAAATGTGATTCTGATTATAATTTGAATGTATATCTGGAATATCTGAATTGTATTTTTTTTTTNATGTGCGTCCTTTTAAATGTGATTCTGATTATAATTTGAATGTATATCTGGAATATCTGAATTGTATTTTTTTTTTTTCCTAGGGTGATGGTAATGACTGAAGCTCACTCGGTAATTTTAAAGCCTGCACTCAGTGAGAAAAAATGTAATATATTTACCGAGAAACTGCTTTCGGTTTGTTGTTGCACTTATGCACCGACTGTATCATAAAGTAACAAAGAAAACCATCAGGTAATGGATTAGCCATATTGAGATTCCCGAAATATATAACAACACAAACACCGAGTGTCAATTATAAATTATTTTAGTACGTTAANTAGCCATATTGAGATTCCCGAAATATATAACAACACAAACACCGAGTGTCAATTATAAATTATTTTAGTACGTTAAGAAGTAGGAATTTATATTGAGAAAAGAAAGTTCGTATACTGTGAGTGCGATGTTGTCCATCTGTGTCGATGATTGAATTTAATATGTACGGTAGTAAAAGCATCAATTTTTTTAGACTGATATTTTGAGATTTCTGCAATATTGAAAAATAGTTGGCACAAGTTTTATTTAAACATCATGGGTACTGTTCTTGTGAATTGTGAATAACAGTCGGCCATCGAATCCCCTTGCCTTCAAACTTGCTTAAGGCCCCCGTCTACCTGGAACTTTTTCCCTCGTTTAGGCCGAGAAGCGCGGGAGCGATAAGGGCGACACTGCCACCCGCATCAAGTACGCCATCGCCGCTAAGCGCAAGGCTCTGAACTGGCGTGCAGTGTTCTCGTCGTGCTGCGTGTACCTATGGGACTTTCAGCGGTGACCATATTATTTTATTAGTGGGAAGTCTTTAGGAAGGTTCAGTGCAGGCTCCTATAGTAGTTTCGTATTTATCTGATGAGTGCATTTTGAGCTACAACGCCTTGGAAAGGCCGTTTTTTTTAGCGGTTTTGGAGTGCTCTGAATTGATGTTTCTAACGTACGTGATATTTTGAAAGTACTTAACAGCTGTCGTCTGAAGTGTGTGTTCTTTTCGTAGATCAGCACGTTGGACGCACGCTTAATAGTTAAAAAACGTGTATTTTGGAACACTCTGCAACGCAGTTCAAGCGCCAGGTAGACGGGCGCCTTAAAGCACTAGTGCTAAGGTGGTTCGTGTATATTCTCCATTTAAAATGCAGAGCATCGCCCTGTGATACGGTCTCAGTGCTTCATGCATACGTGTAGTGCTGCGTCATTCAGACACACAATCCTGCCTCATTGCCAGCTAAAAGTCCTCCACGAATGTCGTTGTCACATGTCATCCTTTGCGACAGCAGCGGTGCCAGACGTTCATTTTCAGAAACAATGATTTACCTTCACAAATTTAAAAGCTTCATGTTGAAAATGGTATTTCCCCATCGCGTAATTAGCATTTATTTTCCCCTAGATGCGCATGGCAAATTACCGCTGTCCTGCTCTCTAATGCCCCACGCCATTACTACCTGACATGATATTACTGCGCTTCCCCGCAGCTGTGGTACTTCTCGTGCCATCTGCCTTCCTGCCGTGACATTATTATGGCCATTTTCTCGGCATTCAAGCCCGCCCGTCCGTCATGATTAGTGCGTATTCAACTCATACACTTGGACCATTTCCCGTCGTAGTATATACACTGTGGAGCCAAAAAAACTGCTACACCTGCCAGTACACTGGTGGTCCGTTGAATAGTTCGCACGCTGGCACTTGTTTATACCCCAGCATTGAAATCTGCGCCAATTTGAGAAAGGGTTACACACCTGTCACGTTTAATGATTCTCGTCAATCGTCGTTTGTCCCGTTCGTTCACGATCTTTTTCCGACCGCAGCGATGTCGAAGGTTTGATGTTTTACCAACTTCCCAATATTCACGGTACACTCGTGAAATGGTCGTACGCGAACATCCAAATGTTATCGCTACCTCGGAGATGCTATGTCCCATCTCTCGTGCGCCGACTATAACACCACGTTAAAACACACTTAAATCTTGATAACCTGCCATTGTAGCAGCAGTAACCGATCTAGCAACTTTGCCAGACGCTTGTTGTCTTATATAGGCGAAGCCGACCGCATCGCGTTACTCTGATTGGCTCCATACCTCTGTTATTTTGCATACGCACGCCTATACCAGTTTTTTTTTGGCTCTTCAGTGTATTTCAGTTCGCTTCTTAAGCGAAGAACCTCCCGATGCAACTACCGCGAATGTCTGATTACGAGAAGTTGACATGCATTAAGCTTGGTTTTAAATACGTATAAATAACGTATGCCGTGTAAAAAAATTTTTCAACTTTACTGAGAAATTCTTTATGCTTTTACAAAACTTTGTAAAATATATAATAACATATTTTATAAAATATATTGTTTGTAACGTTACAAAATCCGTATTTGTAATAAAAAAAATGTTTCTAGTGACGAGCAATTAATTTAAGACGCTAAGTCAAGTTACAAACTTTTACATTCTGTAATAATTATTGTACTTAAAAAAAGAGAAAGTATTTATGAATGAAATCCTATTCAATAATAACTATAGAATTGTGGAGGGAATGCTTTCTGTTAGCGTTCTTTAAGTGTAAAAAACTTTATTCCATTTTACTTCCAGTAAAGATAAGCTAATGCGATTACGCACTGGCGCATTTGAAAACACTCGTTACCTTTACATCTATCCAATCAAACTCGTCAGCCGAGCACAAACTGTCTTTGCAGAATTCAGATAACGATTAAAAAGAAAACGGTTTGACAAATAAAGCACGATATATTTAAGACGCTGATTTATTGGAAATAAATTTACAAATGAATGTTTTTATATGTGGGACTAACTGTGTCCACGGCTCCGCTCACGTGGACTACACAATTATTATTTAGTTTTTTCTTTGATAAATATTACGTTTTTAATGGGGAAACAACAGCTTGAATTTTACGTATATATTTATTGAGAAATTAAATGGTAAAAGCGCTTATTAGTGTTTCTCTGTTATAGATAGATAAATACTACCGTGGAGTTTTTTTAGGTCTTTTTATTCTACACAATTATTTACTAGATTATATTGTTCCAACTATAACGGTTTATACAGCGTATTGCAAGAGAGCGCGCTGGCGGTAAACTTTTTTCCGACGACTTGATTCACTATTATCGTCACTGCTTATTTCTTATGGTACTTTACGTAACAAAATAAATACTAAAACCTGGCCACAGACCATAGCCATGAGTAAAAAAAAACACGTAAATCGGATACGTGGTACTCGAGTGATAAGCGCATTAATAGCCAGACAGACAGATAGACGTTGAGTTTTATAATATGTATAGAAGATTTGTAGTACATTTTTATAAGAGTTTATACAACTATAATACGAGAGATGCCAAAATAATCGGCGTACATTACAGTTATGAAATTGTAAAAAAAAAATTGTTGATGTTTCGAGAGATTTTGTTGAGCGAAAATATGGTTTGTTGAGTCTTCCTGACCTGGCCTCATTATCTTTTGGGAACACGGGTTCGCAAAGAGCAAACGACAATTGTTTATGTGGCTGACATAATTTAAGTCTCATATGAAAGATGACGGGTACTCGGCAAGCTACGTGCAGAAACTGCAGGGGATGACCCATTTCGTGTCTAATAACTTAACGGAGAATTGTCAAGCTGTCCGCTTGCAATGCTGGAAGTCGTCAATCAACGTGACCACCGGCAGTCTCTATGAATCTACAATGCGCTGCAAAATAGGATTCGAATCTTTGTATTAGCAAAATAATGTAAATATGTTTTATATAAATACTTAGCACGTATGCCGTGACGTCATAAACCTCACTGCAATTTAGAAAGCTAGCAGAAAATTTGAACTTAGTAAGTTTCCCAGTTAAAATTAAAAGTGACATTTTTCGGACGTAAAACCTGCCCAGTAAATTTGTTCAGCCTGCCGGCTGGCAACTGTGGAATTCAAGTAGGAAATCCAACGTCAAGGAAATTTCGCTACGATGCGTTAATTTTAAATATACGCGTTTTAAACAAAATATATCCTTCACGAATTTTCTAGGAGAAGACCTCTACGAGTGTATATTTTCAATATATATAGGCAGTATGTATTTTTTTTTTAAAACATAAATTTAAAAAATTCCTTGCACACAGGTTATATACATTTTTTGGAAACATCTCCGCTGTAGAAAATTTCTCCTAAAAAATTCTGTATCTGGGATTTGGAAACGTGACACTTGCTCAGCACACCAAGTTATTCTAAATAAGTAGAATATTTGCTTTAAGGACACCAAAACTTTTCTGCGTAACCTATATTAGAATTGTACTGGCAAACTGATATTTTCTATGCACAAATATTCAATAATTTAATAAAACAATCCATTTACCTATAGAAAAAAACTTAAAGAATGAATTATTATATAAGTTCAAGTGTTCTTCACTCTTGATACCACAATTAAACACGATGAAAAGTAAGTAATTTAGGTTTTTAAATAAAACCTTAATTTTACAAATTTTAAAATATTTTTCAGTAATTTTGTGAACTGTAAAAAAAATCTTCCAGTCCATTATGGAACGAAAGTAGATTTAACTGAAGATAAAATGTTTCTCTGAATACTTTTCTTGGAAAACGCTATGGCTTCTGATGCGAAATACCAAGTTGGAGAGAGATTTTATTTTTTATGGAGATTTCGTGGCGAATGTTGCACTCAATAAAAAATATTAAACTGAGAAATATAATTAATTATTTTTTATGTACTATAGTAGGAGTAGAAGCATATAAAGAAATTAGAGTATGAAAACTGGAAAGGAACGGAGACAGATTGACTAATTGTAGAGAGCTGAAATTGAACATAGACTGTAAAATGTGGAAACAGCCATCTTCTGGCGTTTGTTGTAAGACAACGGTGTCATATTTTTTCTAAAAAAAATTTTGTTTTTTATAGGTTTATAAATAATAAATATCAATCGAAAATCTATTTTTTTTACTGATGGAAAAAATTTTATTTTTTGAAATAATGCTTTTTAAGTTTTTTTAAGTTTGCGCGTACATGATTGGCTAGGGAGTTCGATCGACAGTGTCCAACCGCCATGGACTTGTAAAATTAAAGTTCAAAATATAATTTATTTTATAACCTTGAATTTTTGTATTTTTGGCATCATTGTGACAAGGTAAACGAGAATTCGATGCGAAGTCTGAGACTAAGCTCACCGGAACGTGAATATAAACAGAAACGACGAGTATAGTCAGTTAACGACTGGAAGAGACTTTCTTGAAGCCCTGCTAAAGATTTACTTTCAAGCCCATTTCGTATCCTTCCGCCAATGGTAAACAAACATTGCCATGTGTCTGCCATGTGGCAGTTACATGACAATGTTTACATGCAATGTTTACATTCCACTGTGTGTAGATGTGTTCGTACATGCACGTACCGATTATAAAAGTCATGTAATGTATATGTTATTAAAGGATATTCCACAAGCGTAAAGTTTTTAATCTTGAGAATTTCACGCAAAACAATATGCGATGCCAGCGAAAAAACATTTCATTCTATAAACCCAAAATGCGAGTATTTTGATTAATCGATAGTTGTTTTCTATTTACAATCGATTGTTAGTGACTTTCGATTAATTCCCGTACATGGAAGGTAAGATCATCAGTATTGATCGAAATTGCTACAGACATTAAAATGGCGTGGTGGTTGAGTCGTATGTTTAGTGCAATTGTAAAACGTTATTTAAAAATGGTTGTGACGGTTTTCGACAGGACGGCAGAGTTTGCGAGTGAAGGATTCTACGTCTTCGACAATGTGAAAACAATTCTTATGTGCAAATACTGCAACGTTAGAATAAAGTGGCAAAGGAAAGACACGTGCACGAAACACATAAAAACAAAAGAAATTAGAACTGAAAGTGAGCACAAATTAAAATCATACGTTATTAAAAACCAAATAATAAAGAGCGGATATTAGTAAAACAAGACAAATAAATGAATTATTATACGTTAAACGAGATAATCGCAAAAATTCTCTGGCACGTGTGTCAACAACACAAGGACTACGAAGGTTAGTAAACAAATGGCCGCGTTACTTTAACCTTGAGCGTAATCTTGTGACTATGCAAGAAACGATGAAATCTAAATATGTTAGCATCACGTCATTAATAATTGGCATAATAAGATACAATTCTTTTCGACACCCATTTGTAAGCGATAAATTAACAATTACGTTAAAACCTTAGAACTATTTCCTCTCTTTGTGCTGGCAACCTAACGGTATAACTGTATCCGCGCTCGCCGCTGTTTGTAATGTTATATGCATGTCGCTAACGGCTAGGGTGTTTTTTCAAAGGTTGATTTTCAAAAGTTTCTTCCAGTCGTGAACCGACTATAGTACGCGAACTACACCCAACATTTCAATTCCTGCACCAGAACCAGCCAGTTCTCACTACTGAGGTGTCGTCATATTTGCAGAAGTGCAAGCCTAGCTTGATCGGAGACACACTCACTACGTTTTCCAATCTACTTCTTCGACGTCACGATGTTACTAGTAGTCTGTTATTTCTTCTATTGTTTTTTGTTTTCGTTACAGTTTCCTGTTTCATCCCCGCGCTATAAATAAATTCTGCATTACATAGGTATAAACTATCTGCACGTGCATGGCAATTTATATATTTAATACCTGTTTCGAAGCTTCTGAATTTTCGTAACTTCTATTAGTGACACTGTTGCCACGTGCGACAAATAATAACAACCGTCGTATAAAGCAAATATAAAATGTTGATTTCAGAAACGTTTACAAAAATGTTATACTTAATTTGTACAAAAGTAGAGTAATATAAAAGTGCTATACTTTACTTTATCGATTAAAAAATATATGCGAGTCACTGTCATGTTAAACGGAACTGTCGTATTTTTATTTTATTGTCTGTCATAACTTCGAGTGTAAACCGTCCTCCTGGAGGCTATGAACATTAAATAGCACTATAACACTTCGTTGAATATCCCAGCGTGTTCTTACAAAAGAAAGGCGGCGCCATATAAAACTTCACTCTGCTCTTAAGAAACAGCATGGATGACTGCCAAGTGCAAGCCGTTGGCCATTTCCTCTAAATCAACTAAAAATTGTCTACACATTTTCACGTTACTCACAAAGTTCTTGTTGCTATATTTTCTTAAATAAATGTTAAGCTCTTAAACCTATTCCTCACTTTTGCAGCATTTTCTCATGCATCGTACTGCTCTTCTGTTATATCCGTCCATTTTTTCCTGAATCCACAAATCTTAATTTTCCGACCTCTTTTATTACTATTGTTATTGTTATTATTATTATTATTATTATTATTATTTCCCCAACAACAGTACGCCCAAGCCATAACTTAGCCAATGGGTATTTCCTTCGTCATTATAATATCAATAAAAATTTTCCTCGGGTATGTAATTGATATTTAAAATTAAATATTTTCCTTATGTTTATTTTACTGCGTAATTTTTGCTTGCTTCCTCTGGCCATTTAATTTGTAATATTAATTATTCTGTAGTCATAATGATATATCACGGATGAATAAATCTGACGCACTCTGTAACTCGCTATATCTCATTTGACCTAATATGAACAAACATAACCACAATTGACTGTATTTTATTTTATTCGAGTTAACAAGTCTGCCAAAAATTGCTTATTACTCTACTTTCCTGTATGCATATAAATGCAAGTAATTTTGATGAGATCCTCAAAATTATTAGAGCAGACTGTGTATTAAACATTATTCAGAACAAGGAATTTCCCACCAGATTTGTTTTCAAGTGGCGGAGAAGTACATGTGATACGATATGTAACGACGCCGTTAAAAATAAGGTTGACTGATTCTCGTTTCGCCCAGACCGCACAAGATGTATTGAGTCTACGAAATTTGTGACAATATATTATATCACGTAATATTTATAATTTTCTTAAAATAGACTTTTCATCTCAAGAGATACTGGCGAACTACTTAAAAATGAGGTATTTTCAGCAAGCTCATAGCATTATTTACACCGTAGTATTATTACATTTTCCCCGTAATGCAATCATGGTATATACAAATATTATTCACACTAAAGTATTATTTTGTATTTTTCTCCATTTTGCAATCTTTTTTTTTTGTATTAAATGTGGGCTAAACGTAGACGGTGTAGCTAGTGTTTCGTGGGCATTTATTAAATATTTATATACGTTTCATATTTTTTAGATTGATTTAACTTCCCGCCTTATTATCGTCTGAAATGTTTCGTATCCTCCGCATCTCTCTTGCTGCATCATTTATATTCTTCACGCAGCCACTTCGTACTTCTCTACATAAGGTAGAAGTGGTTTTAGACCAAGTTGGCATATTCTTATTTCTCAACTGGTTTCTTGGTAAGTTATTGTGCATATTTTTTTAAACATCACTCTAAGAGGTGTGGAATTTTCCATTTTTTAATATAAAAACTATATGTTCTACAATAAATTATTAAGCTGCAACTATGCAAATGTGCAGGAACCTCTGCAGACTCTTTATGTCATTACAAAATGCAGTAAATGTCTGAATTGCTAACCCCAGTTCCTCCCAAAAGACAATATAAGTATAGTTTTTTTTTTTTTGCCAATTTGAATACAGTATGTTCTAGTCGGATGTGACGAATTTAAATATTTGAAATGCGCGCCATTTGAGAATTTTTGAGACCTAGTGAGGAGCAAATGCATCAAGAGAGTCAACCGTCTTCACAGTTTAGTATTTCAGTGTGCCATAGTCAACATGGCGAATTGATCGGTGGAGCATCGCATTCTTTAACGCAAAGGTAACATTTTTTTATAGGGTGCCAACATTCGGCATCATCGGACACTGCTTTTTTTTTAGGACGACAATCGAACTGTGAGAGTAGCAGCAGCCCCGTTATCAATAGATGCTTTGACTACCAGCGCTTCCTAACGCAGACGAAGATGATGAACTGTGGTTCCGACAGGGCGGCGCAACCACACACACAGTTCGGGAGTCACTGTGCGTGAACGCTTCCCGGGCCGTATCATGTCACGGTTTGGACACATCAATTGGCCAGCCAGATCCCCAGATCTTACAGCACCTTACATCTTTTTTTGGGGAACCCCGCAATATCCAACAGCTAGAGGAACGCATTGCTGCTGAAGTGGTGGAAGTGAATGGTGATTTACTGGAGCGTGTCGTGGATGATTTTGTTGGCAGAATACGTGAGTGTGTTCAACGTCGGGGAAGCCACTTAATTGGCGCCATTTTAAAAATGTAACGCCTGTGCACTGAATTATACGTAAACAGATTTCTGTTATGGCGTTATTTTATTTTTTCGTGCGCTCCACTGTCTCGATACGTAGGTTTGAAAATCGTCACATCCTACTGGGACATCCTACTGGGACATCCTACTGGGACATCCTGTATATCTCGGATGAGGACAGCATCTCCTAGTCGGCTTTTGCCGTACTGGTGGTCACCTTCTACTGTGGCCTTCTCTGCGTGGCTTAATCTCTTAACTTTACATCCACACACGCGAGTTTCCGGCGCTATGGGTGTCACCTGGGAAAGTGCTGCTGGTATAACGGCCCTAATGCCCTGCCGTAAATATTGCATTAACCGTGCGCCAGATGCTGGACTACTAGCTTCCGTGTACTCCGTCTCCTGCAGAGCAATTTACTGTCGTGGTTTGCAAATGCATTCTGTGTTCCGCCCCACACACACGCTACCACCTCACACGTGAATAGTGTGTTGGCTATCCTGCAGGAAACATTTCAAATATTCGGAGAGCGTATAGTCCCGTGCATGCACATCGCAAGCTACTCATGCTCGTTGCAGCACCACGTCATTTTTCACCGCGTATTTTTGTAATTGGAGTGGAGAGATTTGAGCGACTCTTAACATCGAGGTCTTGAGAGCATATGATGGTGATGTGAGCTGGGTATGGAGCAGCGCCGTAATGCAAGGGCGAGGGAAACGGGAGATCCCCGAGAAAACCCACCAACCAGCGGCATCGTCCAGCACGATTCCCACAAGCGAAAATCCCGGGAGCAACCCCGCCGGGAATAGAACCCGGTTCGCCTAGGTGGAAGGCGAGTACTCTAGCAACTACATCACCGCGGCCCCGTATTTTGTAATTGTAGCTATATTAGTGTAATAGTGTGTTTTTGGTATCGGGGCTGGTGTATAACGTAATGTACATGATATCTACTGTTTAATCGTGCCCTGCACTGGGATTAGTGAAAATATAAATATAATATTTTTGGAAAGTTATTTTTTAGAGGCACTATGTGAATTTTTATACGCTCGTGTAGTAATCTTCTGAGCGTGAAAATTTCCAATTTTGTATTCTTTCGACAGATATCGCTTGGGTTTTGGTTTATTGCGTTGTCCTTGCTCAGGTGCCAGTTGCAGAAATCAATGCGCTTACAAAAGTCGTTACACCAAAGTTCTTGGTGCAGCTGTGCATGGTACGGATGGAAACGATTATCAGCGAGGATTCTCCACACTGTACTTTGAGACAAACCTGAGTCGCGGGCAATTCTTCCATGCAGAATCATGAGAATTAAAGCACATCAACAGCCCTCTCGTCTCACGTTTGTTGCGTGTCGGTTGCACTAGCCCGGTTGCGCGCGCGCGACATGCAAGATGCTGGAAGACATTGTACGAGCGATGGACGCGACGTGGGTATCTCTCTACGTACTAACGGGCAGCAGCTCTGCGGTCCAGACAACATACCCCTAGTATCATCAGCACGTCAAATGCTTCTTCGCTTGTATACGGCATTACATTCAGAAAGCAACACCACAGACAGAAAATGTCTGGCACTGAAATAACACACAGGTTTAACGGTTGCAATGTAAAATTAATTACAGACTGAAGGACGACCTTTCGATTGTCAGTTAACTTGCATGCAAATACTGCAGTTCCTGTAAGTGGTAGATGGCTTATCTGATTGCTGCGTAGTACCGCATTATCCTCCGCTTTTGCTAGGAAACAGTCTAATACCTACTGCACGAGTCCATGCAGTAAGGCACACAGCTCACTGCTAGTATCAAAGCGAGTCTCACACTCCAACAGGCAATACCGTAATGGCGCACATTGTGTATCTGACGTGCATAGTTTACGTACAACCAATGATAGGTGGATAAACGTAACTGTTATTATTAGACTGATTCCGAACAAAAGCGGAGAATAAGGCAGCACTAAGCAGCAAGCATATAATCCATTTATCACTTACAAGAACTGCAGGTTTCACATACAAGTTAACTGGCAATCGAACGTTCGCTCATTCACACAGTCATTTGAAATATATTGCATGAAAGACATAATCAGAGCAGCGTGTGGATCTCTCAGCAGTGCTGATGACCGCCGAGCCACCGCGAATGTAAGACGGAGAGCAGAGTCGTGTCTGATGCAGGGTGGTCGACATTTAGAGCACTTATGAAGAGTGCTGCGAGCGGATGAGTATTCCCAGTTCACGGTAGTTCTCTCACACCACACCGGTACTTACAGTACACCCGACGTCATTTGTGAACTAGGTATGCACGCCAGAAAAACAACCTTTTTTCGTTGATTTCGTTTTTATTGTAGTAAAGAAAACACGTTTGCGATCAATTGTCTCATTGTGCGTAAATTACGCACGTTACAAACCACATACTTAGATGATTTATTTTATTGTGTGTCAACTGTACACGTCAGACAGAATGTAGAATGTGTCTTTGTAAATGTAGTTTCCTCTCAGACGATCTAGCCAAACGATACCTTATACGACCCACATTTCCATTTGCAATTTCAAAACTCACCCCTTTCCTCCCTCACCGTACCTATACCTCCAGTATGTTCGGGGGGGGGTGGGATTACTACCAATCTATGTTTCATATAGAGTATAGTTATCAGACTTTTTTTCCCGAAACCCCCCGATGTGTTTTTTTCCGAGAACAAGGTATGATTAATTATTCCACGTTGCATTTGCAGTGTGGTAACACATAAATTAATGTAAATAAATAAAATATTTTGTTTCTACGTTTATGCACTACTCTTGTTTTTGTGTTGCGTTAGAGCTTGCCTATTTAAGTTTCTCAGTAATGAAAAATGGGCTACTCTTTATTTTATTTTGTTCGCCCTACTGCGCCCGAAGGCCGATTTATCGTGGCCGTAGCGTTCTCCGCGCGACTGCACATAATCTGCAGATTTATTGCTAGCGTTTTGTCTGCGTTTGTTGTACGTCAACGTGCCAAGACTCCGTTGTATTTATGTCCTCCGTAAGGAAGAGCAGGTGGGGTTTCCTCGCCGCTTCGAGGTGTCTTCTGGTCCTTCGGACTCTCTCAAACCTTCAGGAAATAAACAACTGTTTGTTTTGCTGGTGAGGTATTTTCAGCTCGCGAGAGGAGCATAGTGGACGTGACCGAAGAGTCCCAGCAAAACCTTACAGAAAGTACCGATCGATATCGCAGCAGACCATCGTCCGGAAGTTAATCTAATTGCAGCTAATAAATTCACGTAGATCTGCTACAGTCTAAGAACAAACCCATTTTATGTATAACATTCGCACGTTATTTTCGGTGTGTTACGTAGATATCGGTTCTAAAGTTGTTGTAGGGAACGAGATTTTTAACTCGCGCTATAAGTAAATTTATACGAATGTCGATATATTTGCCAATTTAAATGTCTGTTCACAACTTCGCAGAACTCATCCGCGATATTTTGCGCAATGGAACGATAGAGAACCTAAAATTACTGGGAACAGTGTTAAACTAAACAACTACTGATATACTTTTATTTCTTACATCTTATCGCGTCTGCAAAGGCGTATCAATTACTTTAGGAAATTTACGTACGTAAGAAACTTGCACAGAGTAAAATATCTCGAGTATCCTGTATATCTAAACACTTTGGAACTTGACTGGGACACAGCGGATTACACAACGTTGATTTTCAGGCAATCTCTTAAATAGTTTTGACAAAGCCGCCGTTTTTCATGTACGTAAGTCAACACTTATGGTTAGAGACCTGAAAAATTCGCGAGTTCAGTGACCTGCAGGCTAGACTCAACAGTCTTATGTACAAATTTGCCAATATCAACAGCGCATTGGTTGTCTGCTGTCACAGTGGAAGGCGACAATTGGACACCGTTCTCCAGGAGGTGTCAAACACCGTGTGAACCAACGGCTTAAGTTATATAAACGCACGTGTTTTGAATTCTAGCTTGTCCCAAAATGAATCCGCGAATTCTTCAGGTCTCTACTTATGGTCAATATTTCTTTATATTTTTCTCGCCCAGTTTGGTGTGTAAGGAATTTCACTCCTACTTTTTTCTACTTTTTTGGACAACATTCTACAGAGAAATGGAAACTGAGAACCTGCTTTGCATACACAATTGTTACAATTGTTCGTATTTACGCTAAAACAAANATACACAATTGTTACAATTGTTCGTATTTACGCTAAAACAAAACTTTGAATATGGAACTTTTTTAAAAATGGAAGTGTCTATCGGAACACACTGGCAAAGTATGTCAGTTTCGTGACGTAACTACACGTGTATACTCGTGTGTGTATGTGTAACTTATTTTCTTAATCATATCATGGAAAGACATAAGAATTTTCTTAACGCTACTACTATAGAAATAATAAATACGCTGAGAAATTGATACTAGTAAAATAAAAGTATGCTTAAATGTTAATTGAACGGAAGAAACGGATATATTTCATGAGCAGGAAACGGAAAAAATTTGAATAAAAAGAAAGAGATGAAAAGGAAAGGTCAAATAAGNACGGATATATTTCATGAGCAGGAAACGGAAAAAATTTGAATAAAAAGAAAGAGATGAAAAGGAAAGGTCAAATAAGACAAGCGGAAGGAAAGAGGAGTTGGTATGTACACTGCAAAAAAAAATTGCAGGGAAATTCTCTTTCATACAACGGAAGCAAATTATGCTTACAGTAAAGGAAAATNTACACTGCAAAAAAAAATTGCAGGGAAATTCTCTTTCATACAACGGAAGCAAATTATGCTTACAGTAAAGGAAAATTACAGTACAAATGTCAGGTAAATTTACATGGCCTATAATATATTTTTCCTTGAAGGTGGTGCAAAATTACGTGACAAATGTAAGGGAAAATTCTATCACAACTAAGAAAAATTTCGTAAACGGCATGGAAAAATTACACTACCAACAAACACTTGGAATATATTTTACCGAGCATCAATTCTTTAACACAGTTATTTTCTCCCCAACTTACTATGTGAAAATTTACTGATCGTTTTCGAGTGAGCTGGTCCCGAATCAAAGTAATTTGAATTTTTAGGCGAGCGAACTAACCGATACACCACGGTAAATTCATAGGCATTGGGTTTTTGTAAATAATGAAATTTGTATTATTTAGTAAGCATAACGTTTTTTAGTGTGCAAATGTAATTCTAAATAAAATAGTTAAAACAAATACATAACATTAATCCAACTAGCCTACGAGCGTAAAATTTTTCGAAGTCTAGAGAAATTTTATAACAAATTAACCATTAATAACCTAAGCTATCAGGGAGAGAGCAGCTAAATATTGTACTTCATGTGTTAAAGAGTGTTTAAAAATAAATTGCATTTTAAAAATTTTATTAAGCTACAGCCGATTTTTAGAACTAGTTAAATGATTCGCGCCATCTACAGAATCTACAGAATTATCTGATTTACTAGTGTGTGGCTACAAAATACTTATTCATGATTTTTGTTACTCCATACATTGAATCACGTTTATCAAGTAAAAACATGTGTGCAAGAAAATACCAACATATCTAGTTTTGAACTCGCGAACTCAAAAGTCTGATCATTCACACTTCCGTGGGCCAAAACACCACCGCTCCACTGCAATGCGCCATTAGTTCCACGTTTAATTTCTGTGCTGGATTTCACGTCATTTCCTGAATTAATGTTCCGTTATAGGATAGGATTTTCAAATTTTTAACAGTTTTCTAAGAGTATTTTGCACCTTTTCTTTAATAAATAATTACATTTTAATTGTTTTGCCTACTTCAACAAACATAAACCCTACAATGTTGCCAACATGGCGCCTTGCTTCCTTTCTAACCTCTCGATATACACTGAAGAGCCAACAAAACTGGTACACCTGCCTGATATCGTGTAGTCCCCCCACCCCTCCCCGAGCACGCAGAAGTGCCGCAAGACGACGTGGCATGGACTCGACTAATGTCTGAAGGTATGCAGGGGGCAATTCACACCATGAATCCTGGAGAGCAATCCATAAATCCAATCTGCGCCAATTTGAGAAAGTGTTCCACGTCTGTCACGTTTAATGATTCTCGTCAGCCATCGTTTGTCCCGTTCTTTCACGATCTTTTTCCGATCTTTCACGATCTTGTCGAAGATATGATGCTTTACCGGATTCCCGATATTCACGGCACACTCGTGAAATGGTCGTACGCGAACATCCAAATTTTATCGCTACCTCGGAGATGCTATGTCCCATCTCTCGTGCGCCGACTATAACAACACGTTCAAACTCACTTAAATCTTGATAATCTGCCATTGTAGCAGCAGTAACCGATCAAGCTGCCGACCGCATCGCGTTACTCTGATTGGTTTCATACCTCTGTTATTTTCATGCGCACGCCTATACCAGTTTTTTTGGCTCTTCAGTGTACATAATGCTCGAGAGATGCGAGGNCCATTGTAGCAGCAGTAACCGATCTACCTGCCGACCGCATCGCGTTACTCTGATTGGTTTCATACCTCTGTTATTTGCATGCGCACGCCTATACCAGTTTTTTTGGCTCTTCAGTGTACATAATGCTCGAGAGATGCGACGTTCTGCGATCTCATACGGAAATTTTCCTATACACGTACGTGATATTTCTATGTCATATAAGTGAGTTATGACACGTTTCTCTAATTTTATCTTACATGTAAAGAAAAGTGCGTTTTCTTTTCAGTATACGGAATATTACCGCACTAATGTCGGGTAAATTTCCTTATATTTTTTATAGTGTATCCAGCAAAAGTAGTCGGTTATTTCTGGCATCTTTTCTAAAACTAAGTTTATTCGCGAAATAATTTACGGTCGTTGCAATCAGAATGCATACCTTCTCATTAGCTATTATTTTAGTGCCTTTATATATTTTAACGATACTTTATAAAGTAGTAATTATTTTATTCTAACGTATTTATAGCGAAAAAAATGTAGGTGCATTTTTACGTAGAACCATATTATGATTTACATGTGAAAAGAATGAAACGTTATACAAAAAATAAGACGTCGGTGACTTAACATAGATTTCAAGAAGACCAATTCTTAACAAATAAAATACATACAAATATTTAATGTTGATTAAAAATCCTTTTATTAAAGTATAATCTTATTGTTACAGTTTGTTAACTAAGTAATAGCATCAAAATAATCCAGTAGCGTTCTCTACTAAATCGAAGAGAGAATACAGGAATTTCATTAAAAGTTGCGCACACGTTCTGAAGAACGACGTAGCCATTGTTAATCTTCCAGATTTGAGAAAGAAGTTGCAATTTGCTAGACTAAGAACTTGACACTCTTTTGTTAAAGTAAAAAAAAAATATATTTTACACCAAGAGAAAACTTTTGCCTGAGGCAACAAAATACTTTTTATATTGTCAAACAAATGCATATAGTTGATTAAATCGAACGTTCTGTTTTCAGACAAATTTTAGCTGGCCTAGCAAAGTTTATTCAATTATTCTGTGTTTAAATTTTTGCTTCAAAGAATCAGAATTTTTTTTCTGCATTTCTTAAGTTGTTTAGTAAAAAAGAAAATTTTGGAGCAACAGCCTCTTTCTTTGGCTGTATACAAAAACAAATAGTTTGATCACTCAACGAACATATCCTTCAGAGTAATCCGCGAATGAAATTTAATTATTTCTCTGCATAGAGATAAATGTTTCAGAAATCCTTCTTAACACAAAAATAATTGACAGAAATTCTGATATATTATTTGCGGCTTTCAATTATAGCAAATTATATCAATGCGAAATGCAACTCTAAAATGCCTCTTTACATATTTGTAGCAAACTATTTAGTACAAAGAAACGTACTGGAAGAGAAGGCGAGGTGGTGAACCACCGGTATCGCATTCAGGAGAACATGGGTTCGAATCCCGGTCCAGCTATCCTGATTTCTGCTGCTCATGGTTTACCGAGCTCTCTCCAGGAGAGTACTCGGGTGGTTCCGTCATACAGGCGATGGCCTCTTCCTTCCTCATTCCTGGGGCCGCGGTGGTGTAGTGGTTAGACTGCTCGCCTCCTACCTAGGCGAACCGGGTTCGGCTCCNCACCTACCCACCTTCCTACCTACCTACCCACCTACCCACCTACCCTCCTACCCACCTACCCACCTACCCCAGGTAGGTAGGTAGTTAGGTATGTAGGTACATACCTACCTACCAACCCTCTAACCTACTTACCTACCCTCCTACCTACCCTCCTACCTACCAACCTACCTACTTACCCTCCTGCCTTCCCGCCTACATACCTACATACCTACCCACCTTCCGGCCAACCTACCTTCCTACCTACCTACACAGAAACGTGTCTCCCCACGCCAAGTTATTTTGCAAGAAATTCCTTTCAGAAACGTAAACTGACACCGTGAGGGCTACCAAGAGATGACCCAACAGTTCCTCATTCGTTCGGCGAATATCCGTTCAGGTTCAGTTAACGCTGGGGTAGAGGTGTACTGATCCGCCACGACGATCGCGAATGGAGTGTCACTCACTTTCGGCCCCTGGTGCTCGTTAGTAAATACCATAACTTGCAGGTGGTTTCCGGCCCACAAATTGTGCAGTAAATTGGCACTGGGTGCGTCCTTTTGCAGCCTGTTTTCCAGTACGTGCGGGCGATAAACACACGATACTCCACCGTGCGCCGACGCATGCTGCACCCGGACAAACACCAACATAAAATGCGTAGCAACAGCAGGAACAGGAACTAAAGCTGAAAGTATGTGTCAGTACGGTTGGCGTTTATAGCCTATCCGCGGTTTCTTCACACATTTTGAATCAAACCTTTAAAATTAAGCCTTTGAATGAGGTGTTTGATTGTTCCCTAAAAATGTCACTCATCGCAAGTGTTTTATAATTGTGTTGATATAAAAATTACTTATTTTTTTGTTAAAGTAAACTTATAATTATATTCCGCCCATAAAATATAATACTTCATTGATATTTAATATGAATAAATACAGGGAGGTAAAATGTGTATTGGTAATGCCTAGTAAGAAATAGTCATTATGCAAAAAATATACGAGACTGAAAACGCAGGAATTCGGTACGGTGTCCCTTTGGTGTAATTTGCTACACTTGTTTAAGCCTTGTTTGCACGAGGCGGAGATACAGCCTGGAAGTAGATCTTCAGCACGACTTCAGAAAAGTTGGAAGTAACCGATGTTATGGTGTGATCAGGCCTTAGTTGAACGGCTTGCCTGATCACACCTTCAAACATTAAATCTGGAAACGAGCGGGATTGCAACGCCACCATTTGGTTGGCGATCCTTGCGAAAGAAGACCGTTGCAGAAATCCCCTCCACCGGTCACTGAGCGGGGCCGCAGAACCACGCGCTTGATATAGGCCGGCGTAACACCCGGAACGGCGTCTTTCGTCTTTAGTCCTATGGGCGTTAACCCGACCAGCGAAGCAGACCAGGAAGATGGCTGTGTCCGGCCGGCGTTAACCGTCTCGCAAAATCAGCCTCCGGCTGCAACAAAGTAATGACTTTCCAGTTAGGTTTAATTAAAATGGCGTGAATCATAATGTAATTAAATAATCGTCTTGGTATTCAATTTAAAGCTCCCCCGATCAATAGTCATTTAAATAGCAACGGTTTAATCTTCATATAATAAAACCTCATCAAATACCGTTGTGCTCTACCGAATCATCAGTCACTATTGAGCTACGTCCCTAACAAACTTTCAAGTACGACTAAGCTGAAAAGTTAGTTCGTAACACCATGAACGGCATATAACGGCCGACTTACCCAGACACACACGCGCAGCTACGGAATGACTAGAGAAACCGTGGCTCCTCCTGCACCTCCAATGACGTCAACGTGAGTCTCCCGCACCAAGGTACGTCAGAAGCAAATCTCATTACATTATGAGCGATAGCTATATATTTATGAGCGAACATCAGGGACCGAGAGCGCGTGGAAACACCCTGTAGGTGCGAGCAGTTCAGGTTGCGGTGGACGCCTGGTGAGGGGTATGTCCATGTAAGTGATGATGCGCAACGGTCGACGCCGACTGGCGAATGTAAAGCGGTATGGCCTCTGGGCGCAAGCCACTGAACGAGCGCACAGTGGTTTCGTCGTCATCGTAGAACTTCGGGAGTTTGAGCGGTGACACTAAAATTTTACTGGAAGTGGCGCTTTACCAAAGTACAATGCATGCCTCTATCGTAGTTTCGCATGTTTCCAGTTCTTACAATTTGAGGTACGGCAGTCTGGAAAAGCTGCTTTAACGTATGCTGAAGGACACTAAAGTAATGTTCCTGATGTGCGCGATGTCTTGATAGAACCATCCCGTCATCGTCTGGAACGTGCTTTCTTTTCGTAAGTAAACATATTGGGAGGACGTTTAGTAGTTCCGTCAAGAAGCGCATTCGCGTAGGCGACCGCCTTAAGTGTCCCGCCTACCAGGAGCTTTTTCCCGCGTTTGAGACGTAGAAGCGCGGCGACGATAAGGACGACACTGACACGCGCATCAAGTGCGCCATCGCCGCTAAGCGCACGGCTCTGAACTGGCGTGCAGTGTTCTCGTAGTACTGAGTATATCTTTGGGACTTTCCGCGGTGACGCAGTTATTTTATTGGTGGTAAGTCTGTAGAAAGGCTCAATTCAGTGCCCTTGAGTAGTTTTGTATGGATCTGACGCGTACGTTTTGAGATAAAGCGCTTCGAAAAAGTAGTTTTTAGCCATTTCGGAGTTCATTGAAATGGTGTTTCTAATGTGCGTGACGTATTGAAAGCACTCAACAGATCTTGTCTGAAGTCTGTATTCTTTTCGTAGATCAGCATATTGGACGCATGTTTGAAAGTTTCTTAGAAAGACGAGTATTTCAAACGCATTGCCACGTAGCTGAAGCGTTTGGTAGGCGGGTGCCTTAAGGTTCCCAGCCTGTGATCATAGAGTGGGTGGGGAGATATGGGCGGCTCTTAAGATCGAGGTCTTGAAAGCCGACGAGACTGAAGTGAGATGAGTATGGATGGAGCAGCGCCGGAATTCAAGGATGGGGAAAAAACGGGAGTTCCCACGAGAAAATCCGGCCAGCCAGCGGCATCGTCCACCACGATTCCCACGTGCGAAAATCCTGGGGACGACCCCGCCGGGAATCTAACCCGGTTCGCCGTTTTTGGGAACGAGTAGTCTAACCACGATATCACTAGTGATCATAGAGTAGATAAGTACACAGAGACTAAATGGCGTGGTGGTTCCTTTGATGTGGCCGCACTCTTACTGGCTGCGCGAGGTTCTGGGAGCAGACCTTGCGCCTGATAGGCCACTGAGAAAGATTCCCTATTGCCTAGGCTTCCGCGTAGGTTACCAGGCACCGATTAGAGAACGGCGTCCCGGCATATTTCTTGCTAGTGACGCCATTTTGCTGGCATGTGTGACTGAAGCTCACGGTATAAAAGGCTATTTCACCTCCTCATTCTGAAGGGGCCTTTCTAGTTTCCATATGGATCTCATTTTAAGCAGTTGTGCCTACTCTAATTTTTAAAGAACTGTGGAATATTTCAATGCAAATCTTCTTTGAGGGCATAAATGAAAGTCGATATTTTTTTGCCATTCATAAATTTGGTTACTGAAACATAAATATGCTCGTTGAAAAGTGTCACAAGTCAGCAAATATCGCTGAGAGTATCCTCCCGTTTACGATATTTATTCTTCTGTTAATAGTTTTATGACTGGGGGTAGTGAAATTTCGCAAAAATATTTCAAGACATGTTATATTTTAGAACACATTTGGGTCGTTTCCCTATCGTGTTTGGCTGAATTACTGTTTTTACACGTGTTAACTGTCTGCACACGAATCACGTAGGAGCCGTGCCGATGTTGCCGAATTCTAAGTGGTTCGGTCAGATATGAAAACGCCTTCTCAAGCAGACCGCAACCAATGGCAGTAGACAAACTGTTGTTTCGTGCTTACAGTATCGACGTCTACAGTGTACTCGTACTTTTCCACGAAAAATCACTGGATCTAGTTACGACCCGTTCAGTCCCGAATTCACTTACGAGCTCGAGTGTTGTAATCGTTCCGTTTTATGACGCTCGCTGTACTTGTGTCGGGCGTGTTTCTCGCTACCGGCAAGACATCGTGCTGCCTGGTACTCGACGTCAGCGATGACCACTCGCAGGCGAGACGCGCAGAAACCTCAACAAATCACATCTTCTAGCAAGGAAAGCGCTTAAACCACCCGGCCACTGGTTCGTTGCCGTGCACAGAGCCGACCCTAAATACCATTCTCGTGCAACGTGTGCTCGATCATCGACCCGTGGACTGAACGGGTTAAACTATAGCGACAATGGTGTATATCCTCTGGACATATTGCTATATTAAAGAACCTACAGTCGACAGAACGCACGTAAAGCTTGTTTGTGTTATCTTACAACGCCGCCGCAATTCCTCCTTACTGCTGGACGTGACCTGTTTACTAGGGAATCCCTTTAAATACTTAAAAGCGAGCTAGGCTCAGGAAGACAATTTTATGGGTGCTGTGGGGGAGGAGGGGGTCAGCCTGTCTTTTCCACCGCATTTCAAATGAAAGACGACTGGGGTGGGCAAGGGTCCTACCCAGGGCTTGTACTACCTCCGCGCTGAGGAGTTTGCTCAGGTGATGCAAAGCGGCGGTGGCCATTAAATACTGTGTGCTTTGATTTAAGGGAATCGCAGGCTCGGTGATGCGGCAGCTACGCTATCGCCAGGGACTCCCGAATATTACCGGAAAGATTCCTGCGCGTGCTGCATTTCAATGTTCTACGGGCGTACCAGCAGTTTTCTGGTATGCCTAACTTAACTTAACTTAACTTAACTTAACTTAACTTAACTTAACTTAACTTAACTTAACTTAACTTAACTTAACTTAACTTAACCTGCCAATCAGAATGAGGTAACTTTAGTACTGTAGCAAGTCTGTGATACGCGCGCAGACGCCCCAAGACGTGTAACACGCGAACCGCCCTATCGGGAACGAGGACCCCGAGCGCGAGTGTTACGAAATACAACTGGTCGTGAGAATATTTTCTCGGGAATCGGGCGTCCCTGGCTATCGTGTGACGTACGTCGCCGACAGCCACAGCAGTAAAGGTGTCGAAGGCGCACCCCCCGGAGATTACACTTTCAAATGAGTGTTACGTATTCCGTCCGGTGCGCTCGGAGGGAAAGGTTCAGAGCTGCGTTGGCGCGCAAATGTATTCTTAACAAGAACCCGCGTCGGCAGTTCGAATATAATAGGAAGAAATTGATACACGGCACAGCTGAACGCGCCTGAGTTGGAAAAGGTTTTGTATTTACGGTCCTAGAAAAAGGAAGGGGGGGCTTAGCAGACACGCGTTGCATAAGAGAATAGTTTCGTTCTAGTTCCCTACGGCCGAGCCCAGCCTCTCAAATACGTGTTGGAACAAGCAAAAATAGGACTAATAGGAAGGCGGGCGCATTGAAAAATAACACTGATGCTTATTTCCCAGTTGAAAAATACTGCGAATACATTTTGGAAATGTTCGTTTCCGCTAGCCATAAAATTAAGGGTGTGCTCAGAAAGGAATTGCGTTGTGTGAAGTAAGGAGACTGGTAACAGCATTAATGACTCATCAGTTACGATGAAGTGCTCTTGCGCTCTCGGGGACTTGAGTATTTTTAAAAAATTATATGGTGTGATAATTTTAGAGTCAATAGTTGCAAGTGCATATTTAAAAAAAAAAAGTACGCCTGTTTTCAAGAGCGTATAACGAATAAGTGTTAATGTTTAATTTAAGTGACAATTGTATTTTACTTGGAGCTGCCCTAAGTAATATGGATTCAATAACTCTAGAGATGTGTAGTATGTATTTAGTTATTATAAATTTAAAAAGATACTCTTATTATGTCAGGTCGTCACTTTTTCGTACACAAAATTGCTTTCCAGCAAACCGTTTTATTTATAGCAGTTTCTGTAGGTTAACATGTAATAAATAGCCCTTGAATATTTGAGAGAGTTTAGAGAGTCAGAATCTAAGCAACTTATAGCAGTTTACTGCTTCTAGTGTTAAATGTTTTAGGTAAAAAAATTTACCTGCAAAAGCCTCAGATTTACTGGTATTGTACGGGGAAATAACAGAATATACTGTACTAGTAAAGATATTGTAATTAGTTGTTAAGGGAATAACTGTTATAATGAAAGGGCTTATCAACAAATGCAATGTT
Source organism: Clitarchus hookeri (assembly GCA_002778355.1). Lineage (NCBI taxonomy): Eukaryota > Metazoa > Arthropoda > Insecta > Phasmatodea > Phasmatidae > Clitarchus > Clitarchus hookeri. The sequence goes on from NQII01003600.1 coordinate 249,590, forward strand.
TTTGTAACGAAAAGTAAATAAATATACGCAATAGTAACTCCCTTTACTTAACCACTCAACCAGTGAAGTGAGAGTGGGAAGTGGTAGTGCGTATAGTCTATTTGCGGTTTCTTCGCACTTTTTCAATCCAACATTTCAAAAATCACCCCATACATGACGTGTTTGGTTATTTCCTAAATATGTAATGTACCACGACCGTTTTATACTTCTGTTAACATAAAAGTATCTTATTTCTGGTTAAATTAACTTTTTTTAAATATTTTATCTATAAGTTGTAATATTTATCATTTAAAATTAATATTATTGAAAACATTGAGAAAACAAGTGTGTTGGTAATGCCTAGTAATAAATGGTTCTTATGCAAAATATGATTACACCGAGTGCGCACGAATTCGGTGCGTTGTCCCTTTGACGTAATTTTCTAGACGTGGTTAACCTTTGTTTGCACGAGGCGGAGGAATATCCTGGAAGAAGAACTTTAGCCGGACTCCAGAGAAGTCTGAAGTTACCGTGAATGGACTTTAGTGTAATTCAGTCCCAGAGATTTTACATTCGAACAGCAGCGATGCGTCTGTGTCCAGGCCAGGCGAAGAATCCCTAACACATTACGGCAATAATAGTTTATAAACCATATCAGCAAAGCGCCAGCGGAGCTCCCCTCCCGGCGGCGCGGTATTTGGGACGATCACGCCACCAGAAACTATATAACACGGCAACACTTTGCACGCGCGGTCTGTCGGTCTGTCTGTCTGTGCACCCACGCCGAGATGAAGCCATCAAGATGCAGCTTGCCGTGCCGCTCGTCGCTGTCCGACTCACCACTCAGCCTGCGGCGATGGTATCATTCAGGTTAGTCATATACTGTAATGGATTAGGACCTCCCTCACCAATAGCTTATAACTAAGGGCAGTGATATTACGCGAAAAGATGTCGAGACAAGATACAGTCCAAAGCACTGTAGGGTCGTCCAGCTTCTTTGGCTGGCTAAAAAATGTTCTGGCCCGTGTTAACCGTTTGCGCACGAATCACGAAGGTTCAGCGTCGGAGTTACTTAGTCCTGAGTGGCTTGGTCAAAGACGGACACGGCACCAGCAGCCAATGGATGCATAACAACAGCTGAGGTGTGTATATAGTATTGAAGTCTACTGTGTGCTCCGATTTTCACGCGAATAATCACTGGCCCTACTTATAATTACTGTAACTCCTCAAAAGTGTATTAAATATCTGTCCTGTCTTCGTAATTAACTTCAGTTCTTCCCTCATAATAGTATAAACCTTCCATAGTCCCTATACACAAGTACGAAATATTAATAAACGTAACAATGTGCATAGTTAAAATGTCCTACAATACGTGCCACGTAAAACAAAGAAATAGATGTATGCGGTAGTGTCTGGGGACATAGCCGTGAGNAAAATGTCCTACAATACGTGCCACGTAAAACAAAGAAATAGATGTATGCGGTAGTGTCTGGGGACATAGCCGTGAGTTCTACGTTAATACGTCCACGTTTGCTATGCTCATCGCGTCTACTTTCCTGAGTTCCCGAAGTCGTCTCACTCTTACCACAAAGGAGGACACTGCGTTGTTGATCTATGACTGATCAGACACACATCCCGATGCGATTCGTCGATTGTATTTTCTCTGGGCTTTCCAGTGAGTATGGTCCGACATCATAAATTTCAAAATTTATTTTTTCACGTATTTGTCTCGCAACAAACATTTTACGCGAATTTTACGTTCACCGCTTAAATTGGCGGATCTAGGCTAAATCTCTTCGCTCGGCGCCAGAACCAGCGTGCTGGCTCACCGGAGTCGCGAGATATCCTGCCCGCGCCAGTCGCCGCGGGGCCCCCACCAGCACCTCGCAACTGCACGGCACAAACTCGAGGTCGGGCTCGCATTGAATCTGTGCACCCGGTCGAAGGAGACTACATTTATTTCAATCGTTTTATAAGACGCGAAGTTGCAGTGTCGGGATGTNATCTGTGCACCCGGTCGAAGGAGACTACATTTATTTCAATCGTTTTATAAGACGCGAAGTTGCAGTGTCGGGATGTGGTTCACACTGCAACCGTTGTATCGCCGTTTCCGTCCTGACACCCCGTGCGTCGGTGTGATTTTCAAGACGTGTTCGCGTCGAACATTAGTAAACAAGTAACCCTCTCGAATAGATGCACCGGGTGAGCAGCGATTCCGTGCTCTGATTTTCCACCCGGACACTCGCCGTCGTCGGGAAGGCGAAGGTGCTAGGTCTGCCTGCCAGTGACGTCACAGACGAGGAGGGACAGTCCTTCACCCTCCCCAGGACCCACTGTCCCATCAACAGGCTGCATGCAGCCTCGCAAGTTGGTGTTGGGTTAGTGCACTGCGGCAAATACGACATTTACGAATCAGCGGTAAATTTAATTTTATATTAGGGTTTGATTAAAAGGGACTGTTTGTAACTGAAGTTAAACTGGTCAAAACATTTTATCCAAAATTTTATAAACATCCGTAATTAGCGCGCGTAGTTATAATATTCGCGTGTGGTCTAAAGTTACTGTTTATTCGTGATACTTTTTGATATAGAAAATTTAACTGTCGAAAAACAACGTATTGCTCGCTACAATAAATCTCCTTGATTACGCTGTTCTTTACTTGTGGCTAAGTTGGTGGCACTGCTGAGCGTAACTACTGAATTTCGTCACGGTTTCTACACAGTCAAATGTTAAACGAGTTTTTTTTTAGTATTTCCTTCTGCGTGTAAGGTACGTTTGGAATAAATATTATTTAGTTAAAAAATTGCTGTTAAAATTTGTGTTTTAAAAGTAAATATTTTATGATTCCATTTTTTAACAAAAAATTTACTTTTTAAGAGATTATGTTTGTATTTTCCAAAACATCAGTATAAAAATAATTAGTCTGCTTTACAAAATATGCAAACTCATATGTAGTAAGAAAGCATTTCCATTTAAGACTGCGGATTCCTCAGTTATAGGTGACCATACATCTCGATTAGCGAGAAGAGAAACAGAAGAGTTTATGTAGGAAAATTCCGGTGGTGAGATGCGGCAACACTGCTAGTGGCAGGCTGTATGGCACACGGGCCAGAAGAAGAAAAAGCTTCCGGGGGGACGGGGTGTGATAGTACACCATAGACTGAAGATTAAGTAGACCGATTTTTTGTCGTCTACTTGTATACCCAACGTTGACCTACCCCATGCCAATACAACTGTCAAAGTAACATGGTCAACAGTGGTAAATGTGTTCGTTTATATCTAAATTTAGAAAGAAAAAAACACATTAATAAGGATAAAATAACTTTACCGAATTGGATTTAATCAAATTTCATTCAAAATTGGCCAGAGGTAGCATACAAATATCTCAAAGCCCTAGTATACATAAACAGTGTTCCAAACCCAAAGCCAATCCACGTCGTTTTTGATAGTCGTATTGGCAGAACAGTAGTCCACTCTTGAGACAAGGAGAGTGATTGAGCGAGGGAAGAGATTTGAACGTATCTTGATCGCGAGGTCTTGAGAGCCGATGAGGGTGATTGAGGTGAGTATGTAGCAGTGCCGGAATAAAAGGGCGGGGGAAACGGGAGATCACCGAGAAAACCCGCCGACCAGTGACTTCGTCCGACACAATTCCCACATGCGAAAAGTGACCCGGCAGGGGATTGAGCCCGGTTCGCCTTG
>NQII01003601.1:6732-50677 GCA_002778355.1 Clitarchus hookeri
TATATATATATATATATATATATATATATATACATATATATGTCCTGTTACACATTTGAAATATGTATTATTATTTATCACTCTTATTAAAAAAAATGTTTGGTCACACGAATCTCAGTTCTACTTTATTTATCAGACACCTTGCTCTTTTTATTCTAAATCACATTTTGCTTTATTGCTGTATATAATAATAATTATTATTATTATGTACTAGCGAACCGGCCCGGCTTCACCCGGTAACAATTTAGTTTTCACAGCGATACTTTGAAAGACAAAAATGGTTACTGTGGGTCATCCTTAAAATATAAACACATGCTACCGCGGACTTTTCTGTATACCTTTTTGAAAGCTACAATTCTGTAGTACATTCATTTGACGTATCTCTTATGGTTTAGTCAGCGCAAGCCATGTAAGCGCCCTAAAAGCGGGTTTTTACGACTTGATTACAAACGTTTGACATTTATCTACTATACTTACATTAAATATAAATGAATTATACACCAAAACCTTCCTCAAGAAATTCTCTAAATTATGTTGAAAAACACATCAAAATCCAAGTAGTTTAGAAGTACTAAGCGAATACACAGACAGACACGGATAAGTGACTTTGTTTTATACTACTTAGCGACGTGCTGGAGTGAGAATTTCGGCTCGGCCTCTTTGCTTCTACTTTTACATTGGGGTCACACCTACACAATTAGATCTTCGGAGCTGTCTATTTGTGGCATGCTTGTAATTACTTACACTAAGTCTCTCGTATGGTACAAATTGTAGCATTTGTGTGGAGGTAGCCCAGCATGCTATAGAGCGATGGGCGANTTACACTAAGTCTCTCGTATGGTACAAATTGTAGCATTTGTGTGGAGGTAGCCCAGCATGCTATAGAGCGATGGGCGACACTAGCACGCACCCTTAGCGCCTTATCGCTCCTACGCACAAGGCGTGGCATTTGGCATCACGAGTATGCACGGCATTGGCAATGCCTTACCCAGGCCTCGAACTCGAAACCCCTTGCACTGTAGACCGACGCGCAACCAACTGCCCCTCGGCGGACGGCAACCAGTGAGCCAACCACAAGTCTATGTATAATGTAATAAAAATATTTATTTTTTGAACACAGCAAATAAGTATATAACCATACAGAAGACGGAGCGAGTGGGCACAGGTTTAAAGGGCTCACGTATTCTCCAGTCACATGTTAGTTTCAAAGATGTAACGTAATAGTGAGCTGTTTATATTGTCATAGTGGGCCACTGTGTGAATTCTAAGTCCAGGCGATTAGCACTCCCGGGTAACGCGAGAAAAATATAATATTACAGCCAGTGAAATTCCACCACATAAAATCAGAATATTTTTAATTACAAGGAAATAAAAATTAGCGTAGCAGTCACTACCAGCCGTGTTCTGCAAAGGAAGCAGATATACTACCAACGTCAGCAAGTTCGTGGATTGACTGGCGTCCCGAGTGTAGGCTACCACGCACCACGGCATCCACAAACTTACTGTCTGCCCTGCGTAGTAGTGACGAACACTGTCAGCCATGTAGACTTCCTGTCAACTGACTCTACCACTGTTTGCAGTCGCTGACCTACACAAATGCGTCTTTGATATTTAAAAAAAAATGCTGTGACTTATATAGTACTATAATGCTGGTTTCACAATACGGAGATGCGTTGCGATGCGATGCGTGACGACGCGATGGGCTGCGACGAACTATACTTACTGTTGGCGATGAGTTGCAATGCGATGCGTGACGACGCTAATGGGCTGTGGCGAACTATACTTACTGTTGGCGATGCGTTGCAATGCGATGCGTGACGACGCGATTTGCTGCAACGAGCTATATTTGCTATTTAGTCGGGCAGGAGGTGTAAAAAAGTAGGAATAATTTTCAAACTCGGTTTTCTCTCTGAAATTTATTTATTGGCAACACAAGGAGTGGGAATTTATTGGTTTTCAAGTTCACAATTCAAGTTAAATAACTACAGGATGTCTACAAAGATAACAGTGCAAAAAAAAATGTTACCATATAAGCATATACCTTATCTATGTAGAACAAAATGAAATAAATACAAAATTTACCAATTCGTAAATTGGATATTAACACCATCATAAGAATGTTACGAGTTATGGACAGAGTAAGTCATAAAAATTATTATACGCTACAAGAAGTAGATAAATGTCTTACTTATATTATAATACCCATATTTTTCAATATTTTGTTAGTAAAACATAACTTACAAAAATGCTTCGGTTTGAAGTAAGTCCAGCATTTCTGTATCATACATGGATGATAAATTATGGTTCTGACACATCCACACATATCGGTACAAGACACGTCACTTGCAAAAAGTTTGCATCTACTTGTTCCACTATATTTGTCCATTGCTGTGCAGCCACACTTTTACAGCTCCATCAGTGCTTGCGAGGCTGAGGGGCTAATGCACATTACTGGTTTCAGGCCTTCCCCGGTTCGCGTCCAGTCGTATTCAGTAGGACTGGACTGGAGTAGCTTTTAAAGTCATTTTCCATCTGAAGGCCATGTATTAGGCACGATGGATGTGACAATTAGACGAACAGTAGTTGGATGCTTCCTAGGCATTATTAATGCCGCTACCTTCTATCTACTTCCCCAAGCATTTCAGGGCAGCAGTTTTGGTGCAGAGAGTCTAGCCGAATGTGGTACTCATCCTTGTAGTTTGGTAATTTCACAGCTCTATCATAAAGACCACCATCAAGGGTTATGATTGTCTTCTTTCTTTCGCCAACCATTAGGGGATGGAATTGTTTGGCGTGATTTAATAATGTGAGGACTGGCTATCCTGTTGAACTTCTTGTATTTAACAGAGCAATTATTCCATTATCGGACACAGGCCCCGTTTTAAAAAAATGAGTGACCAAGATAAAGGTTCGTTCTTACTTGGTTTAGTTGGAATATCGATGGTGGTAAGTTCTACAGTCAGCACCTCGTTTGAATCGTGCTCTTCGCCACCATCGCCATTATCTTCCTGCCCAACTGTAACTGTCGAGGAATCATCCCGAAACTCATTACCCGTCTATGGTTCATCGTCATCACTAACGAACACAGTGCCATTATCCTCTACAGCAACAGAGATTTTCATGTTTTCATTTCAATCTTTACTGCTGGGCGTAATTTCTAAAACATAATGCTACACAGAAGCAGCCACGTATTTGTCAGCTACTCGAATTTCCGGCAATATTTGTTACTGTCGCACAATCTTACCACAGAGAAACACATTTTTGGCTTCGCCACATTCAAGATAAGTGATGCCAAAAGCCTTAGGAAGCTATATTTTCTCTTGTCCAGGACTCACTAAAATTTTCTCGATTCATCACTTGTGGTGCATTGATTTTGCGCTGTACGATCATGAGGTCGGCCCCATAAAAAGAGCCGACATCACTGCCAAGGTCAATGTTGTGCGTCGCAAATATTAAGACGCACGCGCTTCTTTTTGAAAGAAGGTAGGAATAAGCCTAGCTGACTCGATTATACATACTTACCTATTGACATTGCCATTCCGGTAGTAATCCGCCGAAATTCGTCATATGTTACCTCTAGACCTAGGTCATGAAGTGCGTCTACGTCTCCTCTAGAGCGATTTGTTATGTAAGGCATTAAAGCTGATCCAACACGTACAGGAGTAAGCTTGCTCTTTTTTAAACCAGATGTTTTTTTTTTGTCTTGTACTACACCTACCTGTTCGTTCGGACGGCTGAGTATATGTGCTGAGATAAATTTGGGAATACTATTTTTGTTTTAGTATGCCTGCGTACATCGATTGTGTTCCGTACTCCAACAAGAATCCAGTGAACCAGTTGTTGAAGTTTAAGTGGTGCTTTTAAATCAGTAAACTGCCTTTTAAAGCTCCATTCCGGATGCATAACTAATTCTTGTATAATATTATATGCCTTTGGAAGGCATTCGATTTCCTCAGGGACAACTGCTCTTTCGTCATCATATTCTGATATAACTATACTTTTTGTAGCCGGTTTAGGACCAATACTACTGCTGATATCCACGACATGCAATACTTTGTCCATTAACACTCTCTTAATGTGTTTCTGCAAGCTACTGCTTGGATCGAACTCTGTATTTTCTCCAGTGAGCAGTGACTTGAACACCTTTTCAATTTCTTTCATGTCCATACTCTGGCCTGTGGAACCATCACTGGGCGCAACTCGTTCCTTGACAATGGCGGCTACTTATATATCGCAAAGAGTATGTCGAAATATGTGTTGACTTTTTGGCTCTGTGGACATTGAAGGTATTCTAAATTCCTTGTTTCATTGCGAAAGCAAGTGTTCAGGCAAGCACTGCTTCTGATTTACCTAATTCGCTGTGTTTCTTAATTTTTTTAAAAAATACTGGCCATACGTAACATTGAAAACTTCAGCATCCGCGATGTCAGTTTGGCAGAAGATGCATACATTATCTTCACATTTATTTCTTCTCTTCACTGCTACAGTGGATGTTTCAGAACTAGCAGACACGGTCGGCCTTCCACTACGCCTTGCTTCGATTCCACTCTTCAATTCTTGATTATGTTTTACCTGGGCCCTCATCGAATTAACTCTGTTATTCAAAGTTGCATGGCATGAGCGACGGCACTTCAGAGGAATGTCTTCTGAGTACGGGACGTCCTTCACCGGCTGATTCGTAAACGTGAGCAGACTTAAACTTGCCCAAACTCTGATGTATGTCTTTAAAACTTCTAACGAGTAATTGCCAATGCATCGTTGTAAATAAAGTATACGTCAGCGTTTCTGTCAGATATCTCCATCTTCTATCACAGATTTCTGGACCCAATGTTTGTCGGCACTACTGAGTAAAAAAACTGAGTTTTTTAATTGGAAACAAGTTCAATTTAGCTGGTTACAGCAACAACACAGCTTATTTTATCAATGTATCATTCGCATTGCGTCTTAAAGTGCCCGTAACACTTAGTGTTAATTTAATATTTCATAGAACATATTTTCAATGTTGTAATAAAATATTTAGGTAACAGTTTTTAGACATCCTGTAGATGATGAAAACGAAGGTTGTAAAAGTGAACACAAGTTGAAACGTATTCTTTGGTGTCTAAATGACAATATACAGTTGAAAAACAAGAGTTAGCCAAATATGCCCGGTAGGCTAGAATTTACAACTCCTGCCCGACTAGTTTCACAATTGAGCGATGGTCTGTCTGCGATGGACGCAGTTTTAGATGGTGCTGCAAAATCTATTTAAAGGCGGGAATTTAGTTTTTAGACCTCACGAATGTGACAAAAGACATACGTAAAACATTAACGCTCACACTCATGTTTTGCGTGCCGTAGGTAAAATAAGGCATAACGCGCATGTCGTCTTCAAAATGTAAACAAATATCGGTTCTTATTCTCCATGTACACAAATACTTATTCTTCATCTTCTCCGCCGCAGGCTATCGCAGACAATCGCAACGCAAGGATTTCGCGCAACGCACTCGTCGCCGACGCACTGCGACGGACTGCTGCTTCATCCTGATTGCCTACAGCTCATCACAACGCATCGCATCGCAACGCATCGCTGTATTGTGGAACCAGCTATTAAGTCGAACAGAAGTTGTCGAACAATGAGCGACAACAAAATTACATGTAATTCACTGGAAGTCAAGAATGTGTGTACATTCCTTCGTGGTGTTCTGATGTTTATGGACAGCAGTGTTTTTTTACACTCAGATACACTTATTAAAATCTCTTAAAGCTCTTTAAACGTTGCGAAACGTGCGTGATAGTGTAAACCTCGCTAGTCTGATCCGCACCGCCTGAAGAAACGGACAAAAGAGCTATCTCATAATGACACAAGCCGTGTTGAAGAGCACATAAACTGTGATGTNACCGCCTGAAGAAACGGACAAAAGAGCTATCTCATAATGACACAAGCCGTGTTGAAGAGCACATAAACTGTGATGTCGGTACGTGACGTGTGTGGGACGACATTTCACAACGTGGTCGTCGCGGCAGTTTCGCAGTTTGCCCACGGTAATGGCGGCGGCGCTGCGCAACAGCCATGAGACCGCAGCTCGAACAATGGTTCGGTGCCTGCTGCGGGCTGGCACTACTCAAGCAGCAGTTTATGTCCCGGCACGAGGGAATCCCAGATCTGCGGATAATGATAGACGAGGTCGTCTGCCTATTACGGCGCTGGTACTGTGCTGTTAACAGTATTTCCTTTGCCGAAGGCATTTCGCAACTATGGCGGAAGAGCCTCAAAGGACAAAGGAAACAGCAGTAATGTTAAATCAGTCTGACGTAACCTTAATGCAATAAAAAAAAAAACCCCAGGAAAATCTAACCTACAAAATATCACTTTAAAAACAATCAGTAGAGAAGTGACAACATAACAGTTCTGCAATCTGGTTTCCTGGTAGCAGCAACCAAACTTCGTACCAGAATCAGAATGTCCAGTTAGTTTATTACAGTTTTGTTTGTTGTGGAAACAATCAAGAACTGCTGAAGTAGTTTTGCTACAAGAACTATTNCAGTTAGTTTATTACAGTTTTGTTTGTTGTGGAAACAATCAAGAACTGCTGAAGTAGTTTTGCTACAAGAACTATTAGTTCTGTAGTAGGGACAGTGAGCTCTGCTGTATTCATTGTTGCCGATACAGTCACAGAAAATATCACAACGTGCAGTTCTCTTGCAATTACTATTGTCTTTAACATTATTTAAATGGTACCAAAAACCCATCTGAGTGCTGTCCTGATGTTAACAGCATATAAAAATGAGAAATTTTACAAGATAAATGTTTGTACTGTTACAAACATTTGTAAAATTACAAACTATTTCTCATTTAAAACTGCGCATTTTTTGTGTACTTTTTTTACACTACATATTTTTAACGCAACTTCCNCAAACTATTTCTCATTTAAAACTGCGCATTTTTTGTGTACTTTTTTTACACTACATATTTTTAACGCAACTTCCCAACAGATGTGCACAATAACATTATTCGGATGGGTGGTAATATGCAATTTGTATTTTCATGTTTAAGGTACACATAGGCTAGTTGCCTTTTAGAATTTTCTCTAATCCTGCGTACATTTTTACTAGAGATTTCAATGGATATGGAGTCTGCAGTTGCTTATTTCATAATAATGAGCGGACAAGACTGGCAGAATCTAGTCCCCGATCGATTCTTTCGCGATGGTTTATGGTGCATCATAGTTATTGCACCAGATAGGTATTGTTACGAGGTAGGGCCTTATGATATATCAGACCAGAGTTAACACTAAACATATACAAATAATCATCAATCTTTTATTAGGTTCCCCGTCACCTGGCGTCCTGGCAGGGACGAGCCAGCAGCCATCTTGGATGATGTCACGGGGTAACTTCCTACTTTGTCATTCCTCGCCAGCAGCGGCCATCATGGATGATGAAATAAAACTTGTGGTAATTTATAGTTTAAGTATTTAGTTTATTATAATAATATAACAACAGTTCAGCGAGCAGTCGGAAGAACATTAACAACAAAACAAAAAACACACAGAGGTGACGGTGTTAGTGTCGCCGCCATAGATAATATAATTGCGTTTATGTCACACTCCAACATCCTCCCTTGGACATAAACCCATTCTGGTTGAGCAGTAATCAAGCTTCAGTTGAGGTGTCCCTTTAGTCAGCGCGTCGGCCACCATCTCATTTGTCTGAACGTACTTGATGACTATCTTCTTCAATTGTACTTTGTCACGTACAAAGTGATGACGTATGTCGATATGCTTGGTCCTGGAATGATAGTTTTCAGAACCTGAAAGTTTAATCGCGCTTTGGTTATCACAGAAAACAATAACAGGTATAGCGGCTAAGTGTGGCCATATTTCCTCCTGCAATTGTCTGAGCCACATAGCCTCTTGAGTGCAGCTGGAAAGAGACATGTATTCAGCCTCGGTAGTGGACAACGCAACAGTTTGTTGCCGACGTGAGTTCCACGTAATTGCGCCACCCTGAAATATAAATACATAGCCGGTACATGATCTTCTGTCTTCTTCATTGCTTGCCCAATCTGCATCGCAATAGCCATGTATTATATTCTCTTCATTATTTTTCTTGAAAGTTAATGCGTAGTTTTGAGTATGTTTCAAGTATCTCAAGACTCGCTTCAGCGCCATCCAATGCTGCATTTCCGGTCTTGAATTAAATCTACTCAGAGCATTTACAGCATAGGATATGTCGGGACGGGTTCCTTGTGATAAATATAACAATGATCCAATTATTTCATGATATGGAACTGTATCTGCCATTGAATTTTCTTCTTCATTCGAGTTAAACTTTGTTTTTGGATCAATAGGTGTTTTTACACCCTTACAACTTGACATACCATATTTGCTTAATATTTCTTGTATATATTTCTGCTGGTCAATACTTATAGTCCCATGTTTTCTGTCTTGATGTACATGCAAACCCAGGCAGTATTTAAGTTCTCCCAAGTCCTTCATTTCAAATTTGGAAAATAAGTTCTTCTTGATATAATCTCTAGTACTCGTAGAGCTTGTATACAAAATTATATCATCTACGTATACAGCTAAAAACGTTATATCATCATTCTCAATCCTATAATAAATACAAGGATCAAGTAATGACTGCAACAGACCTATTTCTTTAAGTGTATTGCTCAGTTTCTGATTCCACAGTCTACTGGCTTGCTTTAGTCCATATAATGACTTTTTTAATAAGCATACTTGTGTATCATTTTCTTTGAAGTTAGAAGGTTGACTCATATATATTTGTTCTTCTATTTCGCCCTGTAAGAAGGCAGACACGGCATCCATCTGGTGCATTTGCAAATTATATTTCACTGCTAATGCAAACAAATATCTCAGGGATGTATATCTGATTACCGGAGAATAAACTTCATTGTAATCCAATCCTTTTCTTTGAGCGCATCCTTTGATCACTAATCTTGCCTTGTATTTTGCTATATTGCCTTTTTCATCTCTTTTGGTTTTAAAAACCCATTTACAGGATATAGCTTTCTTACCGGCAGGCAAATCACACAACAACCAGGTATTATTTTTCTTTAATGAGTTGTACTCATCATCCATAGCTTTACTCCAATGACTGGATTCAGAGCTAGATAGAGCCTCTTCTAGAGATGAGGGATCCTCACTTACAGCCCAACATGCATAGTGTAAGTCTCCATCCTTTTCTATAGAAACTGGTTTTCTTCTACGTGGTCTCGTGTTTACATATTTATTCGGAGAGTCATAGGAACTGTCAGTGCTCGGTTCATAGGTTTCATCTTCTCGATCAGACACTTCTCTTGTAGAGTTAAAACTGTCGTCTGATATCAGTGTAGAGATACTCTGGTCGTGGTTTGCGGAGCCAGGGTTATCTTCTGTCTGAATCTGAGCTTGAGCAGGTTCCTCCAACGGCATAGACATCTGTAATGTGGTATTGGGGTTCACATTAGATATAGTTTTATCATAGTGGCAGTCTTCTAGAAATATGACATTCCTGCTCTTAGTAATCTTCTTTGTATTTGGATTCAATAATCTGTACCCTTTGGTATTTTCGCAATATCCCAGAAATATCATTTCTGCAGATTTTGAATCCCACTTCAATCTTTTCTCCTTTGGCACGTGAACCATGGCTTTGCAGCCAAATATTCTTAAATGAGAAAGGTTTGGTTTGATACCTGTCAGTTTCTCTTCGGGTGTCACGTAGTCAAGGACTCTAGTCGGAGAACGATTTACTATGTGAGCAGCTGTCTCCACTGCCTCTGCCCAATATTGCTTTGAAAGTCCAGCATCATTCAACATGCATCTAGCGCGCTCGACGAGTGTGCGATTCATTCGCTCGGCAAGCCCGTTTTGTTCAGGCGTGTACGGCGTGGTAGTCTGATGCTTGATGCCGGAACCTGACAAATAATTAGACAAATGATTATTAATATATTCTAAACCATTGTCGGTGCGAAGAGTTTTTATCTTACTCTCCAGTTGATTTTCCATTTCCTTTTTATATACTTCAAAGACTTCTTTTATATTCATTTTGTTTTTTAGAAAGTAAACAGCAACTTTTCTAGAATAGTCATCAACAAAGGTGATGAAATACCTGGCTCCTCCCATTGAGGGCATCTCCATAGGGCCACACAAATCCGAGTGTATTATCTCTAGTGGGGCCGTTGCCCTGGAGCCAATATTCTTAAACGGAAGTTTTGAATGTTTACCCTTTAAACACGGAATGCAATTACTTTCACTGTCTTTAGTATTGGATAATTGTACACCCTCAGTACATGATGGCAATCTAGTAACATCCTTGTAATTTAGATGTCCCATTCTCCGGTGCCAAATATCTAAGCTCTGACCCTCTGGTTTTGAAATCATTGCATTTCCTTGACATATATTTAATTTATACATGTTATTAGTCAGTCTAGCAGATGCTACTAATTGCTTTTGTGCATTGTAAATCTCACAGCCAGTTTTATTAAATATAACTTGACAGTTATTCTTTGCCAACTGACTCACTGATAACAAGTTGGTACTTAATTGTGGAACATATAAAATATCTCTCACCTGTATGTGATTTATTTTACCATCTTCACCCAAGAGATCCAGGTTTACATTACCTATCTTTTCTACGGCGACTGAAGTACTGTTGGCAACCATTATCTGTTGAATCGGAGGTGCCCGGACATCATACATCCAGTCAGATACATTTGTCATGTGTGAAGATGCGCCGGAATCTACATACCATTCCACTCTGTCAATTTGTTCATGAACTGTTGAAAAAACTGCTGCAAAACCTTTATCATTAGTTCTCCTTTTGCTTTTACAGAATTTACTGAAATGTCCATACTTGTTGCAATTATAGCATCGGGGACTTCGGGGGCTATCAGGCTTATTGTACTGGTTATTTTGATAATTATTTTTGGGGGTATTTTTATGCTTTGTATAAAGAACCGAGACACTTGACTCCTTAACTTCTTGCAGTAGCTTCGTTTTGATTGAGTCTGTACTTATCTTTACACCGGAGCTCTCCAACCCCATGATCATTGGCTTGAATTGTTCCGGCAAGCCAGCCAACATTAATGTGCCCAACCATTCATCGTCTACGCAAAATCCAATATTCCTCAACTTGTGTGCTGTGGTTACTATTTTATTGACGTATTCTTCAATACTTGAACAGCTATCTAGCGTAGTGTTCACCAAATCCCGGAGTAACCCAACTTTTCTTGTTAAACCCGAGTCTTCAAATGCATTCTGTAGATTTTGCCATACCTCGGTAGAAGTCTTTGCATCTTGAACGTGGATATAATTTATCGGATCCACAAGCAAAATGATTTTCGACTTAGTCTTGAGGTCAC
Organism: Clitarchus hookeri; assembly: GCA_002778355.1. Classification (NCBI taxonomy): domain Eukaryota; kingdom Metazoa; phylum Arthropoda; class Insecta; order Phasmatodea; family Phasmatidae; genus Clitarchus; species Clitarchus hookeri. Next base: position 18,080 of record NQII01003601.1, read on the forward strand.
GCTTCGGATCTATTGCACCGCCGTCGGGTTCAACGCACTCCCACAAGTCTTCGTGCTGTAAAAACGTTTGCACCGCAAACTTCCAGGTGCTATAGTTCTCTCTTCCCAATAATTTGTCTATTTGCACGTTAGACATAGCCATGTTACTTCGGAGCAAATTCAAATTTTTGCTTTGTAACGGCTAACTAAAAAAAAATCAGAGAAAACTTCGCGGAACTAAAAAACCTTTTTTACTAACGGAATTACTCTCACAACTTTATGACTTTAACGGCCGTACTGGGCCCATAACCTGATGAAATAAAACTTGTGGTAATTTATAGTTTAAGTATTTAGTTTATTATAATAATATAACAACAGTTCAGCGAGCAGTCGGAAGAACATTAACAACAAAACAAAAAACACACAGAGGTGACGGTGTTAGTGTCGCCGCCATAGATAATATAATTGCGTTTATGTCACACTCCAACAATGGATTTAACTTTTTTCCCTCCTGCTCTATCACTCCACCGCAGCATTCCATTTGGGGGTTTTCTCATATTTCTTCCAGTCTCCCCCATTTCCCACGGTCTATCCCTCGGGAAGTTTTCTCATACTCCTTCCAATCTATCCTGTCTCCTAGGTTCTATCCCTCGGGGGGATCTCATATTCCTTCTTGTCTCTCTCATCTCTCACGTTCTATATATCGGGGTTTTTTCATATTCCTCCCGGTCTCCCTCCTGTCTCTTCCATTCTCTCTCCTTCTCGTCTTCCACATTCTATTCTTCCAGTCTCCTTAATTTCCCCCTCTCTCGTCTCCCACATGCTATCTCTCGGGGGTTTTTCTCACACTCCTACCAGTCTCCCACCTCTCTCTTGCGTATCATGCCCTCCTCCTACAGCACCGTCGACGTCGTCTGCTGAAGGCAGCAATCTTTAATTCCCGCAGCCAGTCGACCGCTGTAGGCGGCCATCTTTAATTCCCTCACCTGCCACCAGAGTGGTGTTTGAAGTTCTACAGATCGCAGCTAGGAGCGCTGGTATTGGCGCGGCCATTTTGCATGTTGGTTCACTCGTCGCCTGCAGAGGCATGCTATCATCAGGGAACAGAGTTCAAGTGACAACCACCAGGAGCACTGGGAATTGTTTTAGTTGTTTGGGAACTCAAAAAGTGCAGGAGACATGAGGGATTGTTCCGACCACCCTTGGTTCGCCGGTCCAACATCTTGACCACACGACCACTGTTGCATGGGAATTGTTACGAGATTAAATAACGTACATACTTGCATCGACCTACGCACTCGACAGACAATAGAATTGTAATCGTGAAAAAAATCTTCAATGTACAGTTAGGAGAAGAAATATAGTAAATACTCACAAAAACATTCAGAAAATAATTAAATGCATAAAAGTTATACATATATATATGCATACATGTTAAAGATAAAATTAATAGCATGAAAAAACCGNATAATTAAATGCATAAAAGTTATACATATATATATGCATACATGTTAAAGATAAAATTAATAGCATGAAAAAACCGACAGTAACATTGTTCAATGTTTAGAAGGGCCATTACGTTTTTTCTTCACAGCAGACTGCCTATCAAGGCCTCGCAGTTTTTACTTCATGTTTCTAGTGCAGTGACATTCCCAGTGATGTCACAGTCACAAATGTAATTAACACTTAATTAATCACAGGATGTCACCAACATGTTATTAATCATGAAATTGTATTTTGTAGTATTTTAATTAGCATTCAGATGGTCAATGTTATTTTTTATGTAATTTTTGGCGCCGGCTTCGGCAACCATCAGCGGAAGCCGATGCCATGATTTGAGTCTGACTTCAGCACTCAGGCCGGCCAGCAAAACGGGAGTTTCGCTCTGCGCAGACCCCCTCGGCACCATCAACTTTTGCTGCAATCACTTTCATCATAGTAACGTAACCAACCAGAACATTTGCTTATTTAGTGCCGAGGGGATGACCATCTGAATCCGTGCAGTTTTTGACCATGGTTTAACACACTACGCACATTTCAATAATTTCCATGGCTTAGGCCGGTTTTTACAGTATTGGTCAACGGCAGACCAGGGTGCTGGGTTCGCATTAGTTGACATAACAAAATCACTGTATATGTAAAAAAGAAGTAAGTAAACATCTTGACTAACTACAAGTATTTCATTTACTTTACCTCTGCGTGTTCTTTTNATATGTAAAAAAGAAGTAAGTAAACATCTTGACTAACTACAAGTATTTCATTTACTTTACCTCTGCGTGTTCTTTTGGGCAATGCACCCTATCGTTATTTTAATTAAATGTTAGTAAGGTATGCGAGGTGGCCTATAACCTCGTCAGTGTAACAAGTGGAACCACTAGGTAGTGCAATTATTGGTAAGTTCAGTATGTACAAGCATTCCAAATCGACAGANCAGTGTAACAAGTGGAACCACTAGGTAGTGCAATTATTGGTAAGTTCAGTATGTACAAGCATTCCAAATCGACAGAGGACTCCAGGGTCCCACAGGCCATCGATCACTCACACCACACTCACTGACTCATGCTCACTGAGTTATGGTACTGGGCAATCTCACCAGTTTTCGCCTTAACCTGGTAAGACAGGTAAGGTGGGAGCCCACATCAGCACCCCTGGAACCCCTCAAACATCACGTTCCATCATTAAACCTTGTTGTGTATGACGGTCGTAGTGCACAAGTTAGCACTGTATTTTTTATGCTTCAATGCAGCCAAAGGCAAATCATCTTCTCCAATAGTCGCAGTATCTTCCGGAAGTATCTTACGCTTCCTCCCAGTCCTGGCTTCGATGTCCAGTTCAGTCTTCATTTCAGTAGGAGGAACTGTTTGTTGTAAATTATCTAGCCGAGATATGATCGGGCAGAAGGCATCTTCCAAAGTAGCATCATGCTCCATGCATGCATGGCCAGTTAATACTTAATGCGCACACTTTCGATTACGCAATATAAATTTTCGACGGTAGTGGTCATTGTACTAAAAGCAAAAGTGGAAGGGTCATAGAGCATCTGTACGATCAGCTTTGTAATACCGTATTCAGACTTGGAGATTCGTTGGATGACTGCATCTCGCACATGCTAGCAATATTTCCATTTATCGTCGCTTATGCGCAAGTCAGATAGGACATGAACAATCCCACATTGTATAAGGTCTTCAACATCTGCGAGCGTCACACCCAAATCTTTCGCTTGTGCATCTAGCTCATCGGACATGCTAGGTCAGTTTTCTATGGTTGCAATAATTTATATCACCATCCAACTGGTCGAATATGAAGCTGTGTTGTAATTCTCTCTGTAGTGGTGTAGAGGGAAACCAGTATGCACCTGTTTGCTAGACGAGNCTTGTGCATCTAGCTCATCGGACATGCTAGGTCAGTTTTCTATGGTTGCAATAATTTATATCACCATCCAACTGGTCGAATATGAAGCTGTGTTGTAATTCTCTCTGTAGTGGTGTAGAGGGAAACCAGTATGCACCTGTTTGCTAGACGAGTGCATGTAGGTCGATGTGTACGTGTGTGCTATTTCAGACCCTAACTCCTACATGCAGCGATAACTTTGCGATGCACCTGTATGTATACCTTTATTTTATTTACATTCATGGATGGTTGTTACATGTTCCCAAACTTCAAAGGTTCGGAAATACTGACCAACTATGCTTGTAACAGAACTTAAGGTCTACTTGCCCTTAGCTCCTTGATTGCAGTCGGAAGTGATGACTTTGATATGAATTTAGTGGTCGTAGCTTCGGAGGGTGGGAAACGTCTGGCAACTATACTTATAAGAGGATTTACGGTGTACTTGTCCCTATCACCCTGTTTGTCATCGGAGGTGATGGATATGATATGAATTTGGTGACTATAGATTCTGTGGGTGGGAAATGGTAGCCAACTATGCTTATACGAGGGCTGAGGGTGTATTAGACACTACCATCCGTTTAATTGTCGGTAGCGATGTGTATGTTATGAATTTGCCGACTACAGCTTCGGTGGATGGGAAATGTCGGTCAAATATGCTTATAAGATTCCTTAAAGTTTACTTGAACCTACCCCCTTTTCTTCGTGAGGGGATTTTTGGATGTTTATGATATGAATTTGGTGAATATAACTTAAACGGTTCGGAAATAACAACCAACTATGCTTATAAGTGCGCTTAGCACATACTTGACCCTGCAGCCATTTTCGTTCTCGGGGGTGATGCATATATTACGAATTTGGTGACTATATCTTAAATGGTTCCGAAATTACAGCCAACTCTGCTTATAAGTGCATTTAGGGCCTACTTGACACTACGAAAATTTTCGTTGTCAGGGACGATGTCGATGTTATGGATTTGGTAGCTGTATATTAAAAGGTTCGGAAATTACAGCAAACTATGCTTATAAGTAGGCTTAGGGCATACTTGACCCTGTGTTCCTTTACATTGTCGGGGGTGATGTCTATGTTATGATTTTGGTGACTATATCTTAAAGGGCTCGGAAATTATACCCAACTATGCTTATAAGTAGGCTTAGGGCATACTTGACCCTGCGGCCCTTTTCGTTGTCAGAAGTGATGTCTATGATACGAATTTGGCGACTATATCTTAAACAGTTCGGAAATTACAGCTGACTATGCTTATAACTGGACTTAGGACGTACTTGAGGCATGCACACAGTGCGACTCTATGCTAGCATGTGTGGGCAGGCCTCTCTCGGTGTCGCGTAGGTGGAATGACAGAGCATAAGTCTCATCCCCTCCAGGATGCCAGGTGAAAGGAGACAAGAAGGAATATGAGAAAACCAAAGTGGAATGACAAGAGCATGATGAGAGAATTTGCATGATGGGGCAATGAACTCGAACATTCTTCTGAATTACATAGCATGAGACTTGTCCCCGCCAGGCCACGAGGTGAAAGGAGACCAGAAGGAATATGAGAAAACCAAAGTGGAATTACAGGGCATGATGGGAGAAGTTGCATGATTGGGTAATGAACTCGAACATTGTTCAGACAAGATGGATGGCGCTGGCATGGAATAGTAGAGCATGAATATCAGTGTAACTCCCTGCAAGGATTGTAAGAACATGAAGTGGTGACAAGTGAGGAATGAGACAATAAAGAATATCGGGAGAACTTTGAGAAAACACCATAACAGAATGCAAGAGCATGAAGTAGAGGCCAAGATCGGCGCTGATGGCCAGGAATGACAGAGCAGGATGCGAAATCCAAGATGCCCACTGATGGCGAGGAATGACAGAGCAGGAGGTTGCCATGTGTCATTATTCAAGATGGCCACAGCTCGTCCTTTCGTCCTCGCCAGGGCGCCAGGTGGCGCCGAATGTCTCTTTCTCTACTACTATTGTCGTACACTGGAACAAACTGGTAGCAGAGTGTGGTTTTGACCCACAGATCCGTGTTATGGGCTCAGCATGCTGCCATTTCTTTTGTTGTTCTCGATGCGCAGTTCTTTGGTAATTTTTATTTTTATATTTTTTGCACCGCGTTTTATTGTATTGTTTGTGACTTTGTTCATTTGTTGTTGGTACCAAGGACTGACTACATCTTTCTTTTGATGAAGTGGATATTTTTCTTGTTTATGGTCGTACATGGGCTCAGTTCCCAAACAACTAAAATAATTTCCAACGCCCCTGGCGGCCACCACTTGAACTCCGCTCCCCAATGCTAGCGTGCCTCTGCAGGCGACGAGTGAACCATCACGCAAAATGGCCGCACCGATACTAGAGCTCCTAGCCACGACCTGTCGAATTTCAAACACTCTGGTGGTGGGTGAGGGGATTAAAGATGGCCATCTACAGCGCTCGGCTGGCGGCGGGAATTAAAGATTGCTGCCTTCAGCAGACGACGTCGACGGTGATGTAGGAGGACGGCGCAAAATGCAACAGAGGGGTGGAAGACTGGAAGGAGTATGAGAAAAACCCTGAAAGATAGCACTTGGGAGACGAGAGAGGGGGAAATTAAGGAGACTGGATGGATAGAACGCGGGAGACGAGAGGAAGGAGACCGGGAGGAATATGAGAAAAACCCCGAGGAATAGAATGTGAGAGATGCGAGAGACTGGAAGGAATATGAGAACCCCCCGAGGGATAGAACCTAGGAGATAGGAGAGACTGGAAGGAATATGAGAAAAACCTCCCGAGGGATAGACTGTGGGAGATGGGGAAGACTGGAATAAATATGAGAAAACCCCCCAATGGAATGCAAGAGCATGAGTGCTGCGGTGGAGTAATAGANATATGAGAAAAACCTCCCGAGGGATAGACTGTGGGAGATGGGGAAGACTGGAATAAATATGAGAAAACCCCCCAATGGAATGCAAGAGCATGAGTGCTGCGGTGGAGTAATAGAGCAGGAGGGAAAAAAGTTAAATCCAAGATGGCCGCTGCTGGCGAGGAATGACAAAGTAGGAAGTTGCCCCGTGACATCATCCAAGATGGCTGCTGGCTCGTCCCCACGTCCCTGCCAGGACGCCAGGTGACGGGGAACCTAAATTTTCTAACTACTAATAAACATATACAAATCACAATTGTCTGGTCTGATATATCATAAGTCCCTACCTCGTAACAATGCCTATCTGGTGCAATAACTATGATGCACCATAAGCCATCGCGAAAGAATCGATCGGGGTCTAGATTCTGCCAGTCTTGTCCGCTCATTATTATGAAATAAGCAACTGCAGACTCCATATCCATTGAAATCTCTAGTAAAAATGTACGCAGGATTAGAGAAAATTCTAAAAGGCAACTAGCCTATGTGTACCTTAAACATGAAAATACAAATTGCATATTACCACCCATCCGAATAATGTTATTGTGCACATCTGTTAAGAAATCGCGTTAAAAATATGTAGCGCACGAAAAGTACACAAAAAAAAATGCGCAGTTTTTAATGAGAAATAGTTTGTAATTTTACAAATGTTTGTAACAGTACAAAAATGTATCTTGTAAAATTTCCCCTTTTTTTAAACTACAACAGCCGTGTTTGTAACAGACTTCAAGGAACATTTGTTATATAATGACCCGTATTCACGAGCTCAAGCAATATGGCGGACACTCAACAACGTAAAAACCGTATATAGCTGTTTGTGCGAAAACTAGAGGTGAAGTACAGTGTAGTTGCGTGCAAAAGAAATGTATTACACACATCTAAAACTACCCCTTCATATTTCATATATATACAGAATTTTTGAAATTAAATAAATGCGTTCTTATTAACGGAATAACTTTGCTAATATTTTGTAGGCATTTACTGGTATATACAGTACACATATAGTCGGAACGTTCATAAGTCAAGTTGGCCTTTTAGGTTGAGGATGTGGGCTAGTAACGCAAGGGACGAATGTACTAATGCTGGTAAGGTGCAACTTATTTTTTTCGTGAATTACATTTTGAAATAATAATATTTTTCCTATGCTCTGTTATTAATTCATTATGTTTGTTTTTTAGAAGAAGAAAATTTTTTTATGTCCACCACTCAATAAGGTAAGTTGTAATACAAGCCTATAGATTGTAATATTACTAATATATGTTTTGCAGATTTTACAAGAAAACTGTTTGTAGTTCTACAGAGGATTTTCTTGGCAACTGGCTTTCCGATGCTTTTTCTTGTAGATGTTGAACAGAATTTTTACAGTGTAGTGAATGTTTGATCGTAAATGCGCACTCTTCCTTTTTTGTCTTATGGAATGTTCTTGTGTTACGTAACGCTTTTGGAAGGAGCAGTGTTTACAACGTTGCGACACGTTCAAGGCGGGGGAAGGCGACGTTGCGTAACAAACCGCCAATGCGAAATAACATATTATTTAGTGTTTGTTCGTGGTTATTTGAGCATGTTTGAAATATACATTTGAAAAGAAATATATATTTGCTCCTAGCTGCGTACATTTTATCGTTAATATTGCCTGTAGTTTTCTCAGTGAAATTAACATGGAATTAAGAAAAGGCACTTTCATGTTCTAACGTTGGCCAAATACATGTTCGACTGATTTTAGTATTCTGCGCATGCCCGCGAAATAGCTCACGATTCGCCCTATAAACTGTTAAAATAACTAGTCCAGACAGAGACGTGCCTATTGTTTATTTCTGATTTGACATAAATTCCGGGCTTTGACATAAATAATACTGTGCGTTACATGATTACGTCTTAGTTACAAACTAGGTCAGAAGTATTAAAGCATTTATTTATGTAAACATTGCTCTTGCCTTAGGGGAAGCTATGCGAGTTTGACAGTTATAATGAAAAAAAAAAAAAACTGCAGTACAGTATTGCAACACAAGGTAGTTTCATTCGCAGCTGGAATGCGTACTCTACCCGTTTTAATTCTACGCGTTTTAATTCCTTATTAAATTAAAACATTTTGGTTTCTTGTTGTTCTGCAGACATTACAAGAAGGATCGGTTCAGTAGTTTTGGTTTTACATTTCTAAAGCTTCCTTAAACGTTAATTAATCAACGTACGACTTCCAGTCATGAGGTTTATAATAGTGGCAATGTTTACGTATGACATAAGAATATTCAATGGTCTGAAAGGAGAAACTAAGGATGCGTTACAGTTTTGGTTTTCGATTTTTTGTAATTCACGTTTTAAATTTAGTATGGTTTCAATTCGAACACCTGGACAGTCAGTTGCTTAGTTTGCAATCCTACTGTATACCGCACAGCACGACTTGCCTGAAGTGAAATAGTTATTTTATAACTAAAACCCCAGGAGTTCTTAAGAATAAATGGCATATTTTGTAAAACCACGTCAAAAGCACTGTTTAATGCTTAAAATCAGAATTAAAAAAATTAAACAAACTTATACTAACCAATAAGTAGACAATTAAAAATGCACATTTCATGAATACTTCAGCAAATTACTTCACTAAATAGGCCCCTAGTTACTTTAAGCGCGATATGCTTTCGTTCATTACAACTCCTGTCTTGTGGTCACTAAAATTTTAAAAGTTGGCAATGCTATAATGGGGGTGATTTGGTAATTTGCATTTGGTTAGTTGTAAGCTTTGTAGTTGACAAAACGCAAAACGCTAATTACAAAAAATACGCCATCGATTTCAAAGAAAGCCGTTCAGAAACAGAGCATACTTAACTCACCAAAGCGTAGAATTTTGTAGCGATCATGTCCGATATCAGAGCATTCGGTGTTGAACGGTTTCTTGCAACCAGCGTACGTATGCACCTACATGGACCAAGTGAAGAAACTAGTCGGTGGTAAGCCAAGCACGAGCTTGCGTACACTTTATATGAGTCATGGAGCGGTATCTGTCTCGAACAAAACCTTTCATAATTGATTAATATGAATAATTAAAAATGGAAGTACATAAGGTCTACGTGTCGTTCGAATCAGCAAGACAAGGACGATGCTGAAAAACAAAAATAAGAGAAGCGGCTAGACAACTAGCGCTACTGTGAGGGAATTACACGTATACTCCATTCACGGTCACTTTCAACTTCTCTGAAGCCCTGATAAAGTTATACTTCCAGGATATTATTCCGCCTCATTTAAGCAAAACTTAAGTTGCACCAGAGGGTCAAAGCACCGTATTCGTGCGCACTAAGTGTAATAATATTTTCTTAAGAACTATTTCTTACTAGGCATTACCAACACGCCAATTTCGTTGCCGTCTTTTTTCGTATTAGTTTTAAATTTAAAAAATTATAATTTACAGAAAAAAATATAAGAAAAAGTTTAATTTAACTAAAAATAAGGCACTTTTACGTTAACAGAAGTATAAAACGCTTGTGATATGACATATTGACGAAACAACCAAACACGTGATACAAGGAAGGTTTGATTCAAAAAGTGCGAAGAAACCGCAAATATACTATACCTGCGTTCTCACGGCAGTTAGTGTAACAGAGGGCGGGCGGGCCCTGCCAGGGTAGCCACGCGGTCCATATGATATCTCTCGCTAGGTCGCTAGCTGTCTGTAATGCGGCAAGTTCTACTTTCACAGTAGATACTCTCAGAATAGTTATAAACCATTGCCTTCCAATTGCTCAATAAGTACGTCTCCCGTGCTTTAAGGCGCCCGTCTACCTGGCGCTTGAACTGCGTTGCAGAGTGTTCGAAATACACGTTTTCCAACGAAACTATTAAGCGTGCGTCCAACGTGCTGATCTACGAAAAGAACACACACTTCAGACGAGAGCTGTTAAGTACTTTCAAAATATCACGTACGTTAGAAACATCAATTCAGAGTACTCCAAAACCGCTAAAAACGGCCTTTCCAAGGCGCTGTAGCTCAAAATGCACGCATCAGATACATACAAAACTACTATAGGGGCCTGCACTGAACCTTCCTAAAGACTTCCCACTAATAAAATAATATGGTCACCGCTGAAAGTCCCATAGGTACACGCAGCACGACGAGAACACTGCACGCCAGTTCAGAGCCTTGCGCTTAGCGGCGATGGCGTACTTGATGCGCGTGGCAGTGTCGCCCTAATCGCTCCCGCGCTTCTCGGCCTAAACGTGGGAAAAAGTTCCAGGTAGACGGGCGCCTTAAGAAGGGCATATTTCGCTAATAAATTAGACATGTAGGCCTATCCTTCGCCCTCCCTCACTGCGGCATGAGATTTTGAAATGTTTTGCTAGCCTCAACGGTTAAATTATAAATAACATTTCCTTTGATTAGGTCTCAGTTCCTTTTTACACTATCCATTTACAAAAAAATATGCTTTGATTTGGAGCCTATTGCATATTACTTTTATCTTGCATAAGCACTGTAATCCATTCACGGTTAATTCACACTTTTCTGAAGCCCTGCTAAAGTTCTACTCGTCCGCCTCATGCAAACAAAACTTAACGAATTCTAGGGAATTACACCAAAAGGACAACAATGCACCGCATTTGTGCGCACTCAGTGTAATATCACTTTCCATAAGAACTATTTTTTTACTAAGCATTACCAACACAGCCATTTTCTCCGTGTTTTTATTCATATTAATAGTAAATTAAACATTATAATTTATAGATAAAATGTAAGTAAAAGTTCAATTTATCTAAAAATAAGGTACTTTTATGTTAACACAAGTATAACACGCTTGTGATACATGACATATATAGGAGACAACCTTCGTACATGGGGTGATTTTTCGTAGGTTTGATTTAAAAAGTGCAAAGAAACTGCGAATGTACTATACACAGTATTTTCTGTTCGCTTCTCCGGCGCGCGTCGTGCGAGGAAAACCAAGCAGACGTCGCCACTTAGCGTCTTGTAGAACACAGCTTATTTTGTTTCTTCAGTAATGATTTTCACGGTATGACAGAACGCTGTTTGGAAGTGTGTTAAAAAGCTCACTTTACGAGATAACGTAGCAAAACTGGCTTCTTTATCAGTAATTGAAACTGGGCAGTATTATCAGTATTGGGATTATCAAGGCGAAATCGGTAACATACCTAATGCTTAAGCTTATTTCGTTGTTCTAAAGCACTGTGCCAGATGACACAAATTCGTATAGGCTGTTCACGGCAAAGTGAGCCTTTTAAGGCCATATTTAAGAGTTTCTTTTAGCTTGTTTGTATTATGTCGCTAAATGTTAATATAAAAATCGTGACGCGACTAATAAACACCGTGTATATATTTTATAGCTCTCAAAAGTTAGCGTCTGAGGCATTAATAAAATTTAATTTTTTTGTTATTATGTATTTTTTGAAGGGCATTAAAAAGTGCTCAATTTACCGTAAATAGTCTATAAACCAGGTTAAGCACAAGTTCGAATAATACTCCTATTTAAGAGACAACCGTGGCCGAGCTAGCAAAGCGGCAATAGCTTAGAAAACCATAAGATTCAACGTATAAAATAGTTGACCAATTTCGACAGGTTTACGAGAAGCGCAGCGTATTACTTCCGGAGACACATTTTTGACGTGAGACACGGGCCACCAAGCTGGCGCTTGAACTGCGTCACAGGGTGTTAACACCAGTCACAGAGCTCTTGGCCGCTCGAGGTGAGTCCATCAGCGGCGCTGATGCCAGTAGCCTATCACGGTTACGCGCTGTCGCCTAGTTCGCAGTGTTTACAGAGGCCACAGCGAGAGCAGCGAAATGTTCCTCAATTGCGCTCATTAAAATTCAGTCGTTTTTTTTTTTTCAATATGCTCATTTTGCTGAACGAGCAGGTGAAAATCCCAAGTCTGTATCTTTATCCGTTCGTGTTTTGCACTGTTACGGCGTATGCGCGAACTCACAACTATTTCTCGAATAAAGAGTGTTATTCGTTCTTCCCCGAGAGGAAACCATATTTCGCAGGCATATCTAAATGTTTCCGCAATGCTTTATACGCGGACCGTAACAAAATCTTGACTCGTGCTAAGTTGACACAGATAGTGTGTACGTCGCACAACAGATGGCGCTGGTGTTTGCGCTAGCCTGTAGCCCAGTGGTCAGTACCGCGACAGGCTTCGAACTATCCTGCCTGTTTTTAATTTGCTTGCGTGTCAAGTTTCCAGTGAAATGATGGTGCTAAGTAAACCTCGTGCTAGTATACATAGTTGTAAGGGAAGTGGTTAACAAACAAGGCGACCTATAACCTTTAGAGAACATTCTTTTTTTTTACTATCACAATCAATTTCGCGAAAGTGTACATATCAAACAAATTACAACAGTTTGACAGCAACAGCGTGTTGATCGATGCTGGAGAACGCACAATACGTTTGACGTACATCTACGTCAAAAACAATATTTGTGTTACAGGAAAGAAAGATTTTTTTCAGAACTAGTTACAGATTTTAATGATTTTAAGAAAGATTGTCTTCGAAGAGTGGCGTTAGAATTTTACAATAAGAAGAAAATTCCTACAGAAAATGTATGCAGCTGTGCGTGAGAAAATAGGTCATTACTACGTTTTCCATCGCGTTCCACGACAAAAATTTTTTCAAAGTGTCTGTGTTTTTTTTTAAATAAATCAAATTACGGGTGGAAGTTTGTAATGGAAAAGAATAAATAGCATTACAACTGTTTGGCCGAGGATTGGNAAATAAATCAAATTACGGGTGGAAGTTTGTAATGGAAAAGAATAAATAGCATTACAACTGTTTGGCCGAGGATTGGGAGTTGCTGTCATTACAAGCTACAACACAAAGTTGAATTATTGTTTCAATGCTTTACACAACTGTACGTAAATGTAAATTAATACATATACATTTGATAGACGTTATTAATATGTAAAATTAAGTGTCATAATTTTTTACTAAGAAAGTAAAATTTAGCAGTTCGTCAGCCCAGGCATTTTCATAAGAGATATAAATTTCCAAATATATCTCTTATGTGATTTATGGATTTCTGTTTATACCATATTCAAACATTGCTCTTTATGCAAAGATTTGTAATTTATATTACTACAGTTGAGATTTCACGGCATACATATTATTACGTAGTGGGCGCTTGATAGATGTGGCAACAGGGCTCGGTACTGCCCGCCGATAGGCTGACAACCAGCGGCCAAGAAGCTCTGTGCCTGGTATAGTCATTCACGTTCTTCTGCAAAACTATTTAACGTGAGTCTGATGTAGTGAGCTGTTGACTGCTTTCAAGACGTCACGCACATTAGAAACACTNTGCAAAACTATTTAACGTGAGTCTGATGTAGTGAGCTGTTGACTGCTTTCAAGACGTCACGCACATTAGAAACACCATTTTCGAGCACTTTAAAATGACTAAAAAATGGCCTTTTCAAAGCGTTTTATCTCAAAATATACACGTCAGACACTACTCGAGAGCCCTGCGTTGAACCTTCCCACAGACTTTCCACCAATAAAATAATACGGTCACCCCTGAAAGCTCCATAGGTACACGCAATGCGACAACACTACATACACGTCAGTTCAGAGCCTTGCGCTTAGTGGCGATGGCATACTTGAAGCGCGAGGCAGAGTCGCTCTTATCGCTCCTGTGCCTCTCGGCCTCAAAAAACGGAAAAGAATCCCCATGTAGACGGGAGTCTTCATGTTAGACGTTTGCTGAGCGATCCATTCTGACACCTCGTTATTAATAACAAGACTGAAATAAATGTGGTCTCGTTCGATCGGGTATTCGACTCAAGGTCAGCATGACCTTGAGTTGACACCGCGCGAGTCACAGGCCAGGAGTGAGTGTGTGTGTTGAAATTGGTGGGGGGGAGTGACGACTAGTGGCAATTTTGGGCGTGGGAAAAAATTTCCGGGCAGTATATCTCGTGATTGCTACACGCTAGCGCGCTGATTTTCGTACAAAACGAAAATTATCGTCTAGACCTGTAGATTTACTTCCATTACTTTCCCATATCCATATGAAAATATTATAATCCATTCCTGGTTACATCCAATGTTTGTGGAGCCCTACTAATTTTCTACTTTCAAGATATTCCTCCGCCTCATGCAAATAAAGCTTAACCGAGTCTAGAAAATTATACCAAATTGACAACGCACCGCATTCGTGCGTACTCTGTGTAATAATATTTTGAATTAGAACTATTTATTTATACTAAGCATTACCAACACGACAACATTATCTACGTTTTCATTCATATTATTTATAAATGAAATATTATAATTTATTTATAAATATTAGTAGAAGTTCGATTTAACCAAAAATAAGGTACTTTCACGGTTACACAAGTATAAAACGGTTGTGTTACATGACATATTAAGGAAACAACCAAAGACGTAATAGAAGGAGTGGTTTTTCAAAGGTTCGATCCAAAAAGTATGAAGAAAATGCGGATAGACTAAACCCGCTGANCGTAATAGAAGGAGTGGTTTTTCAAAGGTTCGATCCAAAAAGTATGAAGAAAATGCGGATAGACTAAACCCGCTGATGCAGACGTATTCACGTAAAACAAACGTGAGTCTGTTTCATGCTTGACTACAGCATAAGGCTGCTGTGATCCCCATATCAATACGTTGTGGCGGCTCACCGTACCACTTGAGATGGAACGTNGACTACAGCATAAGGCTGCTGTGATCCCCATATCAATACGTTGTGGCGGCTCACCGTACCACTTGAGATGGAACGTGACCTCGTAACTGAACTCTAAGCGTGAAAGAAAAGTGACGTTTTACATTTCCTTTTGGTGACTGAATGCAAAAAACGCTACACGTAGTTGTGTATCAAATTGACGTAGGACGTGTACGAGTTCAATGTTGTATGGTTTGAACAACAAACGTCGTCGCAATACACGTCAAACATTCGTATGGAGAATGGCTAGCTCTCGGCAGTTATGAGTAGACTTTAGTGGACTTCTTACAAATCTCCCCTGGATGCGCCCAACGTCTTCGTCGGAAACACGAGGGCGACCTCTTGATTTCCCCTTATAGTCTATTCGCGGTTTCTTCACACTTTTTGAATAAAACCTTTGAAAAATCACTCCATGTACGACGTGTTTGGTTGTTTCCTAATCATGCCGTGTATCGCAATTGTTTTATACTACCATTAACGAAAAGTACATTATTTTTTATTGAACTGAAATTTTACTTATATTGTATCTATAAATTATAATATTTCATTTATAATTAATACGAATGAAAACGGCGAGAAAACATNAATTTTACTTATATTGTATCTATAAATTATAATATTTCATTTATAATTAATACGAATGAAAACGGCGAGAAAACATGTGCGTTGGTAATACCTGGTAATAAATAGTTGTAATGCAAAATATTATAACTCTGAGTGCAAAAGGAAGGCGGTGTNGTGCGTTGGTAATACCTGGTAATAAATAGTTGTAATGCAAAATATTATAACTCTGAGTGCAAAAGGAAGGCGGTGTGCAGTCCCTTTGATATAATTTTCTGGACTCGGTTAAGCTTTATTTGCATGAGGCGGAGGAATATCCTGGAAGTAGAACATTAGCAGGGCTTCAGAAGTCGGAAGTAACCGTGAATGGGCTATACGCAAACAAGGTGTTTGTCGGAACTACTCGTGCCAGCGTCGAACGCTCCGAGCAGTGAAGGGCTCTCGCCGGAAACTACGCTGCACAGCTGTCACAGACTTGCAATAGTTGAGATGGAGAACGCGAAAGGCCTTCTGTTGTGGGGTCGTCATCCTGCCGCACACTGAAGGGAACTCGCTTACTCGCTACTCACAGACTACGCACCACGGAGCCACCTAGCGACAACCAAGTGAAACATTTCAATCCCCTCTTAGCAGTGAACGGACATTCTCGCTGTCATGTAGGACCCAAGTGATTCAGAGCCCATTGGTATGGGAAGNTTGCGATACTTGTAAGCCAAACTTTATTGTCAGGGCGTGTATTTCACTCTTTACCGCGCGTGGATCTTTTCCTTAGTTTAAAAGATGTAGCTAGGGATGATGGAAAATCGCGAAAATATTTTGAGCCCACACATCTTTGATAACACTATAGCTGGTTTATCGTTTTATGATTGGGTGACCAAGGTTTTGACTCTGCTAAGTTCTTTGCGGGCCAATCACAAACGTTCTGCTCTACGTAGAGTGTTGTGACGTATCACAAAAACATTGGCACGAGACAAGTCAGAATTTAACGCCCTTTAATGACATCTGTGTACAATAATACTGAAGAGAAAAATGCATTTGCAAAAGGCATACATAAATCAATATAAAGATAGCAATATTATAAAAAATGTCTAACTTTCAATCACGTAACAATCAATGTAAAGCGTTACCCTTGGAACAGCAACACAATAATTGATTTAACACTAGCTCCCGTACATGCCAATGCAAAATGATTTAAAATACAATTATTTACACTTGTTTCAAAGCAATTCTTCCTGAACTCCGATAATTCAGTTAAATGGCTAAGGAAGGATGGCAGCCACCAACGGTCCAGTAAAGCGTCCAATACTATAAAAATATGTTAAAAGTTACAACCAAAAGATTACAGTGGGATGCAGTCGAATGTGACCCATTAAAGCTCCTACCGTTAGAATACAAAACTTTAAAACGGTAAAAACTATGCCCATACGAATAAGTCGCGAAAACGGAAAATTACCAGAAAGTTAAATGAAACTTGGGCGGCACACACAGACAACCCAATCACGACACGTTACAAAGACACGCACAGCAGACGCGACTCCATAGCTACAGCCAAACATAATATAGAACGGAAACCGAAACCAAATTTTGAAATAGATAGCAACTACTGCACACACATGCGACACAAAAAATTACAAACAGTTAAGACCCTATGCAAACACAGAAAATGTTACGTTTCCCACGACTCACCGCAAAATCGCACAATTGCTCAGTGTGAATGACTAGATCAAATCGTTATAATTCTCGTCGAAGTGAAGATCAGGCGGAGTGAAGGCTGCGCACACGAACTGAGCGGAAGTAGCAGCAGTAAAGGCCGCAGCGGAATAGAATGGAAAAAGCGCCGAACCGTCGAACCCTCATACGCCGGCGAACGGCCTTGGCGTCGTGGGATAGTAGCTTCATACACGCATGACGGCCAATAAGAAAAGGAAACTATCGGGAAATATGTACAGTACGTCATACGTATAGTCATAATAACAATCAACTTTTCCCGCGATAAACCATCGTTTGTAGATATATCCTCTTGAAATCGGATGAGTAGTTTTGAAACAGACTGTATATGAAGGTAGAAGCAGTAACATTTTGATTACAAAAGTGCTAATTTTACCGTGAGCACTACGTGGTTCGAACGTATTACACAGTCCCCCCCCCCCTTTCTCCTCTCAATTAGCCGTCTCCTTAAGGGTACCGCCTACCTGACACTCTAATTGCGTTGCAGTGTGTTTGAAAACCGTGTTTTTTTTTTGCCAAACGATTAAACGTGTCCTCGTTATACCAATATACTAAAAGAAAACACACTTCAGACGATGTACGTAAAATACTCTAAATACATCATGCACATTATAAATGCTACTGCCGAGCACTCCAATAGAGCAAAATACGGCTTTTTCACACTGCTGTAGCTCGTAACATACTTGTTGGAAACATGGGAAACTATTATAAGGACTTGCATTCAACTTTACTATAGACTTTTACGCCAATAAAATGATGGGGTCGCCGCTTAAAGTCCCATATGTACACGCAGCACGACGAGAACACTGCACGCCGGTAGGAGCGAAGGGACATCAGGCGCGCATGTCAGTGTAGTCCTTATCGCTCCCGCGCTTCCCTGCCACGAACGCGTTAAAAACCTCCAAGTCGGCGGCGCCCTTACTGGGTGTGTAGGGTTGCCACTGCTCGTGTTGGCGGTATCTGCCACGTTATGACATCTCCGTGATTTCTGGTCGAGGAGCGGCGTTTGTCTCGAGCGAGCGGCCGACATGTGCACGCCGCGCTATAACGGCGCGTCACGGAGCTCGCTAGAGCCGCCAGGCACGTTCCTCGGCGACCGGCGGGGGGCGACTTGCGCAAAAACCTCGTCACGTGACCGCCGTGACCTTGAAGTGCCGTGCGGAGTGGGGATATTCCACTGACGTCCCTGCGCAATTGCGCGTCTCAAGTCTGCACGCGAGATGAGCTAGCTGATGATTTATTTCTACTAACAGCTTTCATTATCTGGTCCCATACAGAGAAGGTTGAAAACACTGTGTTTAGAAATCCGTGCGTGACTGTGTTAAGAAGGCAGACTCCCTTGTGCTGTTATAGCAAGCACTAAGTGCATTTGGTCTCGGGGCCATCCTGCGACCGCACGCATTAGCGACAGTTTGACAGGTACACAACACGCTAACCACAAACTGGGTTCTTGGGATTCATACATTTCTTCTCTCTTCCAAGTGTTCACTGACAACACATAGCTTGAATGAAGTCTATGTAACATCACAGGTAATACCTCATACAATTAAGTAATAATTACTAAATTAAGGCTGTCGTCTACCAGCAATTAACCCTGAAGTTTTCTTTGTAGGCAGCAGTCATTGATCAACAAACTGAAGGTAAAATATTAAGCATAATTTAAAATTTCGAATATTTATGAACTGAAAAAATTTCCAACAAACTTGTGACTTAAACATTTTATTTAATTGAAGTACAGAACGAAAATGGTTTACCTAAGTATTTTTTATAACAAATTCTGTTTTTTTATTCCGAAATATTCGAATACTCCTTCAAAATACAAGAACAGTGCAAATTTACGTTGTCGAATATGTACTTGAAAAATAAAATTATAGTCTTATGAGCAATGGCTTTTGGCTTTATTTCTTTAGGTTTTTATGGCATGAATATTGTCGTTTTTTAAAGAGTCTTTATTGCAAAATAAATACATTGGGCCTGCATAATTGCAGATTACATATTATAGTACTTAAATTACGATACGTGCATTCATCTGACAAATGTTTACCAGATTTCCATTTTTTTTAAATATATGGCTATTCATATACTGAATTATGTACATAGACACTAAAAATGTTTTTTTTCAAAACAACAAAACTATAACTTTTGTAAGTATGTAGAGATGTGTCTACTGTACACTTAAACTTAGGTAATTACAGCAGCATTTAAAAATTACAAGTCACCAAAATATCAATATATAAAATTTTCAGTTATACACATGGGTTATATAAAATAGTAAACGGTATACCACATTTTTAAACTACAATTTTTTATCGCTTACTAGTGGTAGTTATGACAACAACGTAGGCCTAATTTTTTTTTTACATCGGCTTTGTATGAATGAAAACTAACTGTGTTTGTTCTAATGTGAAAATTAAAATTTTTTGTATAGATGTAAAAAGAGAAATGGTTTGCTCTTAAGTGCTCATTTGCGTGGTGTTGTTCCACGATGACTGTGTTATAGGCAGTTCATGGTAAAGTCAGCGCTTTTGAAAGCCCTGCATAGTTTATACTGCCATCTCACTGTGTATCATCAACATAAATATCATCATATGATATGTTTAGATCAGATGTTCACAAGTCCACTGTATTTACTCAGTACATAAAAAGCAACATGTAATAACAAACAGCAACATGTAACAACAATCAAATTGTAATAACTTAAGAACAATAAATGCTTTGAAGTGACGTGCGTCATTTTATTCCTGTAGAAAGTTACAAAATTCTATCTCCTGGTGATATTCACAGTAATATTTGTGGACATACCAAAGTTCCCACGGAAATGGTGTATGCCGTATTTAACAAATGCCTTGAAAATGAATACAGTATCATTAATGCTAGGTACAAGAAAATAGCTTCGCTGCCGTGACAGTACAACTGAGGAAATATGGCTCAACAGAAGGGATGGAAAATGTTACTGTGCCAGAAGTAAGGCGAACTACATTTCCTAATTGGAACTACTTTCCCTATGTCACTGCCAATTTTACCGTGAGTTTTGCGTCGGTGCTTACTGTTCTTCAAAATGTTTCCTATTACGGGCGGTAATTTTTTAAAGATCGACACTTTGTCATGAAATCTTATAAAAGATTTGATTGTATTCTTGTTTTAAAATGATCTAAATATACATACAGCGACAAGCATTTAATTCAAGCTGTACCTGCTCAAAACGTCTTCAAGAAATTTTGTACTATGAAATATTATCCTTCCGTAGATGTGATGGTTCCTTGACAAACTGCGTTACACTTTGTTTTTGTATTGTAAAACAAGTTATACATTTTGACGAATTCTTTTAGCAGATTTCGGCTTATCTGTTAATATTTTTATTTTTTCGTTCAAAATACGTTTTAGGTTACGTATTGGCATTGGACGTGTGTTTCGAGGGACCACGAGTTCTGGCAACAGACATTCCATGTAGAATGAAGTTAACTTTTTTAACATATCTTTTGCCCAGAATTCGTCATCCCGCTGTATACTTTCGTAATACACAAACTGTGGATTGGGGGTCCACACAGCAAACAAGCAGTCCAACCTTTGGGTAACATGCAGCTGGTCTTGAACTTAATAATATTTATGGCACTTGTGTACCCCCGTACTTTTCTTATATTTTCCAACTTTCCAGAACGTTACCTCCCGTTGCAGAATAGCAGATTCAGGGCTCAACAATTATGCGAACGCCGGACATTTGACTTCCACAATGCCATCTTCATCTATTAGCCATCAGGTGTTGCACCGAAACACAGTAATTCAGGAACAATAAAAAACCCACATTTCCGAATTTTTACGTGTGAAACTACTTCCAGTGCTTCAATAGCTCTGTGCTCATTTCCTTTCCCGTATTTCACAGCTGATATGTGTTGAAGATCAGTNCTACTTCCAGTGCTTCAATAGCTCTGTGCTCATTTCCTTTCCCGTATTTCACAGCTGATATGTGTTGAAGATCAGTGTAGAGGATATTTTTTACTAAACCTTAACAGCTGGTAGATGGAAGTCTTCTTCAAACATCGCCACAATTTGATGCTGTTAGTCGCTTCCGTCTTTCTCCCATCCACTGGCCAGTANTGGAAGTCTTCTTCAAACATCGCCACAATTTGATGCTGTTAGTCGCTTCCGTCTTTCTCCCATCCACTGGCCAGTTTACAGAAGGTCCCTGGTTTGTATTTCAATTTCATGCACAGCTTCGTTGCTTTTTTGAAGGCTTTTCAGTAGCTCATNGCCGGACATTTGACTTCCACAATGCCATCTTCATCTATCAAGCCATCAGGTGTTGCACCAAAATACGGTAATTCAGGATCAATAAAAAAACCAACATTTCAGAATTTTTACATGTGAAGCTACTTCCAGTGCTTCAATAGCTCTGTGCTCATTTTCTTTCCCGTATTTCACAGCTGATATGTGTTGAAGATCAGTGTAGAGGATATTTTTTACTAAACCTTCACAGCTGGTAGATGGAAGTCTTCTACAAACAGCGCCAAAATTCGATGCTGTTAGTCGCTTTCGTCTTTCTTCCATCCACTGGCCAGTATACAGGAGATCCCTGGTTTGTATTTCAATTTCACGCACAGCTTCGTTGCTTTTTTGAAGGCTTTTCAGTAGCTCATTACACAGAACATTGAAATTATCTGCAGGTAGATCTGACTTTTGTGCCTTAGCTCCATAATCAGGACCTATGTCTTTTTTACCAGAAAAAAAGCTTCTTTGGTTTTAGAAATGGCTTTATACCTACATTCTTTCGCTTTATTCTAGCTACTTCCACTTTCCGTCTTCTTTGAGCTTCTAATCTTTTTGTAAATGTACCTGGACTTTTACCACATACTTTTTTATGAAGTTTATAGTGTACAGCTCCAGAATTGCAGGCAACCACCGCCGCGGCGCATCGCGCTTGATAAGATACTAGTTTCGTGTAGTTGATGCGCTTGGCACCCGTCTTCTTCGCCACTGCAGAGTTGTAATTCTCAACGCAATTGTTGTCAACGTTGTAAAGCAAACTGCGGCTATGCCTGCTCATTAAGAAGCATAATAATATTTCTCTCACCTTCTTTTTCACCGGCACAGAAGTATGCAGCACATCGTTGATGGTCACCAAAAACATGATCAACGCTATTTATGATGTCATTTCGCAGGTTCGCTATACGTTCGTGCATAGCCACCTCCTCGTTCATTCTGTGTTCAGCAGATTTTACATCAGCACCACGCAACTGTAAGCTTTTGGCATGTATTTGTTTTCTCAGATGAAAAGGGTCATTTTTTCCATTTGTCCAGATGTCTTTCAATTTGTTGCAGTAATTACGCAATAGATGATTTCGGCATTCCAGTTTATCGACAGTTAAGTTTCTGTACGGTGTTACTTCAAGTAGTTTTTTGTAGACACTACTATCACCATCAGCTATCAGAGTTCTATACCGCAAACCATACGCTTATTCACTACTGCAAAAACCTTCTACGATAATGTCAGCTTCCATACTGGATGCACTTTGTTCTTGTAACATGTGTGCAATGGCTGTTCCTTCCCTTGTTCCTGTGCTTGATCACACACAGTGCAGTGCTAGTTTCACACGCCAATGAACAAAACCTTTTTCGTCCTGTAACCAACAATTGCAGCCTGGAATAAAAGCATATTAACTATACAAACCAGTCGCATAACTTATGGTGTTCCATAAACTTACAGTTTCACTCGTGTGGGACATAAGAAATGTGTGCATATATGTATGTGTTTGTACATACATACGCACGCGCACAAACACCTACATTTGTCACCACGCTTGATATGCCTTACTATAAAAAATTATGCTATTTAGTTTTAGGAGCTAGTTCTCTGGCCCAATATTACGAATACTTCGTTTCACTAACTTCAGTCAATTTTGACAGACAGTGTGACCAACCTACACAGCATGTGAACAGTAAATGCTGTAATTTGCTAAGTATTACGTCAGTTGATGGTTGTATCGAGATATATGTTGTTATGTTGACGATTTATGCGATGATTATGGGGGAAAAATAGTACTCGGAATTAAAAATTATAATGTTGAAATTTAATGGCAATTAGAACACTTATAATTTAAATTACGTTTTTCGAGTAATGCACAATATTTTTGAACTGTATACCACGGACATTAAAAATATTTCAAGAAATTAGAATAGATCACTAGTATATCATGTTTATGTGAAACGTTTCCAACCCGGCAAACGCCATTGAGCTCTCTTTCGTCATTCGTCATGTTTGAGTGAGTACCTTGCTGGTGTTGTCGGAATGTTATATTAGCAGTTAATTATTGCAGTATTTGCACATGCCAACAAGCGTAGCTCGATGTAGGTGCCTGTCTAGTGCGTCTTCTCGAGTGAAATGTATTATCGGCATGTGTTAATTGGTTGACTGTTCCATGGTCCGCCGTCGGCCATGAAGCACGACCGGCTACGTACGTATTTACGTTCTGACATTTAATTTTGTTGTGTTGTATTAATTGAATGAGTGTGCAAAGAAATTATTTCGTATCAGTTGTAGACACGAGTGATTTTAGTGATGCAATCGTCCAAGGATTGTCATAGGACAACACTTGTTCAGGAATTGCGATTAGGAATTACAAACTGTAAGTTATTGTGTTTTGTAAATAATATATTTCGAAATGGTTGTTAGAAATTTTCTAATGTACGTGGTCTAAAACACTCCCTTTTTACACGAGTTTATTATATTGAAATTCCAAGGATTTTTATAAGTTTAACCTCGCTTAAAATATTTGCAGTGTGTATTTCTTGCCTCGGTACGAACAGCGACATATTTGTCGTGTTTTTTTTTTTGCGGGAAGTTTTGAAATGTACGTGGCCTTTAATAAAACACCCTTCTGCCCTCATTTATTACACTGAAAGTCAAATTTTTATGTACAAGGTTAACTTCGCTGAAATGGTTTACAGTGTGTATTTCTCGCATATGTAAGAACGATACGAACAGCGACATGCTGATTACTTTTTCTTCTTTTGGTGAAGTTTAAACTTTCCAAGTTATAGTAATTGGAACATTTCCGTACGAGCAAAATTGTCCACTGCACCATCAAAACAATATGCGATTCATATTGCTATTGCATCGCAAGAAGAGCCGCAAAACACTGCCGTCTCGTGAAAGACAAACTAGAGTACATCGCCCGCCCCTACAGTAGAATAAACAGAACCCTAACTGTATTACTTGGTCATAACGAAAATAAAACTGATGGAAATGCCATCCTAGCTATAATACCCAACATTGTGTTACAGCGTTTATTCACAAATATTGCTTTCTTCATTGACAGAGCAGTTGTGGGAGGGATACATTGTGGCCACGCTACTTTCCTAGAACTGGCAAAATTTACTGAAGTTATACGGAACAGAGAATAGCTCTGTAATCGCTTAGGCATGCTCCTGGGCCCGGAGAGCTGGAAACACTCCGTCTTTTAATAACATATGCGCCATTGTTATCTGCAAGAGAACCAAAAAAGGAGGCGTATTTCACACTCATAAAGCGAACGAAAAATGCTCTGCGTTTCGTTTTTTTTCTCGCACTAGTTACAAACGTGAGGGAACGATTATAGAGCTACCTCGTGTCGAGCCAGAGAACTAGCTCCTAAAACGTACACAATTCTTGTAAAGGCTGGCCCCTTCTATAGTCTCCTTTATATTCAATAATAATATGTATAGGTACTAGTCAAAGTTACTTGAGTTTTTTTTATATACTGTTATACTAAGAAACTTTTTATTTATTATTTTCTACAGCTCACAAAATTTTACAAAGTTTCAAAATAAAAATTTACCAATATTAGGATTACATAAAACATGACTCCCGATTTAAGTTTAATTTTTGCTGATCGCAGTGCCCATATACTATAAGGAAAAATAAATAATTTAAATTAATTTAGTAGTATCAACTATTCTCACATCCATTTACAATTTTTTTTAGCCAGACTATTTTATTTTGTCAAGGGATGTAAATATTTAAATTTTCGAAACTAATAAGGTCCGTGTTGCAATGCCGTGTTCACTGCGTAGATACAAGCGTGTGCGCGTGACAAAGACCAAGTAGATGAAGGGAAGGGTGGGGCGGGGAAGTTGCGGTGGTGCGTCAGCAGATACTGTTAGCACTAGACAGTCATGTGTTCGTCACCGCGAGAATGCACCTGCCCCCTTACACGAGTGAAGCTATCGCTAGTGTCGTTCTGTTTCATTTATAGCTTGGTTTCTAAAACGTTCAATGATGGCGCACAATCGCAACGTATGCAAAAAAAAAAAATAGAAGAAAACAAGTATAGTCTGTACTACTCACACTACTCAGCATTGTTAAAAATACATACAACTTTGCATGTTAAGAACGAGGCGTGGTGCAAAGATGTAATTAAGCTTATTAGCTTACCACACCAGAGATAGAAGAGAAATTGGCTCTGTAAGACCTCTTAGACCAGGAACCATCTGAGACAACTGCGA
Source organism: Clitarchus hookeri (assembly GCA_002778355.1). Classification (NCBI taxonomy): domain Eukaryota; kingdom Metazoa; phylum Arthropoda; class Insecta; order Phasmatodea; family Phasmatidae; genus Clitarchus; species Clitarchus hookeri. The sequence continues at coordinate 43,792 of NQII01003601.1, forward strand.
TGAGAGGAAGACCGTCTGCATCCACTTCACCAGCTTCTACTGCTAGCCTCACTTCTTCTTCAGCAGCCATTTTCATTTCACCCAACGACGTAGCAAATAAACCCCTACGCACAGTATCACGATACTTGCTGTATGTTCGACTACTCATGCTTGGCATGTTTAAAGCAGATGTTATTTCTTCCAGTTGTCTCAACCCATCCCCAATATTTAGTACGCCACAAACAGCAGCAACATTTAACATCCATTCTCGGTGTATCAGTTGGATCTCCTGTGGAAATTACTTTCTCTATATTACACATGTTATATTGAAAATGCTTCGAAAACCTTGTCTTGATTCACGAACAAGTTCCATGTTTTTCAATGAGCAATTAAATGGACCATGTTCTGCCATTTCACAGAGCTCCTTTAAAAAATATACGCGATATTCACAATTCGCCGGCCAGTCACTTATGTTATATTATTTACGAAGTTCCTATGCGTCTTATTAATTTGTTCCCGGCCACAATCCGTTTCAACGTTGCTACTTGATATGGTGAAATTGTTTTCTGGCAATAAGCATTCTTTGCTAACTTCTTTGCAACTCTTTATATTTTCTCCCCATCTCTTTAAATCCAAGGAGTTTCTTTTCTTCCTTGGTTCTGAGAGATGTTTCCTTCCGTTTTTCTTTACAATTTTTAAATTCAAAGCGATTTCACATAATCTACATTTCCATGCCATCCATGTACACGCACAAACACAATAACGCACTCAGTTGTGTTGCACTTCTCTAAACATCGTGCAATAATAAAGATTAATAAAATATTTTTGAAAAATTCAAACTTAGTTAACGTTGCGATTGCAGTCCGGTCGTATTATGGTGTTCGATTTCTTACAGAATTAATCTATCAACGCGAGGCAGTGCACGAAGACTACGGATTTCCCGAGCCCTCTAAAGGTAAGATCTCTTGTGTGTGAATTGTCCTGTCACCCCCTGCTGTGCGTACTTTTAACAATGAGCAGAGATGGTCTTTGAGCCACCCAGGATAAAAGTGTTCTAACTCCTTGCACGATTTTGTTATCACAAAATAGCTTAGTTTTTTTTTTTTTGCATTTTTCAGAAGTACCTTACACGTCAGGTACAAAATCATAACACATTGAAGATGATGCATAGAATAGCCAAATACTATTTTGGTCCGGTATTTAAGCTGCACAGTGTCCATTTAATTTATGTCGTGTTTTTTTTAATCAATAATCTTGCTTTTAATAAAATCTCACTTCGAATATTACATTAAACTTATTATTTGCACCATTATTCGATAAATACCTTAAATTTGATACCGCATTTCAGGCGGTGACGTATATGGTTTCACCAAAAAACTCAGAAATAGATTAACATTAGAGTAAATGGCGTTAATGCGTGTTGCATTCTTACGACTGCAGATGTAAAGAAGAAGAGCCCGCGTCATCCGGAATATTGATTTCGTTTTTTTTAAATTTCTTCCTGATCCAAATTTAGGAGGATTTATTGAAAAATTGGGACAATAGAAGCTTAGCTAATTACCTTACCCNAATTTCTTCCTGATCCAAATTTAGGAGGATTTATTGAAAAATTGGGACAATAGAAGCTTAGCTAATTACCTTACCCATCATTATGGACATAATACAGAATTTGATATACTAATTCATTCTCACCTTCTTATGACAACCAGGGAACACATGTTAACAATCGGGTACAAAAATTTGCACAGAACCATTAAATATAATGCTTCTATAATGAAACATTTTCAGTAATTACCCTTACTCTTCTGTTATGACACTAAAACGAATAACTTCTGTATAATGGGCGATACAGCCTCTTAAGAGCTCTGTCTACCTGCTGGCAGCTGCGAAATTGGAAATCCCATGTTAGAGAATTGTCGCCTAGTTGCGTTATTTTTAAAGATAGGCGTTTCAAACAAAATGTATTCTTAATGAATTTTTTAGGAGAACATCCCTACAAGCGTATATTTTCAATATAAATAGGCAGTATATAATTTTTTGTAAAACATAGATTTTAAAAATTCCTTACAAACAGGCTATACATGTTATGGAAACATCACCGCAGTAGCGAACTTCTAAAAAATTCGCGAAGAACACATTGTTTGAAACGCCTATCTCTAAAATTAATGCACTGAGGTGAAATTTCCTATTTAAATTTCGCAGCTGCCAACAACTGGTAGGCAGTGGCCTTAAAAATTATTACAAGCTGCAGGGCAATTTTTTTTGTACTAATAACTATCATTATTAAGGTCATGGTTTCGTATCCCGAGTAAAGTAGTAATAAATTCACACCAGAAAAAAATTTTTTACGCCGAGATTTTTGAGATACTAGGCTGCTCACGGATCAAGAGAAAGTATGAAAATACAAACGGTCTGTACAGAATACCATGCCACCCTTGACAAATGCTCCAACTAATATCCTTCACATGCAACCAATTACAGGCCCTGCTAAACTTTTCCTGAAGTGTGTATGTACAAGGAAAGTAGTATAGTTTGGTAGGTTCTGGGACAGGATTCAGAATTCAGAGTGTTTTCGGCCGCCATCTTGTTTTTCCTTAACAATACACAAGATTCCTTCAAAATTTCGCTTTTTTTCCATTACAATTTCCCATCTTACACTTAGAAAAGCACCGAGCCCCCAAAGCACTTTTCATCCAATTGGAGGTGTTTGCTTTTTACCCTCAAGAAGCCCCATTTTTCTGGAACAGGGTCCAGGGGCGGGGAGCCACCGCCGCCATTTTGTTTCCAGCCATCCCTGTTTTCTCGTGCTTTCGCATTGCTCTTCTAGCCGCCTTCGCTCCATCATGCCATCTTTGATCTACGTAGTCTTAGGCACCAGACAAGCTGCCAACACTACTTTTCTTTCATGCTCTGTCATTCCATGTTATGACAACCATCTTGTTTCCCGATTACTTACGCTCTGTCATTCCATGTCCAACATCTTGAATTTCATTGCCTCGTGCTCTGCAATTCCACCTTGATGACCACCATCTTGGATTATGTCACTACCCCCATCTTACATAACATTGTCACCTTTTTCCTGATTACTTATGCTCTAACAATCTACCTTAGTCGCCTTCGCTCCACCCTGCCATCACGGGATTTCATTTGTCTAAGCCACCAGGCAAGCTGTCGACAACACCTTTCCTTCATGCACTGTCATTCCACGTTAGCTGCTTTCGCCCCACCCCACCATTGTGGATTTAATTTTTTTTTTTAGTAACCTCTCTTTCATTCACTATCATTCCTTCCAGTTTAATAACCAAAATTTAGTCATCTGCTATTTACTCTGTCCCCTCGAACCAGCATTGTACATTGTATTTATGCTCTGTCATTCCACCTCGTTTAAGTAGCCTGCTAATTACTCATTCTGTCGCTTGTGCTCCACCCTAATTACTTACCTTCGTTCGACTCTACCATCTTGGATTATATCACCACCACCATTTTTCATTATAACATTATACATTTAACCATAGAAATCTTTAATTTAGTTTTTCATTTGTGTTTACTTAAAAATTAACTGTGGTGTATTATAGGCCAGTCGTGTAGAAATTATGTAGGACCTCTCTTCACCATGTACTGCACTGAATCAGGTCCGGACAGACCTGGCACATTAGTCCTCCCTCCAAGTTTCAGAGCTAAATTTCTACCACTTTAAAAACATGTTGCCGCCATCCTGCTGTGAATGTATTACAATATTAATCCACCATAATTACTTGTGCATTACATTTCAACATATACCTTTACCACCATATCATTTATTGTGTGCATCCAGTGATAGTACTTAAATATNCAACATATACCTTTACCACCATATCATTTATTGTGTGCATCCAGTGATAGTACTTAAATATTTGCTGTGTAGGCCAACTTTCAAATAATGTGTGTTACCCACATCTGTCCATTTATTTATTATTATTATTATTATTATGCACACTTACAGTATTGAAATGTAATGGTGGCACTAAACACCAAGGCTATCATATTTCCTTTATCAGTAAAGTAGGCAGGTTACAACAATGAGAAATAAAACACTTATTTACAATCTTCAGACACAAAACATAAGAAACGGAATCCTTACATTCGCCATACCATTCATGTAGTGTCTTTCCAGCAACATGCTAACTTTTCACATAACGAATATAATTTGCTAATACGAAACTCAAGACAGTCTACACTAGCAAGTGTCCAGCCAGAACCCTTGGCCATATATTCTTCTTCTTTATGACAAAGTTTTCCTTTCAAGACCTCTACACCCTCTGGGATGTTATTAACATTGTACAACGCCTGATTCACAGTCTTGAATGCTAGGCAACTGATTTCTTCATCTAAAGGTTGAGGCTTTTCGTAGTTACACTCCAGCCAAAAATTATATTTTATGGGACCTTCTTCAACTTCTTCTGTCAATTGATTGATCANCCTTTCAAGACCTCTACACCCTCTGGGATGTTATTAACATTGTACAACGCCTGATTCACAGTCTTGAATGCTAGGCGACTGATTTCTTCATCTAAAGGTTGAGGCTTTTCGTAGTTACACTCCAGCCAAAAATTATATTTTATGGGACCTTCTTCAACTTCTTCTGTCAATTGATTGATTATCCTTTGCTAATGTTGTTCAGGTATGTACATATGTATTTCGTACCTACAAGCTTATTCCCAATAACATAATCCGACTCAAGAGTTCAAAAAAATGTTCCATCGTAGTTACAATAAACTTTTCGAACTTCAAAATAAACGTGACCATCTACACCGAAGCTTGTACCATGTCGCCCTTGCAATATTCAACCAACTGAGTGGAAAGAACCGTGACAGTCACAGTGCCAACATTTTAATATAAAACCCCGAAGTCACGAAGAACACAAACACATTAAAAGCACAAAACAAAGATAAAGTTCCATTTTACTATTTACATCAGGTCCTTAGGGGAATCACTAGACACATATATTCACATAAGTGACTGTCTGTTTTTTTTTTTTTTTTAAATTATCCATGTTTCCTTCTTGTGCTTTATATATATATATATATATATATATATATATGGGTATCTTCAGAGTGCCCTCATATTTTTTACATTGTGATAACTCTCCTTGTACCGTAGATTATTCATAGGTACGAAGGCTTACAACTGATTATGATGAAAATGGATTTGAAACCAACGCCTTCATTGTCGAATCGTTGACGGCGCCGATACTGCGACAAAGTTTATGCTTTCAACTGCTGTGTGCAGTGACATGAGAAGAATGAATGCCTAACAAAACCATCTCGTGTAATTTTAGCTGTAAAAAAAATGTCCTACGCAGATAGCTTGAAGTGATAACTTGATTAGACACATCTACGTCTGCAAGTATAGCGTTTCTTCACCAATCGAGGAACCACATGTGTCGACATCGCTACCTCCTGTTAATTTGCCGCATATGTTCTCAGAAGACGAGGGAACTATGGTTAATATACGCGACTTTCAATATGCCATACAGTCAGTTCGTATGAAATATAAACTTGCTAAGCTGGTACATGAACTGGACAAACTTCGAAAAAAACACATCAGCGCTAGTATCTGCAAAGGCGAATACCACAGACGACGCTCCAACTCTCAAGAAAATGAAAATAAGCGCTGAAAAAGAGAAAGGTGATGAAGACAATAATGAAGACAGTTTTCATTAAGAAGATTTTCCTGATGTATTCACACATTTCTCAATCAAGTCTGCTGCCACACGTGGTCTGAAGAAGATAGAAGACGACAAGAATGCTCGCTACGTATTTCCTGAAGACTCAAATGAACTTGTTTATGGATTCGGACATTTGACTGACCTGCAAAAAGATGGAGATAACTCGCACATTGATGAGATATCTTCAATCGTCGATGAATTGAAGGAAAGGTGTTTCATCGAAACGATGAAATGAAGGAAAGGTGTTATCGAATGAAACATGCAAAGTTCAAGGGAAGCAATTTTATGTAGGACTACATTGTGGAGTGTTACATTTCTTGAACAATTCCACACTCCTTTTCTGAGAAATTTATTAATTCAGTAGTGTAGAAACTAGATTGCTAGGGTTTGTTTTAGGGAAAATTTCAGCGAGCGAATGCACAAGGAGGGCTCTTGTTCAATCCAAGTTCGACTTTTTTGGGTCAATCAAAGTAGGCTGACTTTTGTTTTACGAATGAATTAACTCAGGAATATATATCTGAGGAATAATTTTTGAGGTATGGTTTTATAGGCGTATTTTCTTAAGAATCTTTTCGAGGAATGTTTTTAAGATATGATTTTAGAGGCATAATGTTAAGATATATTTTTTTTGTAAGATTTTTGAAATTTGATTTTGAGGTATGTTTGACATCTGGTTGTTAGGTCTGGTCGTTTGACCTGGGTGTTTGGTATGGACATCTGTTTGGTCAACTAGTATGCTCTATGGAATGGTGGATTGATGACTGAAAAGAGCACGGAAGATGATACTGTCTATTACGTGAGTTGGTCTCATTCAGTACCAAGTTACAATGGTCTTACTTAATGGTTTGCAAATAGCATCAATGACAACATTGGCAGTACAGATGGAGTTAGTCAACGATGGTAGCACCGAAGACGAAATCGGTATGTTGGTTGTACACACACCATTAAAAGAACGCGCCGACCTCCCGTGGTGCAGCCGGTTGCTGCGCCGCCGGTCTGGTTGTGAGTAAGAATCCTAGTTAAGGCATGGTTGTTATTTAAGTTAGTTTATAAGCCATCCCCTGAAAAGCCTTCAGGCATAACACTGGGGGATATTAATAAGCCCAATCCAGTCCAATTAAAAGAACGCTTGATCTTTATAACTACATTCCAATAATTCGCTGGTCCGAACTGGTATTCAACATTTTAGGCTGAGTATTT
>NQII01003601.1:50723-63909 GCA_002778355.1 Clitarchus hookeri
GGGGGGGGGGGGGGGAGGGGCTGCGCGCTCTCTCTCCTTGTGTGTGTAAAGTGTAATTGCAAGCACATTCAAATAATACTGTGCAAAATTTGATGGATGAGATGAACATAAAATAACTTGCTTTACTAAATGCTGAAAAACCCTAGGGAAGAGATTGTGATCTGACCCTCTTGCTTCAGATGGAGAACTGTGATGTTGCGAGCCTTTGGTTACATTAATTATCTGCAGAGGATGAGATGATATGTAACCAAAAATCTATCCCAAATGAGCACCATAATTTCATTGTGAAATCACCTGTACAATCTAGTGGCAGTTATGAGGGTTGAGCTGTAGTTTGTAAATGGCAAGAGGGGCGGAAGAAGTATATGGAGCATGAGAAGTCGAGCGAATGCGAGTAATAAGTGGGTGCGAAGCAAGCCTATAATTTGTCGGAGAGGGTAGTTGGGTGTGTGGTGCTCAACTGATAGTTAATTGAATATAGTTGTGGGGTAATTAAACTAGACGTAAAATTGGAGGGGTCCGTGGTAGGTATCAAGTCATCTGCTGGTCATTGTGACGGGAGGACGTGTGCTCCACAATCTTTGTTTCGAATCTCAGACCCCCTGTGTGTGTCAAAAATTTTTTAAAATAGTGTTAAGTCCACTACCATGTTGGATTTCCATGACCTTGACATTCAGATGACCTGTAAATCAAAACACAAGAAAAATTTCTTTCAAATCGTATAAAGTATAGTAAAAATCAGAGGAGAAATGACAAAATAAACCCCAACCACCATGTTGGATATCTTTTACCTTAACCTTAAAACCACCAAAAACAAAAAATCGAGAAAAAATGGAAAAAAAGTAAAAAATCCACAAAAGAAGAAAATTACATTATTGTCCACGACCATCATCTTGGATCATCCACCACGCTGAACTATAGCTGGAAAGAGTGGTACGACTGGTTCTGAGGGTCTGCCCACCTTTATACTACACCAACGTCACTGTTGGACATCCAGGGTAAACCCACCGCTCTAACCACCGCGATGAACTGTCGCCGGTTGGAGTAAATCGGGTACAATTCTGGGTGGCTCGGCCTCGGCTGACTTTACACCTAGCTAGGGATCCTTGTCGCCTGCTCTTTCTTAGCGTGGCAAACTGGGAAGTCAGCTACTGCCTCAGAATCCAATGCGAGCTGTAACCCAACCCCAACTGCCCTCTCCAGCATAACCCCCCGGGAAAGAGCTCAAGCCGCCCGACAACTGGAGATGCCTCACCTCGCAGCCCCCCTCCCAACACCTTATTTAAACCACCCTGCAAGACTGCCGGCAAGCCGCTCCAAGTCGTCGACTTCCGTCAAGAGCTTTATGTCCCACTGGGTATAGTGAACTCGTGGTTTCAGTACTGCAGGACCAGCAGCCCTCTGCAGGCTACCATCAGCACTGCCAGACACAGCACCACCTCTGGCCAAGGACTGGGCACGAGTTCCACCCGGCTCCAGCAGCAACAGCAGCAGCCGAGTCAGGAGCTACCCAAGGGCTACGACCAATACAGGTATACCAGTGGCTGTGTGCAAACCCGTAGTACGAAGGACAGTTAAACCCACAGCAGACTTTATGCTGTGCTGCCGAGCCACACACCCTGGGGTCCAGCGAGCAGCAAAAAAAGTCGGCCCAGTCATATCACCTGTTTCTCTGATCGACGCACAAAACCTTGCCCGACCGCGACGTCGTTGTCAGTTACCCGACATCATGCATGAAAGTTGTAAATTAGTTATACGTTAATAATTGAGATGTTACTCCTGCACTACACGCTAGGACTCGACGAGATTTTTTCTAAAAGTAAACATCTTAAAAGCTGAAATAAACAAGCAAAAACAAATTACATTATGGTGAGAAAGACTCATCCTCAAGTGAATAGAAGCTATGCACATAGTGATTAGCTTCCAAATATTTATTTGCAACTGTGTAAAAAAACTTATTTTTCTCAGGCTTGTAAGGGGGTGGTCGCCCCGCTTCCCCCAATCCTTAAATCCACCACTGGTGAAAACAGTCCTTGACACTGATCCCCATGTGCACCAATTCAATGCACAGCTGTATTTTGATTCTGGTCATGTGAATCACATTTATTCACGCCACTCTGAAACATCTTCCATAGATTGTTTCATACAATATGCTAATTTCCTTTATCTTATTAAAATAAAACAATAAATTCAATAAAAACGACATAGACAAAAATACACATTTTACTAAAAGTATGGTGGTAGTCGTGTTAATCTTACATCATTTTTTAACTTCCACATTGTCTCCGTCAAGAAATAAATTTTAATTCAATACTGTTAACATTTTTCATAAGTAAATAAACTGCATGTGTTAAAAATTAATATTTTTTCAGTCATTCATCAGTGTTCATTGAGCATATGCTCAAAATCGACGCCAACCTGATATACCATTTGCATTTCAAGATATTTGTATTTTTTGACAATTCGCTGTTGTCAATCAATTCAATCATATAATCTGCAACTGGACTCAAAATTTTGTTAGTCGAGACAGTAAAAAATATTGTTTGAAGGAAAATTAAGAGAGACATTTTATCATTACCGTTTTTATATNGAGCTTATGCATGGAAAACAAGGTACTGTATTCACATGTATGTACGACGGACATTTAAGCCACTCATTAAAACACTCCTATTTAAGGAGTGTAGCCGGAATTTACTTGGGGGGGGGGAAGAGAGAGAGAGAGAGAGAGAGAGAGAGAGAGAAAAAAAAAGCACACACACACACACGCCCAATGAATGTTTACATCACATTTTCTGGTTGAGGTTAGGAATACTCGTCGCACTGTTTGCCAAACGTCCGCAGTCTTCGTTGCAGCAACTAGCTATTTTTGCATGTTAAAAATTTTGAATGTCTACGTGTCAATAATTCGTGGATCTCATTTTGTAGCTTTCTTTGAACGAAACAACACACCAGTTAAGTTATTTTTTTTTTCCACGTACACAGTTCAAAAAATACAATAATCACCAAACAAAAGTGTTACTGTTAAGGTAGCTGGAATTATTACATGGCCTTGACGACCATAGAATACACGAGGCTAGAAAATATTTGACAGGAAATCAGAATGTAAATTAGCACACGAGTTAAGATGAAATTTTCGTCATTGCTGTAGACACCTAAAAATTTAGCAAATGCTATAAATGCGAATTTTTACATAAAAAACGCAAAATTACGATTTTTGAGAATTCTAGCTGTAATTCACGAATTGTAGTATTTTCGCGAATTATTGTTTTATGTCACACTTTACTTTCCGTAACGTGTGTTTATGGCCATAAATAACATGACTGCAAGTGATGATGTGTCACTTGAGTTAACATTCTAGTGCACGACCCTGCAACTGTTTATTTGCTCACTAGGAAACCCCAACTTCGCAGTGTTCATGACTACCAAGCACCACGTTATCTATGGAATTCCCACCAACTAGCTCCCTGAGTTTGTTTACATTCATAGCATCTTCACGTTTTATCCAAAAATTATTTATTACTCACAAAGCAGCGCAGCGGCTAAAAATGTGTTTATGCATTTATTTATGTAGAATATATTTGTAAATTGAATTATCAAGTATTTTAATCTTGTATTCTTCCAGTTAACTTGTGTTTTTTACCATACATATTCTTTGCAAATATGTGCGGTAAAAAATGACACGTTTTGAACACACGAAAGTTTAGTTAGCGGGCCTAATGAAAAAATCTGTTGTTGAAAGCTCAGATAGTTAAAAACAAAAAAGTAGATTTCTCTAATTTTTTTTTAAACAGTGCTTTTGTAATTGTATATAAATTGCTTACATTAGCCTCTCGTGAAACAGTATGCCCTTGCCAGTGCATTGTGACCGTTGTTCCAGCTGTCAGGCAGAATACAAAATCCAAAATCCTAAGAAAATATGCAATGGTTTTCAATGTTGTCCATTTGTTGATAAAGGAAATTGGTGGTTTTGTCTTAGAAACGTGGCTTTATAATCTCCGGGAGGTAGGTACATATAATAAATAAATAAACCCCCCCCTCCCCAATTTCACAGCATTTCAATAGGAACAACACAGCCAACTTCAGGTTTTACGAATGAAGTGATATTTCTCAAATTATGTATGTCTAAGGCCCCCTGAAAGTGGTAAAGAAAATTTTCACATTTCGTCATAAAAAATGGTACAAAATACACTTCAAAACATAAGGGTGGTAAATAAAAACATAAGTGATAAATAAAAATTTTACTGTTCGTCATAATGTTTGGAAATTCAGTGCAAATAACTTAAAAAACCAATGAAATTGTGCTTTGTAAGTAATTAAACTAGAAATAATTGATATAAAAACCAGGATTTTCACATTTCATGTTACTGGCTACTGAAAAATTATATATTAATTTATATTAAAAATATTATCTGACGATTACTTTTTGACATAGCACTGCAAAATGTTAAAGATACAGTACAAAAAACTAAATATATATTTTTTTTTTTTGCAAAAACAGAGTTCAGTACCGAAACAACTGTCAAATTGCTAAATGCCAATATACGTAGAGACAAAAAACTAAGACTTCTAACAAGAACACACACAATACTTCACCACAAAGTTTTGAAAAAGAAAATATTAAATCCTATAACAAAAATAAATACATCTTGTTCAAAACAGTGTAAATTTACATGCTAGCACCAAAGTATTTAGCAAGCATTAGCTCAATGTTGTTCGGTTTTAACCTGTCTGCAAATCAGTTAAAATGTGTCCATATGCAGCGAAAACCCACTTGCTGTCTGCATTTGATGTGGGAGTCCACAGCATGGACGCAGCTTGTGACAGAAAAGTTGAATGTTGCTCACGTAGACCATGCAAAACATTGAGGACATTTTCAAAACTCCTGAAACTTGCTGCTGAAAAGCAAGATAGCCTTGCAGGAATTCTGTCTGCGAGAGTGTGTTCAGCAAAGGGAGACTTCCTACAAATGCAAACAACTTTTCATCAATGATGTTGTTTGTTATATTTCTGACACTAAACAACTGGTTAGTGGTTGCAAAAAATTGTTTCGCAGCATCTTTATCCTTAAGACTGTGTAGTTTGGAGTGACACTACAAACCCACATTTATTAGGTCTCCCTTCATTGCACACGGCTTACTCTGTGTTGGCAGTTGAGCAATAGCAGCAGAGGTTTTTTCTCTAAATATGCCTCTGCTAACTAACAAAAAGGTGTCCTCTAGCTCTGATAACGACTATAATTTGCGACGGGATGTACTGTGAGCCCTCAAGTTCCATAATGTTCTCAATAAGTGCAGTGCAGTGTTCTACTAAAAACAGTGCATAGCACTTCCGTGTCACGCTCGGCGATACGTAAGTTGCTGAAATAGTTTGTAGCACTACCTTCAGCTTCCATTTGCTGAAAGAATTCAATCAGATCTTCAAGATATTCTGCAATATACTCTACAGAATGAAACCAGGAGTTCCACCTAGTCATCACTGGTACTGGGAAGAGGGTGGCTTTCTTTTCCCCACCAGGATACTTTTCCTTCAGGAGAGATACATATCTGTGCTTTCTCTTACGAGCATTGAGAAATGCTTGTTCGGCATTTTGAACACATGAATTCAACTGTGGCAGTGAAACACTCCACAAACTAGCTACAATGTTAAGTTTATGTGCCCCGCACTGAACATGAACCATGCTTTTGGAAAATATCACCCTCAAAGAGTCCATACATTTAGTCATGTAGCGTGCAGAGTCGCTAACCACTGCTACAACATTTTCATATTTGATTTCACGCTGTGCTACCACAGACAAAATTGCTGATGCAAACTTTCTTGTTTTTTAAAGCCTCCTTTAATTGGGTAAAATAATCCTCTCCAATTTTTGGGACATGATTTTCCCTCAGGACCTGGGCCGTTGGAATATCTCCAGAACCTGAAATAAAAGTGTGAAATTGGGTAGGCTTACTTCTTAGTTAATTTTTTTAACATATTAATTACATATAATTAACACAAACTTGTAAGGAAAATTCAGACAAATTGCTGTATTTTCTGGTTTGTATTTGTAATCAATATTTTATAGCAATAGAAAAAGGAACCTAAAAATTTGACATGTAGGCCTACATTGGAAAGGTGATTTCAAAGCACTAAATAAAAATTGTCGGTTTATGACATATACAATATGTTGATTTTATGGTAACCTATGAAGATCGATATTTTCTCATAAAATGGGAAGACGTTGTCTGTGCAAAAATATAAACAAAAAAATACAGATAGAAGAAAACCTTGCATTTACCTGGTACATATTTTCGAAGCCAATTTTTCAAGGACTCATCATCTGCCTTTTCAATATGTACATATGTTGGCTGCGAGCAACATTTTTGTGAAGTCTATCATAAACTCTTGTTTATTTTGTTTCGTTGCCAGACTTCTATCAATTGCGTTAACAATGCTCAGTTGTTTTGGGGTGCTACTGTTTTTTAGGTAGAATTCTTTTTTTGTTTGTGCGAATCACCTTGTACATGTTTTTTGCATGTCTCTCTCTTTGCGTTGCCATTCAACACGACTGTCGCAGTATTTACACATCATAGTTTTGTTTAGTTCATCAAATATGAATAAACCATCACTTTTAAATTGCCGTTCCCGTTCATGCAAGGAAAGAATTTTTGGCATATTAAACAATGTCTCAGTATTAAAATATGTTAACACACGTAACAGAGAACCCACGCAGAAACCAAATAAATACAGTGCAAACTAGTGTTGCCAACTTAGGTGTATATCCTATACTAAGGAAAGAATTAAGAAGCACCAGGAACTATTCTTTTTTTTAATACGAAACAGTAATGATTTTGACCTTACACAACAGAATAATTGAAAATTTTATTATTACTGTTTACAAATATACGTCCCGCATACACTGTTCCACAGATGGTATCGTGACCTGAGAAAGCAAAAGGCAAATGTCGCACAAAATGGCGTCTATCATTTAGCACTTGAGCGTGCAAACTATGTATATCTTTCCCTTGTACAGCAGTGTAATTATTTTCTCATGTGCTGCATCTATGGCCGAGCTCCAACATGTTTACATATTACGAGCGCGATGAGGCATTTTTTTTAACGAACGTTAGTGAACAAATTATTGCACGAGTGAAAAGCTATTCATTTATTCTCATTTTTTTTACCCCCTTGGAAACTAAGTTAAAACATTAAAATATACTGTATGTTGACAAATTTCTGAACATGTTTTGGGGGTAAAATTCTTTTTTAATGTCAATATCTCGTAAATAAGTCATACTCCACTTTCTTTAGTAGTTTGTTTTTGTACAAATGTGTGGCCTATACATGCCGAAATACAGTATTTTGCCACCTAGTGCTAAAATGTGAGTGCGTGTTTGCTTTGCAATACTATAAACAAAATTTTACTCGAAAAACGGCTTTTTTTTAACGCATTAAAGTCAGATATGCCATATTTAGCGTTAAAACTGAATTTTGTGACAATTTTGCATTTATCGTCGGTTATTCGCGATCGCGAAAAGTCCATGGCCCTATGTATGTCTTTATAAAGAGGACATGAAAGAAAAAATTGAGCAATTGTCATGCATAAACCTGCATTTTTTACAAGAAAATAACAGCTATTTATGACCAAAATAACACCCATTTTCGAAAAAATAACACCTACTTTTTCAGGTCTCTAGGTACCATGTATGATTTTTTGAAGACCATGAAACAGTTAAAATAATTTTCCATTTCTTTTTTATTTAGTGTACAACAGGCATACATGTTTACCAAAGAACGTACAAAATATAAACAGTATAGACATTTTTATTCAAACATTTTCCATAAGTATATATAATTATTCAAAATAGAAAATTGTCGTTGAAATAAAAAAATGTACAAATCAAAAATGGGCATCATTACATTACGGTGTGAAATATTTTCATACAAATACAAATAAAGAGAGCTCTCTTGGCACAACACAGTATACAGATGGGACTATTAAATTACATAAATACAAACAGCAGATTAATTACTAGTTCTATCTAAAGTATAAAACACCATCTTTTGTAAAATTTGGAAACTTAAACTGCTACACTTTGCTAGAACAAAGTTTTACAGAAACAATTTAATTTGCAATTACTACATCATTTCTCATCAATATGCACAATTACAGTCTCCAAAAGATTCAAAATATTTAAATAAATAATACTAGGACTTCTTTGTATCATTTTGCAGAGCATACAATAGTATTTAATTACAGCAAAAATTATCTCTCCATAGCCTCAATCTTCACTAAAGCAACATAAATATCCATATAAAAAAAAACTACACTATCGTTGAAATAATACATAATGTTCGAGGGGTGTCAAATGAGCTGTCCTTTTTAACAGGCATGGCAAAAAACTACACGGCACAAAATTTCAGAAAATAAAAATACATAATGGACTGCTCAAATGCCTTGAATGGAGAAGTAACACATTTTATTTCACGGATTGCAAACAGCACTCTTAGGATATAAAATACTTCATTTGAAGATCACAGATAATGCAGTTAAAAACACACAGAAATAAATATTGTAGTTTACTCACATGAAAACTGTCAAATGCATATAATGTGTATGGCTCACACTGTGATTGGTAAGTGAGGGTTACCCAAATGCAATGATCTCACATTTAGTACACTGCATACCTGGAATGACAACTTTAGTATTCATACACATCTGATAGAAAATAAGTGCGTGTATTGTAACACCACAGCTGCCAAACAATTGCTAGCTATAAAAATAAATCACAATGAAAAATCACCCTGAATCTAACGAAGGGAAGGGAAAGGGCATTTTACACTTATAGTGGGATGCATGGTTTGCTCAGGGTGAGAAGAGATTTGGGCAGCTCTTTACATCAAGGTCTTGAGAGCCGACAAGGGTGAAGCGAGGTGAGTAAGGAGCACCGCCGGAATGAAAGGATGCAGGAAAGGGAGATCCCCAAGAAAACAAGCCGACAAGCGGCAACATCCGGCGCGAAAATCTGGGAGCGAACAGGGTGGGAGGCGAGTAGTCTAACCACTACACCACCGTGGCCCCATGGATTACTCAGGGTCACTGTAGGTTGAAGCGGACTGTTTGTAGGGCTCAGGATAACGATCTACAGCCTGGAGAATGTTTTTGGAAGTGAAATAAATCAGGCGCTTCTTTGTTTTATTTATAGTAATTTTGAGTCTATGGCAACTGTCTGTCTGTTAAGACTTAGCAGCCATTACAGACAATTACACAGAAAGGTGGAACGATCCTGGCTGACAAGCAAGGCATAGTTTTACAGTAAAACTTATATACAACAAAACTGATGGTTGTTAAATTATTGCAAGTTATTTACAAATTCTTTATAAGGGATAAACAATTTGAAATGAAAGTGAATGTTTTACAAATTTACACAAAAATATTAAAAAAACAATAATTGCACAGAAACAATTACAGTATTCACCCGAATATAAGACTATATTTTGTTCCAAATTTCCCTTTCAAAAATTTAGGGGTCATCTATTTTTGCATCACAAAAAAATTGAGGTAAATATTTATGCATTAGTAATAGTAATAGCACCTAGTTCATAGTTTCCAGAGAAATATTCTAATCTTTCAAAAAATACAAGTTTGGTTAATATTATCAAAAGAAATAAAACACAATCACAACCAAAAGTGAGGCTAACTTCCATTTCCATCACGTTTTTCTTCCAATAGGCTCGGTTACTGGTCTTTAATCCAGGCGCGCAGATATGTCTAATTATTGTCAAACCACCTGATAAAACCAACGCTAAAATATTGGTGCAAGTATTGAATATGCATGAATGGGTCAGTGCATTACATTACACTACAGGCGGTAATGTTTGGTTTTTACCAGAGATACAATTGTAACATGGTGGTAAACTAAACATCTTGTGATCTAGAGCGGCTAAGTGATCACCAAAATGGCGTCACGTCTGCGAACGCGAGTGATCAAAGTTGTTTGATGACCAACTTTGGCGCTGACGTTCAACATTCCCAGAGTGAATACGTCTGGGGTTGCGTGTACGAGATAGTATAGCTGTATCTATGACTTCTAATTTATTTTTCCATACTTGTTTACTCCTGGTCGGAGCCGTTTTGTATTGAACATATTGGTAAATGAGGACGTGTTAATTAATTATGAGTAAACACATTGGAAAGAAAAAAGAAAGAAGGGAGGGGGTGGGGGGAAGGGTTCATCGGCATTGCAACTCAAGATAATTTAAACGTCGAAGTTATGATGCGAATTTTAAACTAATAATGGTTCATATGCAAAAAAGCATAACAATTGTGTTGCAGCCAGGCATTTTTCCATTACCAAACCAAATGTTTGTGAGGATCATTCTACTAGGGAGACTGATTCAAGTTAAAAAATAAATTGACACACAACAGTTTTTTTAATATTGCATTCTTTTCTCTTTCTTGTACAAAGGTTTGATGACTGGTAAGTTTTTACCTATTTTACTTATATTAAAAATGATTTTCATGGAACATTTGACTTTTGAGTTTTTTTATCATCATGGCCTGTCAATAAGCATTTGTGGCAAAATTGAATTTTTCCCCTTAGCAAACTGCAAATGTAGGGGGTCATCTTATATTTGAGGTTGTCTTAAATTCGGGTGAATATGGTATATAATGCTCCAAGTAAGAAATATTAAACGTTTCAAGATACAACCAAAAAGAATAACAATGAGAAGTTGAAACCTAACACACTTATCTAGGAATATCACGTGAAATGTGGTTTTCCCAGAAAAAGATCATTTTTATAACAGTTGCAGATAGCAAAAAGATTGGCATACTCATGATCAAGATAATGTAAACAAATCTGATTTCCGTAATATATTTCCAGCTGTAACTACAACATGTAAAATTTCCAATTTTGTCGTCACCAATATGGATGATTATTTTCTGTTATCCATTTATATAATAAATTTACACAACTTTGCTCAAGTTAAGACCACAATGTATGTAATGATTGCAAAACTGTACATTAACAATGCCAACAATTTTATAAAAAAAAGTAGCACCAGTTTCTTTACATGCTCCACAAATTGTAACATTGCGGTGCAAGATTACAGTCCTCACTGCCTTCAAATATTTGTAGCATTAGTCACATTATTTTTCACACATGTTTATGCGTGGAATTTTTTTGAACAGGGAAATGATAACTGAGAGCTAATATTCACATTCTCAGCATTTCTGAAGCAGTATCATTTTACAAGTAACACACCTAATTGCTTGTTAAAAACAACTGTATGTCCCAGTTTTGTTTGGTGGAACACTAAGTTGGACTTCATACTGATAAGCAATGCATTGATAGCGGACACATGCAACTGCTTATGTTTTTTTTTTCATGGCAAGGGGAGGTTGTATACCCCTTATGGGATATAATTTTATTTAGAAGATATATGTTTATTGCAATAAATTAGTATTCCACAAAAAAAATGTTTTGAACCAGAAACAATTACTGACTTCACAATCACTTGCATACACTGTGGTACTTGGTAAACTCTGGAGTCTACTGTATGTGCTTATGCAGAACACAGAGCCATACACATACGTAATGTTAGCAAAATGACAACACTGTAATTAGTGGCAGATGAATAATGATGTGCAGAAAACCTGCAAGTATCAGGCAGAATGTAATCTGTTTGAGTCTGACTAATGTAAACACTACTACATCCAATCTTTAAAGAAACACTTAAAAAACAAGTGATGCCTTCAACTGCACTAAAATGGAACAAATTAAAAAAATATATAAAAATATAATTTGATGCACTAGTGAAAGTTGCTAATCACATCAAATGTATCACTCTCACTCTGCAAATGTGCTTTTGCAACACATACACAAAAACGCACACATACACATTAGAACTCAACGTGGTGTACAAACGAGCATCATACTTTATCGCATAAATGTTCTGACGTGTCGTCCCGACGGGTCCCGGTGCATGCTGCCACGTGCTGGAGG
Source organism: Clitarchus hookeri (assembly GCA_002778355.1). Classification (NCBI taxonomy): domain Eukaryota; kingdom Metazoa; phylum Arthropoda; class Insecta; order Phasmatodea; family Phasmatidae; genus Clitarchus; species Clitarchus hookeri. The sequence continues at coordinate 62,708 of NQII01003601.1, forward strand.
GCCTCCAAAACGTTCCCTGCTGTCTTTGACAGTCCAGCTGGAGGCACCCCCACCACCTCGGGCCCCTCGCACCCCCCCAAAGCGTCCACGCGCTGCTAGGCTGTCCGTGCGAGTTACCATGCGTATCTCGTGCACTTCTGACGATCGGAACTGCCGCTGTTGCACAGCCTGTGCCGCCGGACTAGAGCCTTCATTGCCGTGAAGAGGCCACGATTGGTTGGCGCCGCCCTGGGGAGGCATGGACCCCAGGCTCCGTGGAATGCCTTCACAACCGTCAATTATGTTACTATCAGTCTCTCAAAAACTGTGTTACAATCAATAATAACTATTCTGCCTTATCACCCCAAGAAAAGAAACAAACACAATTAATTCTTACATCAAAAATTTATACTGAAAAGCGAATTCAAAGCAACTAGCCATGGGGCAGGTTCTATAATCTCACACTTTTTTTACATAACTACCATGCACACACAAACATACAAACACTTAGCAGCATCATGTTAACACATTCCACACTGCATTGGCCTCCACACAATCACATAATACTTAATTTCTCAAATGTCAAAAAAACAAAAAAATTTACCTTGAGAATCATCTGTCCATTCACCTCGCCCATTCTCATGACGGTTGTATGCAGCTGAGGAACCAAAAAAACGACCACGATCTGCAGAAAACGCTCTGCCTCGTCCACGAGATCGATTTGAAATTATCTCCTGTAAAAATAAGCTTACTTCAGAATTCTTTGTCTAAATACTTGCAATTAACATAATCATGAATTATTTCACAAGCAGCACTGGCTATGAGTAAGGATGTAATTATTTTTCTGAAATTATATAACGAAACATTTAGGATAATCCTGCTTAAATACAAACATACTATAAACTAGAACTAAACAAACATTTTACAATTTATGTGATTGATACTTGGAGCAACACAGCCTGTGGTACTGAGAGGCCCTGACAATGAAGGTGGACACCCAGAGCTCTGGCCTGTATACAACTTAGGAGCATCCGGTCCCTGCTCCACAATCCACTTTGTTTGGGCTAGTGAAAGTCTAAATGCCTTCTTCCTCCTAGCTTGGTGGCCTAGCTTGGGAGAGAGTTGCAGGTACAGTTAAAGAAACACAGACCTAGGCAGAGTCTTCCCGGTGAGCTGGCAATGCTTACTGGTGCCGATGCAGAAGTACAATCTTGTTTGCACCC
>NQII01003601.1:63971-100458 GCA_002778355.1 Clitarchus hookeri
GGGGGGGGGGGGGACAATTGCCCACAGTCTACTGATATACTCAGCCTCATATAAGTTGTCCAGATTCTGACAGGTCTGAGAAAGTAGCGCCACTGTTTACATCTGACTACGTATGCTTCTGCCATCACTTGAATGTAATAATTACGCACTAAAGATTTGCGCGGTATTTGTAAACACTGCCGACTTTAGTCATTATCTAGGCTTTGTGGTTAGGTTCTTGACACCTAGCAAATACTGCGGATTCCCGATTAATCGTTCCAGTTTTTGTTTTAACCTATCTCACGTTTATTTATTTTGGTACCGTCAAAATTCCCATTTAAACAATAATTGATGACAGCATTTAATGATCGCTGATACCGTTAGACGGTACATTTGCCAAAGATTGCGTGCATCAATAGTTTTTTAACACTACCTGAATGCAAAACAACGCAGATAGTCAACAAGTGGTACTATAAATAGTATATTTACATCCCGCAGCATTATTTTGTGTAGAGTGAAGAGATTTGGGCGGCACTTAACATTGAGGTCTTTAGTGACGATGAAGCCAGGTGAGAATGGGGCAGCTCCGGAATGAGAGGGTGGGGGAAACGGGAGATCCCAGAGAAAAACAGCAGACCAGCAGCATCGTCCAGCATGATTCCCACTTGCGATAATCCGGGAGTGACCCGACCGGGGATTGTACCCGGTTCGCCTTGATGGGCATTGGGAGCTGCACTGTGTCAGGAAGACACAGAGGGCAACAAACGCATGATTGCTTAGCTATCATCTGGGCCATCAAAAAGCTCAGGTATTACCTGGAAGATGCCCCATTAATTTTAATTACGGATAACAGGGTGTTAACGTGGTTACATACCGCAAAAGCCACAAAGTCAAAGTTAGGCAGATGGGTGTTGCTCCTGCAGGAGATAACTTTCGAAATTCAGCACTTCCCAGCCGACTTGATGAACTCCCCGACGCTCTATTCTGCATGCCGGAAGCAGAAGTAGACGACAGGGAGCATATGTTACCCTTCTAACTCACGAAGCCTAACCACAAGGAGATTACAGTACAAGCCCCCGAAGCACAGCTGGACCGCAAGAAATTCGCCTGCTATCAGCAGAACAAGCCCGAGATACAGGACACATTGGAAAAAAGCCCTAATCAGTACAAACTAGAACAAGGTAGTGTACGGGCTCGCCCTCACCTGCACACCAAGGACTGGAAGTTGTGGGTTCTGCCCACACTATGGCAAGATTTATGCTACTATTTTCAAAAGCACCCACATGCCAGACACCCACGAGCCGCCGAAACCCTGAGAGAACTGACCATCAGATTCACATGGGACGGGGTAACCAAATACGTACGTGAGTATGTAAGCCAGTGTCTGCAGTGTGCTACTACCAAAGCCCATGGGGTTGAACGCTCCAAAGGAATACCATGGCGACCCAAGATGCCTTGGACTACTATTGCAGCCGACGTAATGGGGCCTTACCCTAGATCACACAAGGGGAAAAGGAACTTGATAGTCGTGACAGACCTCATTTCAAGGTGGGTGGAGGTATACCCGCTGCCAAATGCCGAAGCATCTACCATTATACACAAGCAAGAAGAAGAATTTTTCCTGTGCTGAGATTTGCCAAAAAGCATCCTAACCGACAATGGAACCCAGTAGCCACAAAGCGCCTCATGACGAAGCCTTAGCGCCACCCCAAGTTGGATAACCCACTCAATCCACTGCGTGAAATTCGCAGGCTGGAACGCTAGGACTAACACGGCATGACGCCATTGCATCTGGGTACTCTGGCTAGAGAATTCTGTAACCTGCCCCTTGTTTGCAGCGACGACCCGTAGAACCTACCCATGCCATTCACCCGACGAGGAGGGACTACGTGGGCCCATAAGAAGGCAACTACGGCTCCTACAACCAACCAATTGCCAAGTAACCTACCCCAGTCAGCCTTCAGCCTTTCCTCTGCTCGCGAACAGGCACAAGCCACCCACCAACTTTAGAGGCTTCACTCCTCAGTCTCCCGATAAGATTTATTCGAGCCACCCCAGAAGACCAGCTGGACCCCTCATCCAGTCATCATCTGCCTTCGACTCAAGATAGCTTGTGGGTCTGGACATCGCCGCCTCCTGCCACCATCACCTGGACCAGCCAGCTCCAGCCGCCCCCGGACGGGACCCTGAGTTGCCTACAGCAGCCAGCCATCGGACAGTCTCAGTGCTGGTCTGCAGGTGGCAAGCCTGCATCAACTGCCACCACAAACACCTCAGATGCTTATATAGCTTACCACCACCTGACCACGCCAACTCTGTATACCAGCTCCTTAAGGTCCCGGGCAAACCTGCAGTAACCAGCCCGTAAAGCCACCAGGGTTCTCTACCTGAACCCGCTTAAAAACCTCCCCTAGATGGAGGGACGTGCCAAACACCCCAGCCGTCACTCGTCAAGTTATATCTACAGTTGCCTAAGAGGTATTTTTTTAACACCTGTGTATATCTACGGTGAATGACCGGTTGTGAATAAACACCACACAAAACGTACAAGCGAATGGATAATAGAAAATATCTGTTTGAAGTATCAAAATTCCGTGATAATTAATAAAATTCGTTAAAACTGCAGCACTGCATTATGTAGTACTATGTAGTAGTATTATATAGAGTATGTTAGTTTTTCTCAACACAAGCCTTGCCACAGAATACTTATTATTGTACAGTTTATTGGTAAAATACATACATACTTAACAGCCAGAATTCTTTATAGAAACACTGAGGATACCATAATTTGTTTGTCAACAACAACTGCTGACCAAGGAACAATTACACAGCAATAGTTAAAGCTAAAGGCTGGGTTTAATGTAGCACAAGTAACATTCTGACTACAGTAAGGAGGTTATGATTGTGTGTGTAGTGGACTGGCCTCCTACCCAGACAATCCAGGTTAGATTCCAGGCAGGGTCGCCGCTGATTCTCAAGGCAGTCCCATTTCTCCTGCTTTTGTATTGTCACTACTCCATCACCATCTCATTTCATTCACACGGGTGCTGGCAACAGAGCTGATAAGCAGCCTCCAAATTGCTGAACTTTACTCACTATAGTAACTAAGTTGTTCACAGAACACTATAATCAGATGAAATGAGACATTCTGAGGGCGCAACATATAACTTAACTCCCCTCATCACCACAAGAGTGATATCTTCTTGTGCATGGACACTAAGATTACAACAATGCAATGGCTGTAAACATAAATCTTCTGACGTTTTATTTACACCCAAGCCAAATTGAGAAAATAATACTGTATATATATATATATATATATATATGTATTAGAAAATTTTGACCTGATATTTATCTAAAAAGTTTTTTATAGGAAGTTTGCTTTTAAAAAATGATCTAACAACATTATCACCATATTTTTTGTTAACTGTTTCAAATTATGAAATAGCCCTTTACACATGGAACCTATTGCTGGGTTGTATACACATTTTATATATATATATAGACACACACACACTGAGGTGACAAAAGTCATGGGATAGCAATATGCAAATATACAGATGGCAGTAGTATCGCGTACAAAATGTATAAATGGGCAGTGCATTGGTTGGGCTTTCATTTGTAGTCAAGTGATTCATGTGAAAAGGTTTCCGACATGATTATGGCCGCACGACGGGAATTAACAGACTTTGAATGTGGAATGGTAGTTGGAGCTAGACGCACGAGACATTCCATTTCGGCAATGGTTAGGGAATTCAACATTCCGAGATCCACAGTGTCAAAGAGTGTGCCGAAAATACCTAATTTCAGGCATAACCTCCCACCATGGACAACGCAGTGGCCGACCGCCTGCACTTAACGACCGAGACCAACAACGTGTGCGCAGAATGGTCAGTGTTAACAGACAAGCAACACTGCGTGAAATAACCACAGGAATCAATGTGGGACGTACGACGGACGTGTCCGTTAGGACAGTGCGGCGAACTTTGGCTGTACTGGGCTATGCCAGCAGAAGACCGACTCGAGTGCCTTTACTAACAGCACGACATCGCCTGCAGCGCCTCTCCTGGGCTCGTGACCATATCGGTTGGACCCTAGACGACTGGAAAACCGTGGCTTGGTCAGATGAGTCCCGATTTCAGTTGGTAAGAGCTGATGGTAGGGTTCGAGTGTGGCGCAGACCCCACGAATCCATGGACCCAAGTTGTCAACAAGGAACTGTGCAAGCTGGTGGTGGCTCCATAATGGTGTGGGCTGTTTTTACATGGAATGGACTGGGTCCTCTGGTCCAACTGAACCGATCATTGACTGGAAAGCATTATGTTCAGCTACTTGGAGACCACTTGCAGCCATTCATGGACTTCATGTTCCCCAAACAACAATGGCATTTTTATGGATGACAATGTGCCATCTCACCGGGCCACAACTGTTCGCGATTGGTTTGAAGAACATTCTGGACAGTTCCAGCAAATGATTTGGCCACCAAGATCGCCCGACATGAATCCCATCAAACATTTATGGGACATAATTGAGAAGTCAGTTCGTGCACAAACTCCTGCACCGGCAACACTTTCGCAATTATGGACGTCTATAGAGGCAGCATGGCTCAATATGTCTGCCGGGGACTTCCAACGACTTGTTGAGTCCATGCCACGTCGAGTTGCTGCACTTCGCAGGGCAAAAGGAGATCCGACACGATATTAGGAGGTATCCCATGACTTTTGTTGCCTCAGTGTATATATAAACACAAATCTCCACTTACCTTAGCTGCACGCATGGATATTATGTTGTAGCCTGTAGGTCCTGTGGGTTGCTGTCCTGAAATCTCCAGCGCCACAAAGTCATCAACATGCAGCGATGGGGGACGAGATGTGTTGGGTGGCCGGGAACGGAACAGGTCACCCCGCTGAGGTGCAGAGCGGCCGAACCCTCTGCCTCTCATGGGAGCCACTGTTACACAATTTACACTGTATTACAGACTCAACAAATTACTTAAACATAATGAACACTTCATGAAAAATGTGTGCTATAAACTTAACTGGAGACAGGATAATTAAAGAACAGTGAAAGCAATTTTTGGACATACACTAATTCACCACATATCAGGCCCTCAGATATTCAAACTACCAGAAACAATCAAAAGGCAAAGGATGTGTTGCTAGGCTGCCAATATCATCCAAGGAGATGGATGCACACGTTCTCACATGCTGGTATTTTCAACATGCACATATACCTACATTTANCCAATATCATCCAAGGAGATGGATGCACACGTTCTCACATGCTGGTATTTTCAACATGCACATATACCTACATTTAATAGACCTATGACTACATGGTACAGCAAACTATATGCCAGACGACCTACAAATTATGTTTGCAGTTTTAGGCTTACACACAATGTGTCTTCATTTAAATGTCTTAATTATGCTGGACTGAGTGGCCTGAACAAAAAAACAGACAATGACATGGCACGTGATGAGCAACAGGCGGTCTATGCAAGTAAGCATCCGTCACCTACTTTTCAAAACTGGCTAAAGCTTATGAGGGGAAGTGATGGAAGGCAGGTTAAAAATGGACAAGCGTGGAAGTTTCGTATCACTGATTGGAGCATAATCATTTAATGTGTCATTATTTTTTTTCCATAACTGCAAGAAATGACTTTTGACAGTATTTTGTTAGTGACTAATTTACTGAGCAACTTACTTCTGACCCATCCTGGCCCCATTCATCAAAATGGGGGTGGCATCTATTTTTAGATATGCAGTACTTTAGACTTGCAGTAGTGTTTGACGAGAGAAACACAATGCTTAGCTACTTATTTCTTGACAGATTTCCCTACAATTTACAATTTTTTTTTAAAAATAATTTTTCACAGTTTCTAAATAATGAGAATTTAAAAAGAGATGGTCTTAAAAGCAGTTGCAACAGTCAGTTCTACTGTATATGGATTTAGCTATTTCTCAAAAAGTTCTGAAAAACTAGTTAAAGAGGTGTATTGCATTTTACAGTTCCTCTGCGGCAAANATTTAGCTATTTCTCAAAAAGTTCTGAAAAACTAGTTAAAGAGGTGTATTGCATTTTACAGTTCCTCTGCGGCAATCAGTAACAACGTGTCTTTTGGACTATAATTAGTTAATAACTAGTGCCAAAAATTTTAATATATCTTTTGGCATTGTAAAAATTGTCCATACAAACTAATGTAATAATTATATTAAANTAGTGCCAAAAATTTTAATATATCTTTTGGCATTGTAAAAATTGTCCATACAAACTAATGTAATAATTATATTAAATACATATTACATTCATTGATGCCGTCTGCAATAAATACTGGAAGTGCTTTACATCATCTGGATTAAATTAACTCCCTGGACAATAAAATAACCACCCAAATATTACAACAAACGACAATGTAGGTAAGCATAGTTAAAATACTTCAAACTCTTAAACTGCCACACCTTCCCCCTGGTATGATGAATAAACTCACCAAAAGGTCGTTTATTCTTACTGTCTCCAACCAGGTACTTGGTAAGTTCATCACTTCTCTTTTTCCCATCATCATCTTCTCCATCAATATCTTTGAGGCGACGGAACAATCGTTCTGCTTCCAGAGGCAAGTTGAAGTCCGGCAAATGCTGTCGCATCATTTCTACAAGATCACACGGAACCTGAAACACATGCAGCCAGAATGTGCGTGAGAAAATAGCCAATCCCTTGTAAGTTTGCAAGAGTTATCTTCAAAATGGGAACCACATTTCAGAGAGTTTTCAACATCAATAAACATTTTAGGCAACTAGTTTTATATAAAAGTTCAATATATACACAAAAAACTACATTAATTTATGAATGTATAAAAAAAAAACCTTAACAGAATGGGTGCTAGTTTTTTTNATATATACACAAAAAACTACATTAATTTATGAATGTATAAAAAAAAAACCTTAACAGAATGGGTGCTAGTTTTTTAAGGGATGGGTACTGCCTGTCCAATTACTGAAACAACACTCAACTAAAAATGAAAGAAGACATTGTAGTGNTTTTTTAAGGGATGGGTACTGCCTGTCCAATTACTGAAACAACACTCAACTAAAAATGAAAGAAGACATTGTAGTGAAAATCGATTCTAGCAGTCAAACTGTTTAATCTTCAGAGTATTTCCCTTACCAAATAAATTTTTAATTCACAGCATTGTTATTAACATGTAGCGTGAAATGAGAAAATAATGCACAGAGTTCCAAAATGTGTCAGGCGCGTCAGGAGAGTCGAATGCCACTGCACAAAGAGGAGGAGGTTTTCAGTTCAGTAGAGACAGTGGCCAAGATCAGCCTAGAGCTGCTCCGCGCGTGCATAGTAGCCTCAAGAAATAACGCGTCACGTTGACTGTATTTAACAGTGCGGTAGTAGAGTGATTTTGTCAGTTTGGTAAATACAGTAGAGACCAGAATTTACGGGTACTGAGTTTAATGAGGCAGCAATTTTGCAAACCCATTTCAAAAATCATCAAAATTGTTGAGAAAATACAAAAATTCCAGGAAAAATATAATAAATTTCAATAAAAAATTATTTAAAATACATTTGCGAGTGATAAAATACAGGGGTTGAAGTGTTGCTACTCGTAATTTTCATGCCGCGAGATAATCTATTAAAAACTGCGGCAGTTGTGATTTGAAATGAGTGCGCTGCACTGCACTTGAAGGAGTCTGCTCACGCGACGTGAAGGAACAAAGGAAGTAGCTGTTCTACACCCCCTCTCTGTTGGCTGTTCCAATATGTAGTCTCCGTGCCGAGCCTAGTTATCTCCACTGGCCATCGCCCACGTAGTAACAAATCAAGCCAATGACATGGTGAGGCTGTGCCCAGGAATATGAGGGGAGAAAGGGGAATGAGCGAGCACTTTGTCTGCATGTCACCACTGTCAGGCATAACAGAAAGAAGACCACGAACGAGTGACACCTGCCGTACAGCTTAGCTGGCCACACTGTTTCTGCACTGCTGATAGATTTTCTTGCACAAGCGTGATACAGTAGTACACAAAGGAAAACAAGCCCTTCCTCAGGCCGTCTTCTAATTCGTTTGTAGTTTCGTTTTTCGTAATTTGTATTTAGCATTTTGTAAGGTTTAGTTGGAACACTACCACATTGAACTGTCTAGCACACCATGCTGCTCAGACACACCAACGTGTGTCTGAGTGATAAAGGCCGTAGTAAGCTTGCATATCACGCATTACACATTACACCGCCTCTACACTTAACTGCACTTCACTATGTAGATTCTCAGGCCAGCCTTCTCTCCCCCCACACTCCTCCTTTTCCAAAGCCAATAACTGTCAAACACCTCCCTCCCCCAACCCCTCTCCCTCCTCCTCTACCATTGTGAATGGCAGTTCACTCCTTAAAAAAAAAAAGGGGGGGGGAAGAAAAGAAGACAGCTTGTTAACTACCTGCTGTGAAACAATGCAATACAGTATCCCTGTTCTACCTGACACACTCCACTGGCTGCTGCCTTAAGGGGCCCGCCTGCTTGGGGATTTTTACCGCGTTTGGGGCCGAGAAACGCGAGAACTGTAAGGGTTACACTGGCACGCGCTACAAGTGCGCCATCGCCACTACGCGCAGGGCTCTGAACTGGCGTGCAGTGTTCTCGTAGTGCTGCGCGTACCTATGGGACTTTAAGCGGTGACCCTATAAATTTATTAGTGTAAAGTCTGTAGCAAGGTTCAATGCATGTCTCTAGAGTACTTTTGCGTGTATATAACGCTTATAATTTTTAATACAGCGCTTTGAAAAAGCTGTTTTTGACCATTTTGGAGTGCTCTGAAATGGTGTTTATAATGTGCGTGACGTCTTAAAAGTAATCGACAGACAGTCTGAAGTATGTGTTCTTTTCGTAGTTTAGCACATAGGACGCACGTTCAATAGTTTCGTGAGAAAACCGGGATTTCAAACACACTGCAACGCAGTTTGAGCGCCGGGCCCCTTAAGACTTTATGTTCCTTGCACTCCCATTATTTTAAATTTTAAAATAAAAAAGAAAACAGAAATACCNCGGGCCCCTTAAGACTTTATGTTCCTTGCACTCCCATTATTTTAAATTTTAAAATAAAAAAGAAAACAGAAATACCACACGAAAATTATTTGTTTGACAGGAAATTCTGTAACCCTCTTTCTTTCTTTTCTTCCAGAAACATAAGTAAAGGTCTTGCCATATAAATAAACGAGAGGGATAAATTAGGCATACATGTCATGGGAGGGGGTTCTTTATTTGCAAACTTAGGGGATTGCAGCTCAGATGCTTTTCTGTACCACCCGCTTACCACCCACTACTGACACATCTGTAGGCAAGGTGACCGTCCGTTTGAGATGATCCTTTTGTTACACAAGAATTTAATTACTGCAGCACATATACAGTATTGTCCANAGGTGACCGTCCGTTTGAGATGATCCTTTTGTTACACAAGAATTTAATTACTGCAGCACATATACAGTATTGTCCAGAATATAGGTCAATAATTTTTAAACAATTTTTACTTCCAAAAAACTGAGTTCGACCTATATGCGGGCCTTTGAAATTTTCACTTTGTATGTGGAGGATAAATAATTACATATTTGGTAAAGAGACATTTGATGCAACCTAACATTATCATACATTCCAAATGAAAAACAAACCCCATAAAAAAGTTTACTTCTTGCCCGAAGTTCAACATAAACTCTCAAAGTAAAAACTTTTGAATGTAAATATGCGAGCTAAGACACCATAGATATTCGCCTTGCTTAACTTCACTGTAAATGGCGTCGGCACGTAGACGTTTAGCCAGGATTTGAATACGTAAGATGAGCAAGCTATGGGACCAAGACACAATCTATTCAGTGAGCACTCAGAAACTATTGATTGTGACTACCGCCATTTTCTACAAAACTGAACAATGGGACTGTTGAAACCGAATGATGCATTCATATCTTTGATGAAGCTTTAAAAAACAAACAAATAGTCTACACCTACAAATCAGTGTCAGTTATTGCTTTTTAGAATGTTACGTTGTAATGGCTGAGAAAACTACAACTATGTTGAGGTGCATGGTTGTCAAAGTCGCCAAATAAACAAGGGAATGCAAAGAGTTTTGATGCAAATTTCAAATTGCAAACAGCAGGGGGAGGAGGAGAAGAGGATAGAGAGAAGGACAGAGAAAGAAAGGGGAAGAGAGAAAGAAAGAGAGAGAGAGAGCGGGGAGAGAGAGAGACGCGCGAAAAAAAGACGGAACACAAGTTTTAGTGTCATATTACTTATTTGTCTTATCAGTTATGTTTTCCCCTGATTTCATCATTGAAATAAGTGATTTGACTTATATGTGAGCCAATTTATATTTTGGTCAATATGGTAAATCATTTGAATTTTACATAAACTTCGGGGAAACTTTACTCCAAATTACATATTATGCGGAATTTAGAATTTAAAAAAACTAACACAGAATCTTATATTAAGTTGACGCATTCTGCGTCCCTATATTTTATTCGTCAGAACACACGCTCTGGCGAAGCTCGCAGGCGGACGACCNAGGTGACCGTCCGTTTGAGATGATCCTTTTGTTACACAAGAATTTAATTACTGCAGCACATATACAGTATTGTCCCGAATATAGGTCAATAATTTTTAAACAATTTTTACTTCCAAAAAACTGAGTTCGACCTATATGCGGGCCTTTGAAATTTTCACTTTGTATGTGGAGGATAAATAATTACATATTTGGTAAAGAGACATTTGATGCAACCTAACATTATCATACTTTCCAAATGAAAAACAAACCCCATAAAAAAGTTTACTTCTTGCCCGAAGTTCAACATAAACTCTCAAAGTAAAAACTTTTGAATGTAAATATGCGAGCTAAGACACCATAGATATTCGCCTTGCTTAACTTCACTGTAAATGGCGTCGGCACGTAGACGTTTAGCCAGGATTTGAATACGTAAGATGAGCAAGCTATGGGACCAAGACACAATCTATTCAGTGAGCACTCAGAAACTATTGATTGTGACTACCGCCATTTTCTACAAAACTGAACAATGGGACTGTTGAAACTGAATTATGCATTCATATCTTTGATGAAGCTTTAAAAAACAAACAAATAGTCTACACCTACAAATCAGTGTTAGTTATTGCTTTTTAGAATGTTACGTTGTAATGGCTAAGAAAACTACAACTATGTTGAGGTGCATGGTTGTCAAAGTCGCCAAATAAACAAGGGAATGCAAAGAGTTTTGATGCAAATTTCAAATTGCAAACAGCAGGGGGAGGAGGAGAAGAGGATAGAGAGAAGGACAGAGAAAGAAAGGGGAAGAGAGAAAAAAAAAAGAGAGAGAGAGAGAGAGACGCGCGAAAAAAAGACGGAACACAAGTTTTAGTGTCATATTACTTATTTGTCTTATCAGTTATGTTTTCCCCTGATTTAATCATTGAAATAAGTGATTTGACTTATATGTGAGCCAATTTATATTTTGGTCAATATGGTAAATCATTTGAATTTTACATAAACTTCGGGGAAACTTTACTCCAAATTACATATTATGCGGAATTTTGAATTAAAAAAAACTAACACAGAATCTTATATCAAGTTGACCCATTCTGCGTCCCTATATTTTATTCGTCAGAACACACGCTCTGGCGAAGCTCGCAGGCGGACGACCGCAATAAGGATTAAGGGTTTTGTGGACGTGCCAAAAGAATACCGCCAGGAAGGCGCAACCGCGCCTCGCAGATGCAAAGGCGGGCTACCAAATGTTCCTGCACGTGCAACGGTTCCTGCACGTGCAGACAACATCCGGAGACAACGGAAGGCACCAGGGCGCGGACACAGCTGCGTTTTGCAGCTGCCCAAGGGACACCGAGAGCCCACACCAGCGGCTGAGTCTGTCCCGGGCTAGTGTCAGCAATAAACATTGAGAGCTTTTAGCGGGCGTGCTGGGAGAATAGCGGCAATATCCGGAGGCATAAGTGCGCCGAACCAAAGAGGCCACCCAAGAGTTCCCGCACGTGCAGAACGGAACAATAAACTTCCAGGCCAGAATCAAGGGGCGACGCCAGGCCGACTGCGGACCACAGGAGCAGCGGCCACGTGTTTTACGACTCAGGGGGGACGCGGCAAGCACCACGGCCACGTGCAGGGACGGTGCAAGTTGAATATGGCGATTGAGCCTACAAAACCACGAGGAGGAGGGAGGAACGGATCAGTCAGTGGAGGATAGAGCATTCAGTCAGTCAGTCAGTCAGTGGACCTAGAGCGAGACGTCTGGTTCGGAACCGGACGACATCAGGCAGTCGGCCGACGGAAACCGAGGAGGACGAAGCGAATCCGCGAGCAGACGACAACGGCAGCTGGCCGTCGCCAGACGCAGAGTACTGCGTGGACCCGAGAAGGAGGAACTTCGAGGCCAGGCGCCGAGACGCCCACCAAGTGCGAGAGCAGTTCCAAGTCGCAGTGTCANCCCCCCCCACGTCGCAAAATCGCCGCGCCAAGTATCACATAATCTACGTACAGAAAAGGGAGGGGAGTTTGTCTCGTGAGTCATGCACCAGTTAACCTGTTCAAGCAACAATAAAACTCGATTATGTGAACTCGCAAATAAAGTGTAATTTATTAGTAAATTGGACCTAGAGACAACAGTCTCGACGTATTCCTACGCCCTATCACTGAGGGCTAGCATCAAGTGCTGGCGCCTCACGCTGCAGAGCAGATTCAATAACTACTTCCAAACTTCAGCATTGGCAGGTATCAAAATCTACTTAAAATACGAATACCTAAGATTCAGTGGATAGGTCAAATATTAGATTAGGTCGCCCCATCCCTATTAACAAAACATTGTCTCATAATAAAATACACATTTCAAGAATATTTCAGCAACTTGCTTTGTGAAATTGTTTTTGTGAGTTCAATAAAAATCTGTTTATTCCAATGTATTTTGTAATTTTTCAGCTTCAAAGCGGACAAAACGCAATTATAAAAATACGCAACAGATTTTGTAGACAAAACGGGTGACATGACTATTCTGTTAACAAAAAGTGCCAACTGGAACAAGGCCTCATTCTCCCTCCTTTCTTTATGACTGTCGTAACCTTGACCTGCTCGGCCAGCCTTGCTTCTGCCGCCATAGCACTCCTTGTGTTTCATTTCTGCCCTTCTTTTTCTCACTTCACCCAAACTAGAAGAGAGAGACAAAACGGGGACACACACAGACTTACCCATCCCTTGTGAAAAACACACACATACAGCGAAAAAAACCACCCTTGGTAGAAAAAGTTTATCCTTAGCCTTGAACATACAGTACAGTGAAACCCCGTTGATGCGTTCCCGTTTACGTCCATTTCCCTTATCAGTCGATTTTTTGGATGGTCCCAACAAATACCCTATATAAACAATGTTAAAAAAACCCACATGTTAAGCCCTTAAATCATTAATTTACCGGCATCCATTGATCAGATATTCTGTCCGAAAACCAAATATATTAGGAATTTATCTGTGAAAAAACTATCGGACACTTCCTAACCTCAAATGCTAATGTACACAACTAGTTGTCGTGAAACATTGCAATTGTTAACAACCACGTAATTTATTTTTGATAATTCAATCATTATTTGTTTTAAATTACTCACATCGAAAAACCGGTAACACATAATAATTGCAGGTATTTCTTTCTTCAAGTCAGCAAACAAAAATTCGCGCAAATAAAACACGTATGTTTAATGGTGCGGTACGGACCAGAACCAAAAATTCATGATGGACAGAACGGATTTGAACTTTACCCTGGTTCAACAAAGGAAACGTAATAATTTGAGGTCAGTAAGGTAAATAATCATGTAAATTACAAGCATTAAAGGGGAACAGTATGTTTTCAGAGATTAATTCTGTTAAGATAAAATTACGCTAGTAACTTTTTTTTAAGAGTAATGCAGTGATATCAACTGTCAAACTTAGCAGATTTTCTGTTAAATTTGGCGAAATTTAAAAACATTTAGCGGGCAACGGAATTTTTAGCGGAGTAAAATATAATTTCAAAAAATCGGATTTCTACATGTCAAACTCAAAAAACTGTGTTAAATTTGCCTCCAAAGAAGAGTAAAAAATATAAAATACAGCATTATTATGATGAAGCTATGTACTTTATTACTGTAATTAAATTTTAACAATTTTTAGCACGTTTCTATTTTAAATCATTGCCTTTAATCAATTTTGTTTGATTTTTGCCATTTTTTTTTACATTTGGCAGAAATTTAGTGAATTTTATGTAAACATTCGGCAGGTTTCCAAAATTAAGTGCATTTCAATATTTTAAAATACAATACTTATATTGAGTGATTGAGATATGTTTTTTCCATCCAGTATTTAAGATATGCCCACTGGTCATTACAGGCATTCAACTCAGTATACCCAAAGATGAAAATATCATTTTTTTGAGGTTAGGTTTTACTTTTTGAGGAGTGGTCCACATGTTGAGTTTTCCCGCATGCTGAGTTTTTTTCAGTAGGTCCCATGAAAAACGAATAATAGAGGTTTCACTGTATTTGAGTAGTTCTTGCTTTGATGCTGGTCCACCCTTCACCATTCAGAGATACACTGTCACCCCCAGAAGAGCGCAGAAAGCTATACGTAATGCGGGTCTGAGTTGTCCCACAACAGTCGCGCTATATCGGGCTTGTACTGTGTAATCTCGTTTCGAAGACAGCTGCCTATTGAATTCAAATAATATTTCATTAATACATTGTCTGATTTTCCCTCAAGAAGTTACTGGAAATGCACTTTGCACATGTTGAAGTGACTCGGTGTCCGAAGTTTACATTTTTTTTGGAGGTAAAGAGGAATTAGTACATGCCCTCTGGGGTATACATGATTCAGAAGATGCCTGCCTATTAAAANTTTTTGGAGGTAAAGAGGAATTAGTACATGCCCTCTGGGGTATACATGATTCAGAAGATGCCTGCCTATTAAAATAAATTAATATTTCCTTTGAAAACATGTTTTTTTGCGATTAGAGACAATTAAAGCTAACAACACAAAAAATGCTATTTTAATGCAATTTTGGGGGTTTGGAAACAATTTTGCAAGGTCATTCTCAGGCACCATGAGGCCTCCCAAATNACAAGCATTAAAGGGGAACAGTATGTTTTCAGAGATTAATTCTGTTAAGATAAAATTACGCTAGTAACTTTTTTTAAGAGTAATGCAGTGATATCAACTGTCAAACAAGATGGCCAGTGTTGTTAACTTAGCAGATTTTCCGTTAAATTTGGCGAAATTTAAAAACATTTAGCAGGCAACGGAATTTTTAGCGGAGTAAAATATAATTTCAAAAAATCGGATTTCTACATGTCAAACTCAAAAAACTGTGTTAAATTTGCCACCAAAGAAGAGTAAAAAATATAAAATACAGCATTATTATGATGAAGCTATGTACTTTATTACTGTAATTAAATTTTAACAATTTTTAGCACGTTTCTATTTTAAATCATTGCCTTTAATAAATTTTGTTTGATTTTTGCCATTTTTTTTTACATTTGGCAGAAATTTAGTGAATTTTATGTAAACATTCGGCAGGTTTCCAAAATTAAGTGCATTTCAATATTTTAAAATACAATACTTATATTGAATGATTGAGATATGTTTTTTCCATCCAGTATTTAAGATATGCCCACTGGTCATTACAGGCATTCAACTCAGTATACCCAAAGATGAAAATATAATTTTTTTGAGGTTAGGTTTTACTTTTTGAGGAGTGGTCCACATGTTGAGTTCTCCGGCATGCTGAGTTTTTTTCAGTAGGTCCCATGAAAAACGAATAGTAGAGGTTTCACTGTATTTGAGTAGTTCTTGCTTTGATGCTGGTCCACCCTTCACCATTCAGAGATACACTGTCACCCCCAGAAGAGCGCAGAAAGCTATAATGCGGGTCTGAGTTGTCCCACAACAGTCGCACTATATCGGGCTTGTACTGTGTAATCTCGTTTCGAAGACAGCTGCCTATTGAATTCAAATAATATTTCATTAATACATTGTCTGATTTTCCCTCAAGAAGCTACTGGAAATGCACTTTGCACATGTTGAAGTGACTCGGTGTCCGAAGTTTACATTTTTTTGGAGGTAAAGAGGAATTAGTACATGCCCTCTGGGGTATACATGATTCAGAAGATGCCTGCCTATTAAAATTAATTAATATTTCCTTTAAAAACATGTTTTTTTTTGCGATTAGAGACAATTAAAGCTAACAACACAAAAAAAGCTATTTTAATGCAATTTTGGGGGTTTGGAAACAATTTTGCAAGGTCATTCTCAGGCACCATGAGGCCTCCCAAATTCAGGTCTCTACTGTATAGTGCCAGTAGTGTTACGTGGTTACCCTCCCTGTGTCAGCAAACATTCGGGAGAACCCTCCCATTCACTACCACCCCTACAACCCTTCCCTCAAAGCTGCCCAAATAATATTTTCTCATTTGAATTTCATTCTAAAACAGGAAGGAAACTTCTTTTTCTAACGAAAATGGAAAATGCTTTGTAGGAGAACTTGCCACACCCTGAGGTTACTTACCTGTTCCATATCCTGATCAGCCTCGTCTACAGGGGGAGGGGCCAACCAGTATGTGGAACTGAGCCGCTCATCATCCACTTCTCCCACGATAAACACTGGCCGGGCAGCAAACTGCGCCAACAGTGGCTCTGGGACGGGCAACACTGGCTCAACTATGTCTGCAAACAACGGAAATACTATTTTTTATCAACTATAAATATATACATATAGGATTATTATGTCAAGCACTTTAAATCCATGTTCCTGAATTCACATTATTCACAATTAATATAAAATATAATTAAGTTAAACTGTTATTTAGGTCAAGGCAAATTTAGACTTATGAATCTGAACCCACCAGTTAATTTTAAACATATTATTAACAAAGTTACCAAAGATAACAATAAATATCCACATTCCACATATTAGCAGCAGACGTTAGAACACTATACAGTAGGTACAATAGAAATTTGTCATGTACAGTGGATTCTCGATTATTCGTTTTTCAGTGGATGAACAAGAAAAAACGAAGCACGCAGGAAAACAATGTCGTAGATGTGGTCCAAAAGGTCTAGAATCAGTCTTATCACTCCTTCCCGGCAAAAATAATGCAGTGGATGGAGTGAATTGTCTGGGCTGGCTGACTAGCCTAGTTTCTAGTGGTTGTGGCTCTACCGTACGTGCGTACCATGCACTTTGGCGTACCTGATCCACAGTATGGGTGGCCATCTAATGTGTGTGTTTGAGACGTATGTGCGCCGTCTACTTGGGATGTGACAGTCACCCTAGAAATAAATACACACAGATTAGGTAAGATTACGTGTTTATTCCTGTGAGGAATAGGAACGGTAGTCTGTACTAACTCCTAACTATCAATGAACTGTAACGGAAGTAAACTACGGTAAAACCAGGTGACGGGGACCTGGGCCTAAACTAGACAAGAGCAGATGCGGCTAGGTAGCTGTAATACTAACTGACCCTAACTAACTCTAATGCTGTTGTCCAGAAGGGACTCGGGTGTCACTACCAGAGTGGTAGTGAGTATTAAGGAGGGCTGAAGATTTCTTAGGGGATTGAAGGTCTGGAAGATGTCTGGAAGAGTAGTGGTCCTTTGTGAGGAAGGCGGTATAAGCAGAGGGCTCGGCACACGAGGTGGGGGAGTGNGGCTGCGCGCTCGCCTATATAGATGGCCGGCTGCGGGCCCTTCAGCTCCCTTTGGCTGATCAGGTGTCTTCGGGCTGGAGCTCCTCCCTTAACGGCGAAGGCTGTTATCTCTCGGGAGAGACTGGAGGTGCAATTTTCCTCATATGCAGGTTGCATCACTGCCACAAGCTCAGGAGCAGCGCTGGGCTACCTGTCTAGCTTCTATCACATGTGGGGGATGGCGTGACACCTGACATAAAGGTGAAGACGGTCTTGACTGCCGTGTTCGTGGGTGCCCCTTGCCTAGGGCTATGCTGGTTGGCTCTGGTAGCAAGTCGTCCAGGGTTCAAACCCCTGCCTGGGGTGACGTGATGACACGTGAAGATGACTCTCATGCATGACTTTTTTTTTATTCAATTATAAATGATGTTAACATCTGGTCTAATATTCAGAGATCATTAATTACTTTTGTTTGTGCTCTCTTGAGAGTGAAAGAAGAATTAAACATTTTCCTGGTTTTTTCATAATTATAATACCAATGCCACAATGTTTAGAATGCTCCTCTATAAATACATGCGAGGTTCGAATTTTAGCCAGCTGCACCGTAGGAATACAACCCTCTGAGATAATGCTCAGTATTTATCGCTTCCTAGGGCACGTGTGTAAATCATCAGTCAAGTAGTTTTACAGGTGTTACTATTACGCCAATTTTAATTCATCCGCTCACAAAATAAAAAGAAACTGAACTTCAGGTGCTATTATTTTTTAATATTATGACCTGTAAGGCATTCAGACATGGAACTTCTCTCGTAATTGGCTGCCAACTTAACTGTAAATATTGCAGTCACTGCTTACGTTAAAATATAATGCAGTTACAAGATGAGTATAAAGCTGCTTACTTTATAGTGAACAGCCCATATATAAAATTCCCGAAAGAAAGTTGGGCTACAGTGATTCTCTTAAATTTAAGAACCACTGTCATTTGATTACTAAAGCAGCCAAGCTCTAGCCAAATACTCTGCAACCTCATATAAACCAGTGTCCTGCTCATAAGCACAGTTAACAGAGTCCTACCTCGTGGTTCTATAGGTTTGCTGCCTTCTTCTTCCAAAAGCCGTATCAAGCCTGCAACATTCTCATGCAGACTGTCCAGTGCTTCCTCTTCAGAGCTGCATTCCTGCAGGAAAGCCAAAACAGGGGTTTAGCATGAATACAGGAAAGAAATAAATGTACTACTCAGAGAAAAAATTCACACCCATGGTGATGCCCACCATACTATGTTTTACAGAAAAGTCCCAATTATAAAACGCATCACCACTCCCAGGAATTACTTAGCAAAATTTCTCACTTAATCAAGGCAGATAGACTCTGACCCTCCAAAAACCAAAAACTGTGGTCAAAGTATGGTTTTTCAGGTGAAGTCTGAGTTTCATTGACCCTGGTGCAAAAATAACTTTTTTTTTTTTAAATAAATCATGTGAGAAAATTAGCAGCTTCATTAAAAATAAAATGATAAACCAGAAGGATACGTACAACCCATGAAGAAAGCAGTAAGCCTCAATTCCATTGCACCACTCTGGAATATTCTACTATACTTTGTATGAAGTCTACTTTAAATTTGACCCAGTTTGACACCATATTTGACTTTCACACATGAACGTGCGCAAAAGGATTGAGGGTGTGGGGGGTTTGGAATTTAACTAGCACTGTTGTTGACCTTTTCTGTTTCTTAAATTACATATACAGGAGTGGAACTACACACGTATCATATATGAACGGGTCGCTCATAAGTCAGAAGCACAGAAAAGAAATCCAAACCCACAAATCAAATCATAATCCATAGTGCAAGTACCGTATGTAGTCAACAATCAATACAGTGAGTTCCAATTGCAATCAGAACTCACAATCCAAAAAAAAAGCCAAATTGAAGTTTAACAGCAGAATCATGAAGTGAATCCGAAAGCCAAACACTTGAAACAGAGATGAACGATAAGCATGAGATGGTCATGAGACTATGGAAGGATGGTGTTGGGGGATGAGAGGCGCGATGTATAAACTTTAAATGAGTAAATAGGAGAGGAGAGAGGTGTAAGAAATAACGAAGCACCCGTTTGTAACATCACGTATCGTGCAAGGCCTGCTACATACTTCATATCATATAAGTTGGCCAGATTCTGACAGTCAGTGAGTGGTAACTTGACGTATATGAAACAAAGTGCCATTTACAAAATCCTGCATCAGCTGATGCACAAACGAACAAAAGTTAATATTACGTTGGCTATTCTGAGAGCACCGCAGACGCACACTAGACCAGCAAAAAATACGCGATAAGAAAGAGTTCCTAGATTAATTAATACAATTTATTTTACGTGGTCATAAAACAGCCGTTTTTAGTGTTAGAAACTCAACTTCGTGCTAAAGTAGAAATGTATAGGTGTTCAAAATGAAAGGCACATTAAAACGATCCGTATCCAAATGAAACTCAATTTCAAAACCTTTTTTTAATGTCCTAATCGCCCCTCTCCAACACCTTTTTCATTACGTGCTTGATATTAATTCCAAAAGCATACAGAAATATTGCTTAATATTGTTGAATTATTTTTTCTACTAATTTGACTAAATATATTTAAAATTTGTGTCGTTCCGAACCAGTAATAGAAGAACAGTCAACTTTAAAAATACGCTATCTATCGAGCAAAATAGTGGCTCCGACCTCGCTCCGGACAGGATGTGCGCGCTATCTATCGGATTTTTTATATATATATATATATAAAAATAAAAACACACTCTCTCTCTCTCTCCGTGTGAGACACATAAATTTACGAACAGATACCAATACTTCTATTTTTCGCGAGCTCTGCATAATTTTTAAAGTAATGTATATTTTGCGTACAGTGATTTTGAGTACTGGTCATTTCTATTCTGCAGGTAATTGTTCGTCTACATAAATTATACGCCATATTGTTCTCCGAAAATCCATTTCCTTGTATCTGAGAAAGTGAGACACGCGTGAATAGTTGTTAAGCAATTCTAACGTTATTCCACGTCGCATATTTCCAACTAGAATATATTAGCTATAATGCCCAATGTGCGATAATAGCTACAACTACAGTTTCACAAATGTTCCCCCAAATTTACTGTCTTGGACAAATAAAAAAGAGTTAGCAAATTTTTTTTTTGCAAGGTTTTATATTTTTACCTTATAACATACTAATTTTTTTAGACAGATGTCAGTCTAAAATATCTTAAAATTTGTTAAGCATTACATTTTTTTGTAGTTACTATATTTTAAATTGATTATTCATATTTTTGCCCTTTAACATAACAATTTACTGATCAATGATTTATGTACACATTACTATTACTACAATCGCAGTTACGTATTTCTGAGTAGCAAGTTTGCCTAAAACGTCCCACGAACAGGGATCGGCTGATGGCGGAAGGATACGTAGTCAGACGTAAAGTGGTGATACTTTCGCAGACCTGGCAGAATCTGGTCAACTTATATGAGACAAGAGCATACCAAGGGAATGGACGAATGACACCTCTACCTTATGCAGGTCATAGTTTTCAGCAGAATTTCTTCCCCTTTTTTGTTTTTTACTGCGCATACCAATTAATGGCAGTGACATTGCAGCCCTTATATTTTATCGCCATGTGCTTGCAAACTTATCTATTTTTGTTTTCTTTGCAATTTCTTTTTGTAAATATTTAAGATTTTTTAAACAGTTCTTGAAAATTACTAAGTAAAATTGCTGTATTCGTAAAATCAGGGTTCAACTGTATTAGTAAACCAGAAGCTAGAAGATTGAGAATGCTCATGAGGTAGTAGGCAGCTAGTAACCAACCACAAAACAAACATTTAATAGTATAATTGAAATATGGACACGTCAAAAATTTACAGTGGCCTGAACAGATTATTTAAGACACTTTCCAGCTTGCACGTTATGCACGATTACCTACTTCAAATGATTGGAAATACCAAACGCTACTAAAAGTAAGCGAGAAACTGTCTTTGTACCTGCAGCAGTGTCTCGAGTGTGGAGATGGGGTGCTTCTGTGCTGGGCTGCAGTCGCCCTGCTGGTGCCAGCCCAGCACAGAGGCGAGCTCTGGCACAGAGAGGGTGGCGGTGCGACCTTCCTCCTCATCCAGCGTAACAAACACCCTGAGCAGTTCCAGGCTTGTGGACAGGGTTGACAGGCAGTCGGAGCTATCCTTGCTGAAGCACTTGCAGAACTTGTGGAACAAGTTGCACAGCGCGTCTGGCTGCTTCTCTAGGCAGCTGCAAACATCGTCCACCACGCATTAAGCCACTTGCATTCATCAATACCAATATTTCTATAAGTTAATGCAGGACAACCACCTTTTCATTTGAAAATTTCCTGATTTCCAGACAAAAAATAATCTTTCCCCTCACCTTTTGCTCAACATATTTTTCTGTTAGGATAGACCCCTCTACATTATACTACACTTTTACACCAAAATACTTCTCTGATCTAACAAAATTACTCCCTACATATTAAGCAAAGAAAAACATCTAAAAAGTTTTGCCCACTTATAAATTAAAACAATTTTATGAGTTGCTAGTAGTGGTGCACATATTATGATAGAACAGCCAAATATAGTTTGTACACCACGGACTCCACTTACTGTATTTAAAATTCCCCAACAGTTTTCAAATTCCCCTGTTTGAAGTATTTGCTAAAGACATACTAGATGTAGGGTTGTGTGAATGTGACTCTCGTGAAACAAAATTGAAAAAGATGCTTTGAACTTTTGTGAAATGAAAATGAAAAGAAATGTCATAAGAGCTTAGCGGTAATGAAAGTTTAATTTCATTACCATTTTAGCAAATTAGCCATTACGTTATGACAAATTCATTTCAAAACAAAAACACAAATGTAGGATATGGAGTATGTATTTACCACACAGGTTCTTGTCTAAATTTAAATTTCTGTTTTATGTAGTTACCTATTTATATTATAAAATTATAGAAACCAATAGAGTTGTTTACAGACAAAAATTTCCTTTGCAGTTGCACTAAATGAACATTGATTTAACACACTAACATGAATCAAAATCAAGGATTTTCATTTAACTACAACTTTCAGCAACAAAATTTTTTTACAGAAACAAATATTAGAGTTGTCATTCATTTTTGCTAGAGTATACCGAATATTCCCACATTGTACATTATGAAAACTAGTTAAATTTATTGGTTAAAGAAGAAAATATTACACTAAATAACTTGTTTTTATTCACATGTTCAACCATAAAGACTAATTTTGTTGTTGTTGTTGAAACGACCGATCTACACACAGTTTTAAATGTCCATTTTCTTTGCAGAGCTACCAGAGTTTTGTGAAACCTTTAGTTGCGCCAGACCAATTGTTCTTGTTTACGTGTTGTGCTGTGGGTTTTGTATGTTTAAGACACATGTACACTCTTTGTATTTGTATTGTAATATTTGCACACTGCAACTTTAACGTAATGAAAAGTAAAATTCTCCATTTGTAACTTATATTGCCATACCAATAACTTAACATCAGCAGCAGGTGTGCCGATAAGTGGACCAGTAATTCAGGCGAAAGCTAACGAACTGGCGCTCAAGACGAAGCTTGATGATTTCAAGTGCAGTGTAGATTGGCTTAATCGATTTAAGGCAAGAGAGGGAATCGTCCAAAGTGCTAGTGTAAACAGCTTACAAGTGCAAGAATGGTAACACACCCTGGGTAAAATTTTAAATCGTTATGAGGCCAGAGATGTCTACAAAGCCAATGAATCTGGTGTTTTTTATAACTTGCTTCCTAATAAAACTCTAGCTGCTAAAGGTGACGAATCCAAAGGCGGCCAGCGGATTAAACAATGCATTACAGTACTGCTGTGTACCAATATGGATGGCAAATCTGCAAGGCCTCGTGCCTTTCAGGGTAATGGCAACATCCCTTGCACATGTAATGCAAACAAGAAGGCATGGATGATGGCCAAACTCTTCACACAGTGCCTCCTTGCTTTTGATGCCAGGATAGGGGCTAAAATGAGAAAAGTAGGTTTTTTTTATAGACCACCGCCCAGCGCATCCGAAAGTGCAAACCTATTTTTTGCCTCCCAATTGCACCAGTGTTCTACAGCCACTGGACCAGGGTGTCTTCAAAATTTTTAAGCATCAATTCCGCTCCACGCTTGTGAATTCTTTGTTGCGGAAAGTTGTCACTGAAAAAAACCATTGACAAAATGGAACGTTTCGGATGCCATCCTCAGCATTGCCGTCTCATGGGAAAAGATAATACCAGAGGCGATTGCTGGGCGTTTTAGACATGCTGGATACCGCCACCACAATCCTGATGTAACAAATGAAGATGAGAGGGATGAAGAGGAGGAACTACTACCTGAACCTGATGGCTGGAACCAACCGACTTGACAACATTACGGTGGATTGTCAGTTTCGAGATTTCGACGCAGTTGATAAAAATGCCGAGGTAAGTGGGGGAAATGATTGATGCCGAGCTGACTGAGCTTGTAACGAAACAAGAAGAGGAAAATTTCAGTTCCGAGGACGAACAGGAAGAAACCCCACAGGGAACAAAACAGGCTGCATTGGAGGCTCTCGATGTCCTGAACAATTTTTATAGAGTTTCAAGCGCTTATGATGCTGATTTGGCAGCATTTCAGAACATGGAAGCATTTGTGGTGCAAAATGTCCAGAACCAAAAGAAGCAAATGACCAATGACACCTTTCACAAGTAAAAATTTGGTTTTTCAGTGACCTTTTTTTTTTCTTATTAGTACAGTGCCTACATTGAAGTATGTATTCCGTACAAAATAAAAGCTGCTATATTGAGCACATCACCACGTCTGCATTTCCATACAATTTTCACAAAAGGTAAGACTAACTTCCTGATTTGTATTTTATAGTGTTACTAGCTGTGCCTGCGGCTCCGCTCACGTGGACTACAGAATTATGTTTAGGGTTTTTTTTAAAAATAAAATTCAATTTTACTTAAGTGTTAATCTTCTATACTATATACATATTATAAAACTCAACGTCTCGGTGAATTAAATAGTAAAAACACTTGTTAGCATTTCTCTGTTATAGATATATGCTACCGTGGATTTTTTTTAGGTCTTTTTATTCTACACAATTCTTTACTTTAACGATTTAGGCAACGCATTGCTAGAGAGTGCGCTGGCGGCAAACTTTTTCCGACTTGATTCACTACTATCATTTGTAAATATTTTAAGATATTTTCTCGCGATAAAAAGTAGCGAATATCACCTTCCAGCCCTCCAACTATTTCTGTGCAAGAAATTACGTTCATCTGTTGCTCGGTTACAACGTTGCATTGTTGTTCCGTTTGTGTACTTTTTCAATTTCCAATAAGAATTACCCCAAGGGAATGAGATATTTTTTCAGGATAAACAGTAGCTTATGTCACTTCCCGACCCTCCAACAATCTCTGTGCAAAAAATCACGTCAATCCGTTGCAATGCCGTCAGACACTAACAACTTACATTGACGCAGCATTGTACCCCAAGCGCTATTTTTACTAAAAATTTTTTCCTGAGGGAATGAGATATTTTTTTTGGGATAAAAAGTAGCATATATCACTTCCCGGCCCTCCAACTATCTCTGTACAAAAAATCACGATCCGTTGTGACATAAAAGAAAGACAAACAAACTAACACACACACATGAATAATCGCTTGACCTCTAGAATTTTATTTTTCCTTCTGGCGAAAAATAATTACAGTTATCAAAAAAAGTTTGTATTTATAAGTGTAAAATCTGCTAAACTTAATTCTCCTGCTGGCACTGAGCAACTTAACAGATACTGAGAAAAAGCACGTCCAGAAAATACGTAATAAGCGCATGCACGCTCTACCTAATGTTTTTTCTTCATGGAAAATTTATTTTTGTTTGGTTGTTACATGACGTTCTGTAAACTGTGAGTATTACTTATACTGTACTTGTGGTGCTAGCCTGTTAATAATAATTTGCTGCAATTGTACTTACGTATTTCATATTTACACATATACAGTAGTAACCTTTTGCGAATAATTTTTGCTGCTGTAATGACGTACCCCGCTATCACATCTGAATATAAATTTAATACATATTTTAACATTGACGTACCCCGCTATCACATCTGAATATAAATTTAATACATATTTTAACATTAAAATCATGTTTTAATTTTATGGATCATGAATTCAGTCACACGGTTATTTATTATATCAGTGCTAGCACACACAACGTAGCTATATTTGCAATTCATGCCATGTTTACATCGGCAGTCACCATAGGTTCACCATAAAAATAAAACTTAATTTTTTTGTTATGAATCTGACATTATGGGTACCCGTAATTAAGTAAGTTTTTCACACTTTTATGAACTCTCGTAGGTACGGGATTTCACTGCAACTGTTAAAAAGCTATCTCTTTCAGCATCAATATTAAATTGGAATNCCCCCCCCCCCTGGACACTGTTGACATTTGGTTTTGGTTCTCAGGAGTCAGTTCTCCGACCCGGATTCTTATTTCTCTGCATTAGGAGTGGAAAACACTGCCACTATTTTATTAGTAGTGAAAAATAAGTGTGTCTATATACACACACAAAATAATTAAAATTACCTAGTAAATATGAGTGAAATATTCGACATAATGTTGTTCAATTTCTGATGCTAGTGCTCAAGTTTATTTTTTTATGGTTGTCTATTATTCTCGAATGCCAAATGGTGCATTTATATTATTAACACTATCATCAGAAACCTGATTTACATATACAATGTACATATTCATATCCGATTATAATAAGTTAAATACCACGGACACATTATAACACTTTACCAAACCTGCTCCCAGTCAACTTGGTCTTTCCCATTGGGTGTGAGCCCTGTAATTCGCCAACTGCTATAAAAATGGCACAACCACAAAGATATCAGCAAGAAATCTGTCACCTAAAATTTTTTTGAGTATCAATTAAAATTGGTAGTTACTGTTCTGCATTCAACATGAAGAATGTGCTCGTGACATGAAAACTGTGTTTGTGAATGTTATCACACCATTCTATTAAACATTCTTTGGAAAAACAAAACTTTTCAAATAATACATAGTATGTTAATTCTCTGATCAGATATATGTGATAAGCAGCCACATATTACAATTTGACTGTAAAACACTTCACCTGATAAAGATAATGACAACAGTTTTATAGTTATTTACTTGGTACTGAAATTTACTGAGGTGTTTTGACTGATATGCCAGGTTATGTTCTGCGGCATATATTTACACTAATATAATTTTATTAATTAAATGCAATCAGGAGGTTTGTTGTTAATTTATTTTACTTCCAAGAGACACAATTCAGTCTCCAGTAATGGAACAAAACAATAAATCTTGTATCTTGATATCGAAGGGCCAATCACAAGACACTGTGAAATTGTTATGACCATAATTGTGTTACTATTATGCCAATTCTCTCTCTAATACGAATATAACACAGATATATTAATTTATCTCTCGTAATTAATTTAAACATTATATTTTTAGTAATAGCCTACGTTAAGATGTAGGGTTGTGTGAATATTCGGTATACTGAAACAAAAATGAAAAATGACAACTTTCATTTTCATTTCGGTAAGAAATTTTGTTGCCAAAAAATGTAACGAAACAAAAATATTTGATTTCAACGAATATTCAGATGTTTCAAGAAAGTTCATTCAGTACACCAGCAAAGGAAATTGGATGTAGATCATCTTGTTTGTTTTATTTATTTTGTAAATAAAATAACAATGTAAAATGGAAATTTGAACATAAGCAAGAACATCGATAAATAGTTAATTTCCTACATTTTTTGGTTTGGTTTTGCAACAAATTGGTTATAATGAATAATTTGCTGAAATGTTATGNATAGTTAATTTCCTACATTTTTTGGTTTGGTTTTGCAACAAATTGGTTATAATGAATAATTTGCTGAAATGTTATAAAGTTCGTTAACCTTTCGTTAAGACTGAGCTCTTATGAAATAATTTTTCATTTTCGTTTCAGTTTCACGAAAGTTTGCAATATATTTTTAATTTTCGTTTCGTGAGAAAAAAAGTCACATTNATAGTTAATTTCCTACATTTTTTGGTTTGGTTTTGCAACAAATTGGTTATAATGAATAATTTGCTGAAATGTTATGAAGTTCGTTAACCTTTCGTTAAGACTGAGCTCTTATGAAATAATGTTTCATTTTCGTTTCAGTTTCACGAAAGTTTGCAATATATTTTTAATTTTCGTTTCGTGAGAAAAAAAGTCACATTCGTACAACCCTATTAAGATGCTAAACCAATTCATTGGGCCGTATGCAGAGATGAATCTAGTTGCCACTACCTCTAGAAAAGAAGGGGAATCATCACGATGGTTCGTTTTGTACGCTCAGTCACATAAGTGTTTTTTAAGTACAGAAACCTAGTTGCAGAACGAGTTTCCTAAATTACCATCTAACGGAGATTTTCTGCAAAATGGCAAAAGCAATACCTGTATCAGATTAAAAGATTTCGGTTCGTATGGGGCTGAAAATTCACACATTCCTGCCAAGAGAATGAATTTATGGAACTAAAACCCTACATATACAATTAATTTTTAATACAGTTATGTTTATCAAACGTGACTAGAAAATTCGTATACACTACTAGTTACATTGCTATAAACAGATAGCGCTGGGTATAATACATTGTTTTCATCACTATAGATTTTTAGTTGTTCGCTTATGTGTAAATTATATAAATGTAAATGCATCAATTCATTAAATAAAGAAAGTTTTACAAAATGTCTAAATTAAAATAATAATGTACTTTTCCGTAACATTAAGCATATTACGAGAGGACAATAGAATTGCAAAGTATATTTAAGAAATCAATGCTATTAGCTGATTTTAAAATTTTGTTAATCAGTACAAATATCCTTAAAATTATCCATGAAACTATTATATGCTTAGGTGCTGGAGCTGTAAAGTATTGGTACTAATTCATTATTGCCTTCCTCTTTTTTAAAATAATAATAATAATAATACTAATACTAAAGAACACAACAAACAAACAACACCTCGCAATTATATTATTTCATAAACTTTTGTCAATGTCTTAGAAGTGGTAATTCCGCACATATTTATTTGTAAACTGACAGTATTCTAAATTTTACGTGCGTTTTCTATCAATCAAAGCAAATATATTACGGCACAAGAATAAGATAAGTATTTTGAGGAGCAGAACTCTCTATTTTATTTTAAAGGAGCAAACTTTATAGTTTTAACCGCTTCGTATTGGCCGAGATCATCTGACATTAAGTTCAGGCAAATTTGTGAATCTTCGTATTTAGTAACCATCCAAACTAAATTTCATGAAGCAGGACGAGGCTTAAACTGAAATTGCCTGAGCTTACAAACTCTAGTCGCGCTTGGAATCTCCACTACAGGAAAAGTCATGTAAATTCTTTTAAAGAAAACTTTTAAAGTGTGAAATTCGTCTTAAATTACAGATTTGTTTTTTTAGCAAAGAGGTAAATGTTTTCTATTTTTTCAGCTGTTAGGTTAATATTAGCATGGATGTGAATAAGCTATTACCACCTTATTAGTACACTTATGTAAAGTTGTTAACATTCATCTTTGTATTTTCATAGGGAGTTGAAAAACTTAAATGTCACATGATTTATAGCCTAAAATAATTTTTAAAAAACCACAGTCATGCTGGAAATTGTAATTTCTGCATCATGTGTACATATTCAACAAATTCACACATCTTAAAAATTACTTTTACACATGTTTCTTTTTAATTTTTTTTATTATACCAGCAGCAGTAATAGTATATATTTTTTGTTAATGACCTTATATCAAATTCACATGCCGAAATCTGTTACAAAATGTGCACAATATATTTTTCGGTTCAAGGCAAACCAGTGCAAATGTACCACAGTATTTTTATGTAATTTTTCTGAGAAAAATTGAGATAATATAAGTACTATTTTATGCAGTTTTTCTTAGGGGAATGCATTAATATGTTAGATATGTTACAAACAAGAAATGTTTCAAGTTTACAATTTATTATTAAGAATACAACTGTATCGCCAACTCTTCTAGGTCCTATCAATTGTTCAATCTAACAATGTGTACACGAGATGCCGACCTCAGGGATTTCGTTTGCCAAGCAGCATTACAGTTTTACTTGGTGATAATAGGTCGCTGACACTGATGCGCCACGAGCAATATCATTCTCCCATCTAGCTTCGCCACAACCGCAGCCCCCTCCTAAGAAGAGCCGTTACGCTGTACACGCCACAGGATGCCTTCAAGCCTCAGGTGGCTTGCCCAGCTGTTGCAGCCTGCTATGCTGCAACCCGCTTCACATCACATCGCCGCTCTCTACCCCTCCAGCACCTGGAGCTTGAGGGGAAGTGGCAGCCGCTCCCTTTTACTCTCTTCTCTCTCTCTCCACATCCCGCAACCCCACGCTGGCGTTGTGGGCAGAGTGGAAATAGGACCCGCAGTCCTCAGTTTGAGGCTGTCTCATGCCAGGACACTTGCTCGGCATTACTCTGCCTGAGCATCAACAGACCTCAAGTCGTCACTGCCATTCGCAGCTTTATGGAGAGTTCTACTCTGCACAACACCGCCTTGCTGCTCGCCAGCACGCCGAAGCCGCAGTACTTCCAGCTACCTTGTAGCTAACCTACAGCTATCACCAGTACAAGTACTGCTGACTTGGGGTTGCCCTCACCCCCCATGCTGCCATGTCTTCTGAGATTAAGTACAATACCAGTTGGCAACTTAGGATTGGCCCTTCAGGCTGGTTTGTGTGTGCTTGATTGAGCAATCAATAAAGCAGGCATAAATCTGACTTGGTTGAGTTTTCTCTTCCTGCGCTCTGTATTTTCCCACACCTTGCTTCCCCGTTGAGTCCCTATTTTTGTCACTAGTCCAAGTAAGACTCTTCTAGGGACATCCACGAGCCGAACCATCATCCTTTCCCACTCTCCAATCGTCAGCTGTCTCGAAGT
This sequence comes from Clitarchus hookeri, assembly GCA_002778355.1. Taxonomy (NCBI): domain Eukaryota; kingdom Metazoa; phylum Arthropoda; class Insecta; order Phasmatodea; family Phasmatidae; genus Clitarchus; species Clitarchus hookeri. The sequence continues at coordinate 94,681 of NQII01003601.1, forward strand.
GAAGCTCTGGAAGCTCGACTTCCTGGGCCTCACTAGAACAGTTGTCTCCTGGACTATCGCCCTTCCAGTAAGTGCCTGGGTCTGCCCACGACGCCTTGCGTACCAGGTCGTCTGCTTGGAAATGATAGGCCAACCCTAAGGGGCCCCACTCTACATGACACCTTGATCTGCCCGCAATGTCCCGCATGCCAGGGAGCCATGGGAGTGGTTGCCCCTAGCCTTCTACTGTAACCTCCAGTTTGGTACTTGGGTCTGCCCAAGATGTCCCGCATGCCAAGCCACTGGACTGAAGGCCAGTAGAACAGGCCTCCAAACCTACCTAATCTCCATATCCTACTCTCGATCAGGCAGTGTCTACCCCTTACTGGCCACGAGCTATCAATTTATCTGGTTCACCATCCCCACCCCCTTTATGACTCACTATAGGGCTGGACGGGGCAAAGCTGCCAAGTAGGGGCTAGTTCAAGCTGGGGTATTGAATGAGAGTGGTTCAGTTGGCAACCAGGTATACTCCCGGAAGAAAGAGGAGACTGTACGCCAGACAGGGTCTTCATCCGCTACCAGCTCGTCCAGTTCTACCTCCAGCCTTATCTGGCCTGCCTTATTCCAGCCGACCAACATTACAAGAGTAGTCAGGCCCCTTAGTGTCACACCAGCTTATATCCCAACCAGAGTTCCCACTCGCCCATCGCTTGCCAACGCACCTCCCAAAGCTCAATGCTCGATTATAGAAATGGCCAAGCCAAGTAAGTACCATATGCACCAGGAAAAACCCAGTGCAAGCTGCGACCACTGCTTCACCGTCGCCCAGGCGGAGAGGTTCCTCGGCCTTACCCTCCAACTCCCATTCCCACTATTGGTAAGCAACGGGGCGACCACATAGAATTCAATTATTATGGCTGCTGCATTGATCTTGCATTATACAATTTAAAGAATAAATTTTGTCATAAACAAAAGTAGAGCCAAAATAAGCAATTGGGGAAAAGAAAAATTCTAATTTGGTCTGGAAAACCTGGAGAAATTGGGGAATTTTGTAACAGAAATTTAGTGGCCACCATGAATTAATGTTATTTGAAGCCAAGAGAAGGGAATTTTTTCTCAATAGTTGCCTAAGTGCTTCACTGTGAACCAATATAGTAACATGTTTTACATTTTGAAATACCAACAAACATAGTATTATAATAATAGAAAAAACACTGCATGCACAGTAAAAGTGTACAGTACACGCACCCTTCTACCTAAAATGCACTCTAGAAACCTACATGTAAAGCTAAACATGTATGCAACAAAACTGAACAATCAGGATTTTGTTAAACTATCTTATGAAGAAATTGTGAATAAAGATTTTGATTACCTGCGTAAGTGGTAGAAGCCGTAATCATGTTCTGTGAGCATTAGGAAGGTNTGAATAAAGATTTTGATTACCTGCGTAAGTGGTAGAAGCCGTAATCATGTTCTGTGAGCATTAGGAAGGTTCTTACTGTTGGCAACAATGTTGTAAAGCTGTTTTCCACATTGGACANAAGAGTAGTCAGGCCCCTTAGTGTCACACCAGCTTATATCCCAACCAGAGTTCCCACTCGCCCATCGCTTGCCAACGCACCTCCCAAAGCTCAATGCTCGATTATAGAAATGGCCAAGCCAAGTAAGTACCATATGCACCAGGAAAAACCCAGTGCAAGCTGCGACCACTGCTTCACCGTCGCCCAGGAGGAGAGGTTCCTCGGCCTTACCCTCCAACTCCCATTCCCACTATTGGTAAGCAACGGGGCGACCACATAGAATTCAATTATTATGGCTGCTCCATTGATCTTGCATTATACAATTTAAAGAATAAATTTTGTCATTAACAAAAGTAGAGCCAAAATAAGCAATTGGGGAAAAGAAAAATTCTAATTTGGTCTGGAAAACCTGGAGAAATTGAGGAATTTTGTAACAGAAATTTAGTGGCCACCATGTATTAATGTTATTTGAAGCCAAGAGAAGGGAATTTTTTCTCAATAGTTGCCTAAGGGCTTCACTGTGAACCAATATAGTAACATGTTTTACATTTTGAAATACCAACAAACATAGTATTATAATAATAGAAAAAACACTGCATGCACAGTAAAAGTGTACAGTACACGCACCCTTCTACCTAAAATGCACTCTAGAAACCTACATGTAAAGCTAAACATGTATGCAACAAAACTGAACAATCAGGATTTTGTTAAACTATCTTATGAAGAAATTGCGAATAAAGATTTTGATTACCTGCGTAAGTGGTAGAAGCCATAATCATGTTCTGTGAGCATTAGGAAGGTTCTTACTGTTGGCAACAATGTTGTAAAGCTGTTTTCCACATTGGACANTAATCATGTTCTGTGAGCATTAGGAAGGTTCTTACTGTTGGCAACAATGTTGTAAAGCTGTTTTCCACATTGGACACATGTTCCAGGAGCACAGAACAGAGATTGGAGAGCAGGTCACGAGGGGGCAGAGCATTCGACAAGTACACCTCTGGAGATGGCGAAAGAGACGAAAGGATGGTTCCAGGAGGTGGCAGCAAAGTTGCTTCAATATCGCAAAGTGATTGTATCACAGACACTACACACTCCTGAGCTTGCACATGTGCCGGATTGTCTGAAGGTCGCTGGAGTATCGAACACAAGGCCACAATGAGCCCTGGATACCGCTCGTCCGCCTTGCACCCGCTGACACTATTTCGTGATATCAACTGCATCACCGCACACTTGATAGAAGCATGAGTCACCAGGCAGGCCAGGAAATTGAGCAGGCGAGCTGTGTGTCCTGTGCATGGGGCATCAGACTGCATCACAGAAACAGAGTTTGGTGACCTACCATTTTGCAGAGGCACTTCCGTGGCCTGTGGCAACAACTGAAAGCTGGACAACAATGTATCTAAAACACCTCTACTGACTACCAAGGCTGTGGGAGAAGCAAGGTCTGCTAACTGGACGCACACTCTTCTCAGCAACTGCAGAAGGGGCTGGAAACTACTACTGCTCATTGTAGCTATGAGTTCCTGCAGACTCGACCCAAGAGAGTGCAAGTGTGCACTCCACAGTTTACGTGCATTAACTGTCCGCACTATTTCTTCTTCGGGCAGCGGTGACCTCGTTTGCACCGGCAGTGGGAGAGGCAGCATCTCTGACATGATTAAAAGACCAGACACAAAAGTGTACGGCCCTGTTGTTACGTATTTCACCACTTCTGCCACCACCATTGTCCACAAGCTCTTGTTGAGAGCCTCTGTCTCAGTTGCAGAGTCCTCCGAGACAGGTTGCGTATAGGCCAGCAAAGTCTCTACGATTTCACGACACGCCTGCTGTGCTTCACCAAAACTTGGAGACGTCACTGGGAAAGAGTACATGAGGGTGAAGGTCTGTAAGAGAATGGGTACTGCAGTGAGATCTTTGAAGTTCGTATTCCGACACCTGATTATGTACGTCAACATTCGCCGCAACAGCTGAATTGCAGGAAGGACAAATGATACTAATGTTGTACCCTGTGCAGTTACAAAACTAGTTGCATGCAAAGCAGGCTGCTCATACAGTTCACACAGGCGCTGCAGAATGGTAGTCAAGTGTGCTACACCATCTAAGGAGAACAACTGCAAAATAACATGTTTATACTTTAATTCAACACAACTTTCTGTATCCTCAGTATCCTGTACACTAACTAAATCTTTATCCCCTGGTGGGATCCCAAGATATTTCAATATCCGTACTGTTGTCACTAATTCACCTGGCAGTATAGTAGCATTTTCAACATTCCTCTTTATGATTTCAGTTAGAGGACTAATGTCATCATACACAAACACTGAAGGATTTTCTACAGGTTTTAACCATGTCAAGACTTCTAGCAACTTGCATGATGCTGGTGTATTTTCGTCCTTTAGAGCAACATCTAGGAGCTCCTTCCCAAACAATTTTAGAAATGGCACATACCCTGACAGTTTAACTGTAAGAACAATGAGATCAGCAATATAACTTTTTCCTGCAGATTCTTTCGGCTTTAGATTGGTGGCTTGATAGACATATAAATCTAGAAGTACACGACAAGCATTTCCATGGCTCAACACATGCACGAGAGAAGTCCTACCAGTAGGTATGCAACCAAGATTGNAGAGAAGTCCTACCAGTAGGTATGCAACCAAGATTGTACAAGTTACTGAGTTGCTCAAGTACAGACATGTAGTCAGGGTCAGCTATGCCAGACACCCGAGCGTGATGGAACAGGGCATCGACACACTGCATCGCATAGAGACGGCATGCCAACACCAAACCAACTTGTTGCGAGTCATCGTCTTGCAGCAGTGCACGGAGCAAAGCCCCAGTCACAGTCATCCTCGCCATCAAAAACACCAAACCGTCCTGATTATCTGCTAAAACTTCCATCAACTCTTGCACAAGTCCAATAACAGCAGAGCAGCTAGCACTGAGTGGGCAAGTGACTAGGCCAAGACAACTTTCCAACAACTGGTGGCAACTGAAGAACGTAAACAGATGTGAATGTGCACTCTGAGCTTGAGTTGATATTTCAAATTGCGTATGCACAGGAAGGAACCGACGAGGCTGCGAGATGGTGAGCGATGCCTCTCGAAACGTCCGAATCACTTCCTCCAAACACATGGTTACCATTTCCAAGTCCTGCTCAAAAATTTCAGCAGAGCACAATGGGGTTGGGGTGCTCGCTTTGTCGTCCGTTGTAACCGACACATTTTCCACCATTCTTCCAACAGAATTCCTGAAATGATCGAGAACTTCCCAGGCGTGTAGTTTCCTCAGGAGGCACGTAATGGCAAACGTTACCCTCGCCAACTGCCTGCCTTCGAGGAGCAAGAGAAGTGTCCGGTAGCCATCTGTCCGCAGGAAATGCTCCACTGCGCACCGGCAGCAGAAAGTTGCATCGATTGCATGCAGGATCATAAGCTTGATCGACAAGGCCATGTACTCTTGGTTGAAAACACAGAGGAGCTTGGAGTGTATGTTGTACTTGTCAATCATGTGCTTGACCACACATTCCCCACACTGTGACAGGGCCTCCACTAGACGCACACCAGCCTTGATGTGCCGCACCTTGTAGCCAGGCTGAGGCTGCGATAAGGCAAGATCTAAGTCCAGCGCTAAACCTACCCACTTCAGCAGTATTTCCAGCATTTCTGTAACAGTGTACACACAAGTAAATTAATTATGATACTCATTTAAAATTACATAAGTATATACAACTCCCATGCAATGTTCAAACTCAGATAAATTTAATGTGCATGTAGTTACTAGGACTGGATAACTACATTTTGTAATGTAACAAAAACAGTTGTGTCACAGGGCATTTAGCTAAGCAATAAATAACTTTATCATAATAATACACTGGGGCCACTAAAAATCCAGTCGCTTGCCGCTGGCCTACAATTCAGGCACCAATGTGCGAAGTTACATTTTAGACTATTGCAACATGTCGGTCATACGTGTTTACTTCTAAATTACGAAAATAATTTATTACCTTTGCAACTCCATACAAATAAAACAGAATTTAATAAAACTTTAGAAGTTTCATGCATTAAAAAGAAGTGTGTTTACAGTTAACTAATTTTTGGACATTAAGTTTTATTGGATTGTGGGGCCAGAGCTAGTAAAAGATGGAGAAGGGGAGGGGAGGAAAGAGAGAAAGCCCTTCTTTCATGACTTCATAGTACACTGGATGCTGGTTTAGGTGCACAAGCATACAGTAACTGTGCAAGAAGATATATATTAATATATGTTAATGTTAAAACAT